>JARQOC010000001.1:105564773-105631891 GCA_033576535.1 Allobates femoralis
CGGACCTTTGTTGGGCGACCTACCGGGTCCCCTGGCCCAAGTATGGTGGACTTCTCTTCGTTGTGCCGGAAGTGAGGCCACGAGACATAAAGACTCCGGGGCCTGTCAGTTTCTTGGTTGGAGCTTGAAGCTTCCTCGCCACCTCAGGGCCGGTACCCTGGTTCCTGCCCTGTCCTGTGGCTTCACAGCTGATTAGGGTGCACAGGTGGATTGCTTACTGCCTGCGCCCCTGGGACTCCTTTTGTCTCTCTGCGGCCTGTAGGCCCAGGACAGGCCTCATGATGGTAGAGGCCGCCTGGTCCCTGACTTCACAGCCTTGTGTCCTCCTCTGACCATTGCTCCTCAAGATTCTCTGACTGCTCACAGGCTCACTCCTCAACTAACTCCTCTCCTACTGACTGACTAACTTCCTTTGGTGTTTCCTATTTGATCCCTCTTTCCTGACTGCTTCCTGTGCTAACTTCCCACCCACCACCTGTCTCCTCCTGCCATTCCAAAGCTGGGCTTAGAGTCCCTTGCTCTGAGACCGGGGTGTGTTGGCTGTGTGTGTGGGTGACTGGACTTACCGATCCCGGTTGCTGCAAACTTCTAGTGGTGACCGGACCGCAGGGGCGCCACACAAGACAGCTCAAAGAAGCACATGAGGGGAGAAGACCGCAAATGGGGGAGAGAGAAAGGATAGGGAGAGAGATGGCCGCCGCCCCCATCATGACATCAACGCTCTCCCGATGCGATAGCCTTCATCTAGTAGCATCATAATAACTACATCCTGTCTTACTGGGGTTTGCAGCACAGTGATCCTGGTCAGTCTTGACTGGGGGTGTGTGAGTTAACTTGGCTTAACCTTTCTTATCAAATACGTTAAGAAAAAAAAAATCAGTAAAAGATTATCCAGCAAGCTTAGAAGATGATGGGAGTGCTGGTGTGTCACGGTCCGCGCTGCTGTAGTATGAATAAACTCACCAAAGAGCCCAGAGTATTTTCATCCTTTATTTCCTCCTCTTTCCTACGCGTTTCAGCACCACACCCGGCGCCTTCCTCAGGGACATCCCAGGGAAGGCGCCGGGTGTGGCGCTGAAACGCGTAGGAGAGAGGAGGAAATAAAGGATGGAATAACTGCTGACTCTTTGAGTTTTTTTCATACCACAGCAGCGCGGACCGTGGCACACCAGCACTCCCATCTTTGTCTTGGATTTAAACCACTATCCAGTGGTCGGTGGAGGTCCTGCAGCAGCTGGAACACTGTTTCCAAAACGCCTTCAAACCAGTTGTGGGGATCACAACTGGACCAGGTGAGCAGCTTCACAGCACCACCTCCTTACACAAGTGTCACTAGTGATAGGGCACTATTGCGCCTTTTGTCCCCTCCCTATTTTTCTTTATCCAGCAAGCTTGGCATTGGGCTGTTTTTTCCTTGTCAGCTCCGCAATATTCTCAGGGAGCTCACCCTAGTACGTGGTCTACATAAAAGAAAATTGGGTCGAGCAACACCTATAAGCTTGCACTTACAGGTTTACTTTGCTGATTAATAGTCAGGAAGGTGCCCAGCCACTAAACTGAAAGTGCAGCACCCAGGAGAAAATTAACTTAATTGATCCTGGTAGCTGCCGCCTTTGCATGCAGGTGTGCTGCCACAGTCAGTCACTACTCACAGCTCTCAGTGGCCGCTGTAGGCACACCCTAGCTTTTTAACTGACATTCAGTTGTGCAGTGCATCTGTACAGACCCAGCTGTCAGTCAGGTGTGTTTATAGCTGTCACTCTCACCGCTATAAGTACAGCGGCCCGCCACCTTCTTAATAAAAAATAACCTGCAAATTTATAGCATTTTTGGACCTACCTGGCTCCCTTTAATGTATGAAGAGTCTGTAATAGAATCAAACTGTGTAGGTAGAATTTCTTATCGAAGGTTTGCAATAAATATTACACGTGACCCTTTTGTACATTTATATTGTGACTATTCCACAACTATAACTGCCTGTACTAGTCATGAGTTATTGATTGCCACATTGATATGATATTCTGGGTAATCAAGTATCAATTCATTCCTGCAGAGATATTATATGAATGACTCCTTTACCCAGAGTGGCGGTCCTGTGTTCCTGATGATTGGAGGAGAAGGTGCCGCTAATCCAGCATGGATGACACAGGGAACATGGATAACGTATGCTGAGAAAATGGGGGCCCTTTGTCTACTACTGGAACACCGATTCTATGGCAAAAGTCACCCAACAAAGTATGGTGATGTGTAGTAGGGGAAGATCTATAGTTTAAAAATATATTATCTTGATTTTATTAAGATTTTACAATGAACAACATAATTTCAACTTAACAAACCAGACTGAAAGATTGATGATTAAGGAAAATACATGGGAGAGACCTGTCAAATAGAGCAGTGCAAGAAGAAGCCGGCAGGGACTCTTAAAATCAATATTTTTTTTTTTTTTTTTTTTTTTTCCCCTCGATTTGCCAGAAAAGCTACTTGGCTCTAATTGTGTAACGATCCTTTGATTTATGTTGACCGTGGTGTGGGCAGCATGAATCCACTGAGAAGTTCCCTTTTTAATTGATGGCCCTTAGGCGGCCGTCACACGCAACGATTTCTTGCCCGATATCGTTTAAGCGATCTCCTTTTTGATCGCTTAAGCGATATCGGGCAAGAAATCGTTGCATGTAATCAAGCGATTTGCGATGTGAAATCGCTTGATCGTGACATCGCTGATCTGAGCTCCGGAGCTCACATCTAGCGATGAACGATGTCACGATCTGCTTCATCGTGGTGTATAACACCACGATGAACGATCTCCCAGCAGCAGAGCCTATGCTGGGAGATGGTAACTATGGTACACGTCGGGTAACTAAGCGACGCGCGGCGCCTAGTTACCCGATGTGTACCATAGTTACCAGCGAGATCGCGGCTCCACATCGCTGGTGAGTCTGTCTGTGTGACATCTCACCAGCGATGTGAGCGATATTGTAAGCGATTGCGCGTGCACGTGATCGCTTACAATATCGCTATAGATATCTGTGCGTGTGACGGCCGCCTAACTGAGATTCTACTTTAAATATATGATGAAACCTAAGTTTTCTACTATTTTATTATCCACTCCAAATTTATGTAATGTATTCCAAAGTTTATCTAGAATACACCAGAACACACCTTTTTTCAGTGATGCATCAGTTATTAGCAAAACATTTTATCTGGTGTTACCCGGAGTGTTCATCTTCTTGTTACCAGTTAATGGCAATAATTATTATGCTAATGATGCTATAATTGATTGGAAATCTGTTTTCAGTGTCTAGTCGTGAATGATTAAATTATAGCATCATCTTTACTATCAGTTTTTAGTAAAATGCATGCAGTGCAATGTAAAAAATTCTTCTGGGCTTTATAAGATTTATTATATAGATACAAAACAAGTTAAAGTTCCAAGATCACCATGTATTCTTATAATTATTATAAGACTACATTGTGATCTTAATCAATCTGCTCTGTTTTACTCATATCATTCTCCCTCAAGAATTCTCCTCCTCCAGGCTCTAGTTACCCTCCAGTTGTCATTTGGTCTTTCCTGCTGTAGTACCACCGCTCCAGACTGAGCATGCTCAGACAGCAAGGGAGGTCTCTCAGCTGGCTTCCAACATACTGATGTTGGGCATCCACCATGGATGTAGACTGTATTCTACAGTTAGATCACTCGTCTCCTCTGTGCAGTTTGATTATATATGTATTTTTTTTTTTTTTACATAAAATAATCTATTAGGCTGCTTTCACATCAGCGGTTTTTTGAAATCGTGGCAGATGCGGTGGAAAAAACGCATCTGCTGCGATTACCGCATAACCGCTGCACTTGCGGCACGGTTGCGGCAAGCCCCATACAATGTATATGCGGGCTTGCGGCAGGTGCGGCAAGTGCGGTTTTGGCACTTGTGGCAGGTGCGGCCGCGGAAAAAAACGCGCTCAGCCGCGGTTTTTTCGCGGCCGCACCTGCCGCAAGTGCCAAAACTGCACTTGCCGCACCTGCCGCAAGCCCGCCTATACATTGTATGGGGCTTGCCGCAACCGTGCCGCAAGTGCAGCCGGTATGCGGTAATCGCGGCCGATGCGGGTTTTTTCACCGCATCTGCCGCGATTTCAAATAAACGCTAGTGTGAAAGCACCCTTAGCTGGTTTACAGCTGTTGCCAACAGTTCTGTGCTCGCTCTTGTTGTGTAAGGGCCGCTTTACACACACCAACTTCTGAACAGATCTCTGGTTGCAGTGAAATCATGGACACATTGTTCCATTTGTACACAGCCACAAAATGTAACTATGTGTCCATGATTTCACTGCAACCAGAGATCTGTTCAGAAGTTGGTCACAGAAGTTGGTGTGTGTAAAGCGGCCCTGATGGTACCTTTACACGCGGCAACATTTCTAGGGTGTCAACAGGTAACTTGCTGGCTGCAGTGAAATCATGGAGACAAGGTTCTATCTTGTTGCTGTGTACAAATGGAATCCTGTCCCCATGATTTCACTGCAACCAGTAAGTTACCTGTTGACACCCTAGAAGTGTCGCCGCGTGTAAAGGTACCATAAGAGTTTGTAATAACTAGGCTTTGACAAGCTGAGCTGTTTGATGTCTGCTGCTGACAGAGCAATTATTGTGACACTGCAAATGCTTTATTTATTTTTTTCCTGCATATGACAGTAGATAATCCTCTGCCACATGCATCTACGGAGTTGCTTTTGCATAATTTACCAGCTAACAGATCAATGATGTAAGAATACACATGATGCAATGTTTATGTAGATTGCAGAATATAAAATTGGGCTTACATACTAATGAACTTGACTATAGTGCACAGACAAATGGTGTATTCTAAACAAACATACCTGTATGATGGCAAAATATCTGTGATGGATGCAGCTTACCATAGTATGGTAGAGCTGTTGTAGAAGTCTATTTTGCACATGTATTAGGGCGGCTTCATGCCACGGTTTTGGTCGATCAGGTTCTGTCCGGTGTTTTGCTTGAAGCATCGGACAGAATCTGACAGCCTCGGATAGAACAGAACCGGAGGGCAAATATGCCCTCTGGTCCTGTTTTCTGAAATATCAAAATTGCGGCTAGCAAGAGCTGGCCGCGGTCCAGAAATGTCAGCGGGGAGCTCTCCACGGGGCTGAAGTTCAGCCACCTCAGCACTTGACATCCGGGAGCCAGTCCGATTTTATATCGGATCTGGCGCCATAGACTCCCATGTTGGGGGGCGCCGGATCTGGGAGGATCCTATATAATTTTTTTTTTTTAATTTTATATTTTTCCAGATCTTTGCCCCAGACAGAAGATCGCAGCAAGCTGCGATTTGTGTCCGAGTCAAAAGCCCAAATTCTCCCGCATCCTCCTGGACAGATGGAAACCGGATGGCACATAGCTGCCATCCGGCCCCATAGGAATACTATGAAGCTAAAATCTGATCCGTGGCTGTTCAGTTCACACCAGACAGCCCCGGATCACGAAAACCGTGGTGTGAAGCCGCCCTTAGATGGCAGCACAGCTCTATGCCATTAATTCAGAGAATTAAAGAAGGGAAGGATCTGCAGCCCTGAAGAGAAGCAGGGTGCTTCTGGGAAATGTAGTTTAGAAGTGCGAAATGTGAATAGTCCATACAGCTAGGTAAAGCTAGATGCACAGAGGGGCAAATGCAGATGAAAAATCACAAAGGTACACAGACTCCGTTTTATAGGGGGGAAAAAAAATCAGCTCACCTGTCCGCTGTACGGCAATAAAATTTCTCCAGAAATCTATGTCCGAGCAGAAGCCAGCACTCGCACGTCCCATAAAAAGGCCCTTTATTAGAAAAAATATTAAAACATTGATGGGAGACACAGTGGCAAAGATAATGAGAGAAGATATGGAAACTCCAGGCAATGTGTGCGGTTCTGACCTTGTTGGACCTTAATCTTACCCATTGGTTTATATTAATGACCAATCGGGTGACGAATGGCCTTGTCAGAGTTTCCATCTCTTCCCTCTTTGCCTCGGCTTATTGTATGCCACCGTCTCTACCATCAATGCTGCTAAAATTATTTTATTTCTAATAAAGCATTTATGTTGGGCTTTCTCTCTGGATTAACTATAAGTAGACGGTAAGGTTGCATGTGATGCGCTTTTTTTTTTTTTTTATTTTTTTTTTATTTTTTTTTTTAATGTGATTGAGTACAGATTTGTCCCAAAACCTGGAGGGAATCCTTATGCCAGTAAAGTCAATGGGAATCCTGAAGTGTAACACACAAGTTGAGTATTTTTCTTCTTGCAGGTTTAAATGTGCACCATGTCAATTTATCCTGCATTTTTGCTTTAGATTTCACCTGTTCTAATGAATTGTAAAAATCTGAACCCTAAACGCGTGGCAAAAACGCATCATGCTTGCTGAAAACATGGCCTATAGCCTATCGGCTTTTGTGGGAATAACACTTTAATTATGTTGCTAAACGGGAGATTTCTGCAGAAAGAAATGTACAGTTTTATAATAATTTCTGTGAATACTGACGTCCTCCCCAGCTAAGCGTCACTAATAATTGAAGGGCATCACTTTGATCCATACTTAGAGAAGCTCTGATTTTCATATTTTCTTTCATTGAAGTGCTCAGCCTTTAGATGTCAACCAAAATGCCTTTTTGATTAGATGCTCTGTTTCTTCCTCTAGGGATATGAGTGTGGAGAATTTGCACTACCTGAACAGTGAGCAGGCCTTGGCAGATCTTGCACATTTCCAGTCAATAATGAGTGAGAAGCTGGGATTAAATGGTAGGAAATGGATTGTGTTTGGCGGCTCCTACCCTGGCTGTCTAGCGGCTTGGTATCGTATAAAGTATCCTCACTTGGCCCATGCAGCTGTTGCCAGCAGCGCACCTGTTAAAGCTGTTCTGAATTTCTCAGGTAATTGTAAATGAATGTGACATTTTATTTGGTGTGATCACATGGACTGTGTCTTTAGGGATATGTAAAACAATGGGTCTAATTCTTAGACCGTGCAAGCTTAGACCAGGAAGTTTTTAAAAACAACCTATTAGTCCCCCTCCCCTCAAAAAAAGAAACCCAATAGGAATGATGATTCGGGGCTAAAGTGAGCCAACGAGGGTCCCCAATGAGCAAAGCAATTTTGCCAGAGTTCTGAAACATACAATTCACAAAAAGAGAGAAGTGCACTCAAGGTGTTGGGTTAAAGTAAGCGGTCCTATGTAGACCCTAGGAAAACTCCATATCGGCATATAATACGGTGATAAAGCACAATAGACTATTTTTCCAAAAGTGAACAATTTTATTTTGGATTTTTTTTTAAATGCAAATAACAAGACATTTAAAAAAACAATTGAACAAAATCCCTTGGGGAAATAACATAGAGGTGCCAAGGATGACGACCACGTTTGGTGGTCACAGTAAGGTGGATAGCTACAGTTCAGTATATATGGAGGGCATCATGGGTCCAAAAAACACACATTATCCCACAGTAAGAACCACGTGTGGTATTTGCCACATAGATGATACCAAGTAGTCCCACACTCGGGTGAGTATAATAGCTCACAGGGGGGATAGCAGGATATCTGCAGGAAAGGTGAACTCAAACGCTTAATATGTGGCCCAGTATCTAGATTGAGCCATCAAGGGACAAACCCATCTGAGGCTCAAAAAGAATTCGGTACCTGACTCAAGCGAGATGTTTTACAAGCGGGACCTAACCTAGCCTACACTGTAACCCAAACCCCCATTGACATTACAGCTATGGAAAGTCACAAGGATCACCATGGAGCTAACCCATGTGGAGAACTGCTTTCTACCACCTTCCGGGCTCACCCGCCCAACGTATGTTTTGTACCCTTCTTCAAGCCCAAAAGCGTATCCTCAGAAATCGTGTCTGAATGCTAAATTTTGAAATGCATTGACTCTTTGCTGGGATGCCCAATGTCACTGCATTTCACTGCAATAAATGGATCAAAAACACACTGTATGAATGTAGCCATACTCTTCCTGATCCATCACATGTGGGCCCTCGCTGACACTTTAGTGCCTTCTGAGTGGGAAGGGAATGGAGTCCAGTGAGGGCTGCCATGCAGTGGGTTAGAAGGCAATAAAATGCAGAAAGTATCATCCTAAATTTACCACTAACATGAAGTCCAATATGTCATGCAAAAACATTCTTGAACTCGCTGGAATGCTGCAACATATCCCAGAGTTCTCATTAAATGACTCTAGTCAGAATTGCAAAATGAGGCTCAGTCCTTAAGGAGTTAAACTTTGGGAATGATTTATCCTATAATGGCAAAATAATATTGTCTTGTTGTGCTCCCTGCGTCTCCTTAGCACTGCTTTTGATGGTCTGCTCTGCTCTACATTAAAAGGACTGTCCACTATTGGATAACGCCTTTTTTGAGATTTACAATGTGCCTAGTTAAAAAAAAAAGCATGCCTACCTCCTGTTGGGGCTCCACTCTGAGCGCTGTTTACGCCGCAATCGCACATCATTGTTCTGTCACGTGAGTGCTTTAGCGTAACCGCATCCGCTTATAGACTGCGGCGCTTGGATCAGTGCTCGTCTGGGATTAGGGTATACTACGCATGCTCAGTACATATTCACTGCTCTGTTCCCGTGTCACATGTGTAATTTCACTTTAGCAGTGTATCTACATACAATCCTTAAGCGAAATTAAAGAAAGCAATGGTTAAAAAAAAAAATAACTCGCCTCTCCGTCGGGTGTCCCGGAATGAAAGGCGTCCACGTTCGATCGCTGCAATGACCTTAATCAGCTGAGACCGGTGGCAACCGATCAGCTGGTGTGTCACATGACGGCATCAGCTGAGCGGTTTAAACCATTGCTTTCTTTAATTTCGCTTTTGCAATGTATGTAGATACATTGCGAAAGTACAGTTCCAACACCACTTGCCTGTGCTTTGCAGGCAAGGCTCCTCCCAGCTCTTTCTGTCAGTCCGAATCTCGGATCTGGATACAGAAATGGCATCCGGATTTAAAAATCCGGTCCTGTCCGTGTGGTCGTGCAAAAAACAGCATCCCCACGGACAGGAACAAACTGTGGTGTGAACACAGCCTTAAGGCCCAGTTACACACACAGATAATTGTGCAGAGATTGTTCGCAGATCTCTGGTTGCAGTGAAATCATGGACACATTGTTCATTTTGTGGCCGTGTACAAATGTAACAATGTGTCCATGATTTCACTGCAACCAGAGATCTGCCAACAATCTCTGCACAATTGTGTGTAACTGGGCCTTTAGTTGCACATATTTGGCCTGTGGCTGCTGAGTTCAGTGATTAGGTGCCACAGTCATTTGAGGTTATAGATGGACAGGAGGTCGTCCTTTCCAATTAGGGTTCTTTTCGTATTAATTTTTAAAAATTGTAGAAAAATCCTTTAATACATTATGCCAAGCTAAGATGTTAATGACTGTGACTGGAATGACTGGTACTTGAAAAGAAACTATCCTTTTTACCATACATGTACTTTCACTAGTAAAGTTCCTTTTACTTTTAGTTACCATTACTTATGTTTGTGGTTGAGGAACTTGTGCACAAAAGTGGGTGTGAAAAACAAAATGGGTGTAGCATGTGAATGGGAGTGGCTTAAAATGGGTATGGTTTCCAAACAAACAGGGAACCTGTTAGTAAAAATTTGAATTCCACCCCTGGCAGTTTGTATATATGGATATACACATTTCCTACCGTAAAACAACCAAAGGAATTAGCTTCAGTCAATTGACGAATGTGGATTTCTGCAGGTCCATGTTACCAATCAGTCTTCTTCCCTGCACCCTTTAGCAAAGATTATACATATATATTTTTCATATAAATATTTTGTGATTCTTCTACCCTGTTTCTCTGAAACTAAGACCGTGTCTTATATTATTTTTTGCTTCCAAAGATGCGCTACGTCTTATTTTCAGGGTATGGCTTATTGCAGCCCTCATCATGCCAATCATCCCCTTGCAGCCCTCATCATCCTCTTGCACCCCTCAATACGGTATCCCCATCATCACCTTGCACCCCTCAATACGGTATCTAAATCATTCCCTTGCAGCCCCTAATATCCCCATTACGGTGCCCTCTCTGCTAGGTATGGGCCCTGCTCTGAGCTCTCTAGCTGCCGTAGATGTACATTAAGCCACCGGTCAATCAGAGGCCCGCATATAACATGATACATTGACGATATCTGCTGGCCTCTGAGAAGCAGCTTAACATACATCTACGACAGCTGAGCCAGAGAGACAGAGCCGCGGACAATGGCGGCGGGATAGGGATGAGTCTCAGCTGCATACCCCGGTCTTCTGATCGGTGGGCATTCTTTCCTACAAAAAATTGGTATGTCTTACTTTCGGGCGTGCCTTATATTCAGCAGTGCAGCAAACCGCACTAGTACATCTTATTTTAGAGGAGTGTCTCATTTTCGGGGAAACTGTGACTTGTCAAGATTACAAGGCTGGATTCATACACCATTTTAATACAGCTCTTTAAAGCCAAGCTGCAAAGGGGATATAGAATACATTTTTTTTTACCTGTTGGGACCTATTTCGGACTGTTTCCTAAACTGTATAATGCATTTGGACAAAAATCAGAGACTCATGATGCCCATTAATTAAATAAAAGTCCAACATACTGAAACTAAACAAAACGTGGACCGTTTTTATTTAATAGAAAAAAAAGCTACCGTATTTGTGATACTGACTTTGGATATATGGCCTTCTACCAGCATTTTTCAACTGATGGATAAAAGTAATCAAGACAGCAGTCTGTCGGCAAGTGCGATGTTTTATCTTCCCCTAGCTTGGCACATAAGAGCTGTAGTCCAGTTTGTTTCCAAATTTCCTGTACAGCTGAGCGATTCAATGGTGCATCCCTCATAGCAGAGGCCATGTGGCAGCTATACACCCAATTATTAACAAGAGCTCAGCTGAGTTCTGACCTGGCCAGAATTTTAAGTGTTTGTGACAGATGTGTCCTCACATTTTATTCACTGCAATCTGTAAATGGTAGAATGATGTTAATGTAACGTTTGTAAACTTGCATAGCAGGAGGAAACAAATTACAGGTTTAGTTTGCTTTAGATAATGAAGAATTGGAACACACTGCTAATTCCCTTGTGTGGGGGGTTGTTTTCCCGCCATGTTTTTATCATAAGAATTGCAGCATAATTTTGCTGAAATATAGGACAGGTGTCTCAAATGTACAGGTATTCTATAGGGCAACTAAGTAGGTTATGGCTTTCATAATCTAAGAAAACTTTGAAAAAAAGAAATGCTGACTGGCTGTATTAGCAACACACACACACACACACACACACGTATTTTTTAGAAATAACACGCTAACAACAATCATTTTCTCATTTATTAAGCCCAAACATACCCTCCGACAACAATCGACAACGAGGTTGCAGGTTGGACGGTTGCATCCGGTTTAAGGGCAAACCTTTATCTGGTCAGATGCGGGTTTTGTTGCAAAAACAACGGTTTTCTGTTGGATTTAAAAAAAAAAAAAAAAAATCTGGCACGAAACCAGCCTTCGTTCAATATGATAGGCTCGTCCGATAGCCCAGCACAGAAGATGGGGTCAGTCCATTGTGGGAATATGGTGTCTCCTGATGTGTGTGGGGTAAAAACATTGCCAAAAACGTGAATAAAAAATATATATTTCACAGAAAAAACCTTGCTTTACACAGTGGGTCTTTGTCAAAAAAAAATATATGAAAAAAATAGCATAGAAAACTATGTACAGATAAAGTGTCTAAATGAATAATTCCATTCTTTTTGTCATATGGGTACATGTGGACTCCACATACTAAAAATACACATCCCTGATGCGTTAAAAAGGAACATGCCTTATGTCTAAAATATAAACTCTCCAGATAATAGGAATAGGTTTTCTGTTATGAGGAACAATAGTTTATTTGCAGTTTTAATTTGGTGGAGATAAAGGGGATTAGCTATAGCTTTGCTGATTTTAATTGCCTTAGATTAGTAGAGTAGATCAGGATATAATGTTCGTGACTAGCGGATGTTTTTCTTGTCAAGAAGAACACATCAAGGGTTTCTAACAAACAGAGATATTTACATATTAACTTCCAGCAAATATAGATGAATGTTATTCTCGTATATGGAAATTATTATATTATGCCACTGTGGCAATTAATGCATTAACCACAGAAATGTTGGTATACAGCACCAATACAAATCTTTTTTTCATAGGGATTAGTAATGAGCGAATGTCGAAATATTGTAAACCCTATACTCGTAACGAGTACTTTGTAATACTCACGCACTTGTTAGAATAGCGAGATAAATGTTAATCGATTAGTGATGGGTTCCGCCCACACATATCCGGCTATAAAACGAGCATATCCAGGACAAGGTGGGAGGGTGGGCTTTTGAGTTTTCACTGCATGAAACACATTGCTGTGCCTCCCAGAGACCCTAACATTCAATCTCCTCTCACTGGGGGGGGTGACTCCCTTTGTGTACTGAAGGGAGCTGTCAATTTTGTGTCAGATCTTTCACGACCAACACATCACTCATGAGCACCAGTGTTACTCGCCAAGTAACGAGTATCACAAATACTGTACTATTCATGCGAGTAGCGAATCGTAATGATTACTCGCTCATCATTAATACGGATATGTCTCTCCAAATTTATAATCTAGAGTTTGTGCGCTATTCTATGCCATGTGTGGTGTGGAGGTATAATGACCGGAGGTCCTATTAAGATCCAGTGAGTCACAGACTGAGACAGAGGCAGAAATAAACAACAGTATTTTTACTGATATGGGGATCAAAGTATGGTTCAGTATAGAATGTATAAGTATCAAAATCCCCTTAAAATATAACCAATAACAGTTTCACACACTCAGCGTTAGCCGACATCAATGCACCGATCTCAGAGTTCCCAGGGTATGTAAATCACACTCAGAACCAGGAGCAAATTTACCTACATGTTAGACTTATCAAGGATTTAACTTAACTAAAGGCTATGTACATCAACTGTGGGCGATCTGATGGGACCTCTGAGATGGCACACTGAGTATAACTTATCACAACTAATAACAATACAATACACTATATCAATGCTGGCTATACACTTAGCACAGGGATACCCGGGTATCTCAAAACTATGGTACCATAAACCTCAAATGTAGCTTTACACCGGTGTATATTCCACGTGGGCTGCAGCAAGTCCAGAAAAAGTAAAAAGAGAAAAAAACCTTTTGCGCAAAAGAAAAACGTATTGTAAAAAAAAACAGCAACATTTGGCAGCTTACCAGCCAATGCCAGATTCACATGTCCAGCACTTTAGTTCTGTAAGCTTGGGGTGCAATCTGTGGAGCACTCTTTTCCAGGGCTTGTCAGGACCTTGTCAGGATTCTCCCAATGTGGATGGCACCGGACACCGGCTCTCCTTTCGCAGTCACTCACGGCCTTCCTGGACGCCAATCACTCGCTCCATTAGGGGGACATCTCCTCAGCCTCTCCTCAGATGCTGGACACTTACTCGGTTCAAGATGAAGTCTTTAGTCCACACAACAGGGCTTGCAAACAACTTTTAAAGGCCCATATAGCTTGCACTGGCTTTGCTATAATCCTTACACTAGTAATGGCCACCGCAGAGAGATCAACAACCACCGGAGCAACTGACAGAGCTGTCACCAAGGCAACCAGAGACACTGCTTTCACTTTTCTAGACACAGAGCAGTCACCATGGCAACCAGAGACTGTGTTTTATCTTTCCTGGGCCACTACAAAATGGCAGTCTGCTTGGTTTTAGCAGCCTATCAGTTTACTCTCTTACATGCCACCCCACTAGAGGTTGGCGTCCTCGACATACCTCCCCACTCAAAGTCGTCCTGTGCATAGCGCTGAGGGGGTATCCCTGCTGTAGTTCGAGTGGTTCTCCGAAGGCCCACCCCAACGCATTCTGTCCCCGAGGGGGCAGGAGTTCCTTCAGAGGTGTCATCAGAGGAAAGGCGTGACGCTGCTCCTTCCTGAAGTGCGACACCCCGTGACCCATCATTCATGTCAGTTGGCTGACCTAAGCCCCCACCCTCGGAAGGACATACCACAGGCTCAACACTCTCTCCACACAGGAGCAGATTATTCACAGGGGGCAGATAAACAGGCGCAGAGGAGGGCACATCATCAAACTCATAAGCACCAGCAATACCCGCCCCTTGGGACACAGCCTCTGGTTCCGTGGAAAAGGGAGCTGCATCCTCAAACCAGCACCGTTGTAGCATGTTACAGTGAAGATTACGAGTGGGCCCCCCTGCCCCCACCGGCTCAACCTCATAGACTGGAATATCAGGGTTCACCCGTCTCTTTATCAGGTATGGTGTCGTCTCCCACCGGTTGCTCAGTTTCCCTGCAGGCCGTTTGACCCTCACCAACACTCTATCCCCCGGGGAGAAAGGTTCTGTCTGCACAGGCCGCGTGTCCCTATGAGACACCTGACTGAGTCGATTTCCCACCACCTGATGCACCACTCTCAGTCGCCGCCGATGTTCTCGAACCCATTCAGATACAGTCCGAGGGAATCAGAGGAGGGATCTGGCATGTTCAAATCTTCAATATCCCTCCCGGGTCTCCCAAACATCAACATGTGTGGCGAATAGCCCGTAGTGCTGTGCACTCGATTGTTGTAGGCCCACATTAGTTCAGGGAGGTACTCAGGCCAGCGGGCCTGCTGCCCGTCCTCTAATGTTCTCAACATCTGTATCAAGGTACAATTGAAACGCTCACAGGCCCCATTTCCTTGGGGATGGTAAGGTGTCGTTTTCGAATGTGCTATACCATACAACCGGCGCAGCTCCTCCATTAGCGTCCCCTGAAAACATGCCCCCTGATCTGAGTGTATTCTTTGCGGACACCCAAACACTTGGAGAAAATGACGACACACGGCCTTAGCTGCCGACTCTGCTGTCTGATCTCTCGTTGGCACCGCCACAGCATATTTAGTGAAGTGGTCTGTCATCACCAAGCAATAGGAGCACCCCGACGTCGAGTACCCTATCAAGACATAATCAATCATGAGCAATTCCAAGGGGGCAGACGTTTTAATTGTTTGCGTAGGGGCCCGCTGCTCAGGACTCTTACTGAGCCCACAGACCCGACATTGCCGACACGCCTCCGCTACCATCCCTCCCAGGTCAGGGCAATAGAGAACTCGCTGAAGCCACTGGAGTGTCTTTTCACTACCAAAGTGAGCTCCTTTCTCATGTGCTTCGCGGGCGACCACTGGACCCATCCCCACAGGGATTACCAGTTGGTACCGGTGCTGCAGCTCAGATGGCAGATAGACCTTACGATACAAAAGACCCTGTTCCACATACAACTTATCCCACTGTCGCAATAGTTTAATTCCTTCTGCGGATAGTTGGGCCTTGTCCTCTGCACTTGGCCAAATCCCATTTTGTACCCAGGTGCGCACTCGCGAGATGTCAGGGCACTCGTTCTGATCTTTTGCCCAATCTGTTGGCGTTTTTCCCAGGACACACGGCATCCCTGATGCCACCCCACTTGAATGTACCACACTGCGGAAGATAGGCATCTGCCCCATGTCAGGGGTCTCTGTGTCCTCGAGCTGGTCATCAATGCTTTCTCCCCCAAACCCAAGGGGTACCCTTGACAGTGCATCCGCATTTCCGTTTTCTCGCCCAGAGCGAAACTTAATCTGATAATTAAACTTAGCAAGGCGGGCGACCCACCGCTGCTCCAACGCTCCCAGTTTCGCATTCTCTAAGTGAGCAAGAGGGTTATTATCGGTCATGACCAGTACCTCAGCTCCTGTTAGATACTCAGCAAAGCGCTCCGTCATTGCCCACACCAGGGCCAGCAGCTCTAGGCGAAACGAACTATAGTTAGCCGGATTGCGCTCAGTGTCCCTTAAAGACCTGCTGCCATAGGCGATGACCCGCTCCCGGCCATCCTGAATTTGGGCCAGTACCGCCCCCAACCCGTGAAGACTACCGTCAGTGTACAACAGGAAAGGGGTATCAAACCGGGCATATGCCAACAACGGGGCACTCGTTAGGGCAGTTTTCACCTCATCAAAAGCCTTTTGCTGCTGAGGCCCCCATTGAATAGGGCGGTTGCGAGGACCCAGCGCCGTCCCTCTTAAAAGTTCATTCAGAGGACCCACTACTTGTGAAAACCTGGGCACAAATCGTCGATAGTACCCTGCCAATCCCAAGAAAGCCCGAACCTCCCGCAGGGTCTGGGGAGGTGGCCACTCCTGTACCGCTAAGATCTTACTGGCTGAGGGTAACACCCCGTCGGGAGTCACCACATGGCCTAGATACTCTATGCGACTCTTGAACAGTTGACATTTCTTCGGTTTTATTTTCAATCCATGACGGCTGAGCCGTTGGAGCACTTGGCGTAACTTCTCAAGATGATCTTCAAATGATGTCCCGAACACCACGATGTCATCTAGATATATCAGTACCGATTCGAAATTCATGTCGCCTAAGCAGTGTTCCATAAGGCGTTGAAAGGTCCCCGGGGCATTACTGAGTCCGAACGGCATCCGATTGAATTCGTAGAGCCCCATTGGCAGAATAAATGCTGTCTTTGCCCGATCTTTCTCAGCCATTGGTACCTGCCAATATCCGCTCGCCAAGTCCAACGTTGAGAAGTATTTGGCCCGTCCTAATGCAGACAGGGACTCCTCAATCCGAGGCAACGGGTATGCGTCTCGCACCGTGTGCGCATTTAATTTCCGATAATCCACACAAAATCTGAGGGTCCCATCCTTCTTTCGCACCAGGACCACAGGGGCAGCCCAGGGACTTTGGCTCTCTCGTATCACTTGATTGTCCAGCATACTGGCCACCATGCCCTTCACCTCTTGATAAAGTGTCGGGGGAATCTGACGATAACGTTCTCTAATGGGAGGGGTGTCCCCCGTGGGAATCTCATGCTCAATCGTCGGAGAGCACCCGAAGTCTTCTTCATGTCGCGAGAAGGCCTCTTCATGTTCCCACACGACCCTCTCCAACTGCTCTAGTTGCACGGAAGTCAGTTTCTCCCGATCCACTCCCATCTGATCCATGATCACACGACCATTCCAGTCTTCAGTAGGAAATTCAGCCCCCCCTACTTCGACCGCATATGTCCAGGATGACTGTGGGTCTGGCCGCAATTCAAACACCGCCGTATCAGGCATCTTTCCCTCTGGCACGAACAGTTCAGCCAGGATGGTCCCAGCAGGAATGGTAATAGCCTCCTCCAACACGTTAATGCATCTGACTGGCACCCGTCCATTCTTCACAATTGCCAAAGACCGGGCCACATGCACCTTGGCAAAAGAGGACTTCTCTGGGGCTGGCTCAAGTAATACCTCAAGTCCATTCAGCCTCTGCGCCGCCCCCACTGGCAACATTAAGAGTTCCTCCTGTCGGGGTGCCAGTGAAATCGTGGTCCGTGATGGCACTTGGACTAGGCCCACTCGGCCCCCTGGGACTGCACTTTTCAGCAGGTCACAGTTCAACACTAGGCGGTGTAACATTCTCTGAGTTGGTCGGTGACTTGTAGCATGAGTCCAGTATCGGGGTCCCTCGCGGGCATACATCTGATGATTTAGATCTCGCAGAATGTTCATTCCAAGTGTCACCTCCATCCCTCTTCTAGGGGGGTGGTCCACCAGCACTACCCCTTTTTGACCCAGCTCTTGACCAAACATTCTCAGCCTCATCCACACGATCCCTTTCACCGTCAGCTGGCCATTGTTAGCGGCGGTAAGTCTTATCATTCGGCCATCTTCGGGGACCACTAGTTGACTGAAGTATTCCTCGAACACTTCTAGAGGCATAATGGTACATTCAGATCCCGTGTCAACCAAACAACTCATCTTCCGCCCTTCAAATTCTGCTTCTAAAACTGGACTGCATGCGAACAAATCTTGCTCCTCCCGTTGAGGGCTTTGTGGGGGGTGGGCCGCTGTGATTTGACCCCTCAAGGCAGCGGCTGGGAGTTTTAACATCGGCGAAGGAGACTCGGGGACTGTGGACATCCGGCAGTATCGTGAGATGTGTCCCTGGCGCCCGCACCTCCAGCAGGTGACTGCTCTTCGTGGACGGGGGCTCGAGTCATTCGAAGAGGACAGTCTGGCTGTCGGTGGAACCACCATCCCAGAGGGTGTGGCTGGTGGCCTCTCCAGGGGAGTAGGAGACGACCCAGCTCTGATCTTAGACACTTCCAGCTTTAACTCCTTCAACTCGGCACGCAGAGCTTGCACAACGTCTACCAGTCCCTCCGCTCCTGACACTGGCATTTGGCCTTTTTCCATCCGTGTACTGTCCACAGCCCCTTGAACTACCAGGGTGGACTCCGCCTCCCTTTCCACCGCGGCCTGGTAAATCTGCCAAAAAGATATTTCTGGGGTAGCCCGGGCCACCTCCAACAGTTTATCCCGAAGGGGCCTATTGGCTAGTCCTGTGATGAATTGGTCCCGGAGCAAGCGGTCTACCTCCCGGCACGCTCCCATGGCCCCTGGGTCTAGTCGCTGCACTTCGTTCAATGTCTCCTGTAGCGTATTAGAGTACTGCATCAGAGACTCGCTTTCCTTTTGAGGGCGATTAAAAAAAAAAGATCGAAGCTGGGTCACACGGGCCCGGCCTCCCAAACTCCCCTCTAACAGTACCAAAATTTTCTCTAACGTACTCCTCTCAGCCTCAGGTCGTACCATCACCATCCGCCTAGCATCGCCCTCTAGTGCATTTAATGCCAGTTCTGTTCGTACCACGGGAGCCAGATTACAAATCCGCAGAATACTCCGGACCCTCTCAGCCCAATCCTGCAACGCCATGTTATGCCCGTCGTACTTCGGCATGTGCTGGAGTAAACCTCCTACCGGCACATACCCTCCCACATTCGCCGCGGCTGCCAAAGGATCTGCACCCAGCAGCATGGCTGCTGGTGTGGTGGGGTCATTTCTTCCCTCGCCGCCTCCATCCATGACAAACACTGGATCCTGCCGACTACGCCAAAAATATAATGACCGGAGGTCCTATTAAGATCCAGTGAGTCACAGACTGAGACAGAGGCAGAAATAAACAACAGTATTTTTACTGATATGGGGATCAAAGTATGGTTCAGTATAGAATGTATAAGTATCAAAATCCCCTTAAAATATAACCAATAACAGTTTCACACACTCAGCGTTAGCCGACATCAATGCACCGATCTCAGAGTTCCCAGGGTATGTAAATCACACTCAGAACCAGGAGCAAATTTACCTACATGTTAGACTTATCAAGGATTTAACTTAACTAAAGGCTATGTACATCAACTGTGGGCGATCTGATGGGACCTCTGAGATGGCACACTGAGTATAACTTATCACAACTAATAACAATACAATACACTATATCAATGCTGGCTATACACTTAGCACAGGGATACCCGGGTATCTCAAAACTATGGTACCATAAACCTCAAATGTAGCTTTACACCGGTGTATATTCCACGTGGGCTGCAGCAAGTCCAGAAAAAGTAAAAAGAGAAAAAAACCTTTTGCGCAAAAGAAAAACGTATTGTAAAAAAAAACAGCAACATTTGGCAGCTTACCAGCCAATGCCAGATTCACATGTCCAGCACTTTAGTTCTGTAAGCTTGGGGTGCAATCTGTGGAGCACTCTTTTCCAGGGCTTGTCAGGACCTTGTCAGGATTCTCCCAATGTGGATGGCACCGGACACCGGCTCTCCTTTCGCAGTCACTCACGGCCTTCCTGGACGCCAATCACTCGCTCCATTAGGGGGACATCTCCTCAGCCTCTCCTCAGATGCTGGACACTTACTCGGTTCAAGATGAAGTCTTTAGTCCACACAACAGGGCTTGCAAACAACTTTTAAAGGCCCATATAGCTTGCACTGGCTTTGCTATAATCCTTACACTAGTAATGGCCACCGCAGAGAGATCAACAACCACCGGAGCAACTGACAGAGCTGTCACCAAGGCAACCAGAGACACTGCTTTCACTTTTCTAGACACAGAGCAGTCACCATGGCAACCAGAGACTGTGTTTTATCTTTCCTGGGCCACTACAAAATGGCAGTCTGCTTGGTTTTAGCAGCCTATCAGTTTACTCTCTTACAGAGGCACAGGGGCTAGTGTTCTCTATTGTAGCGTTCAGTGAATCTGTACTTACACCTAGTGATGAGTGAGCACTACCATGCTTTGTACTCGTTAAGAGCAGTCAGATACTTGGGCTCAACTCATCTA
This sequence comes from Allobates femoralis, assembly GCA_033576535.1. Taxonomy (NCBI): domain Eukaryota; kingdom Metazoa; phylum Chordata; class Amphibia; order Anura; family Aromobatidae; genus Allobates; species Allobates femoralis. The sequence goes on from JARQOC010000001.1 coordinate 105,585,031, forward strand.
CGGTGTCTCATGGAAGTCAACTCAAACATTTTTCCAGAAGAACTTCCAGCTTACCATTGAGTTCCATTATACGCGATACGTGAGTCAAGCCCGTTTGAGCATCACACTGCTCTTTACGAGTACCGAGCACCCGAACCTGGTAGTCGTCACTTATCACTATTTATACTCTAACTCATGGAGTCCCAGTAGTCGGATCAGCAGCAATCACACCTTGATCCTAAGGTTTCTTACTTCAATGCTATATTTAATGGTGCACTTTTGTATACAGTTGTATTGATGATTGTTATCACATGTGCTTTCAGTACAGATGAGTCTGCATATGTAACAAGAATAACTTAAATGCACATACGGATTGACCAATATGCATTTGGGCCTCCTGTACCAATTTGCTCAACCAATCAAAACTCTGTTTTCCTTTTATAAACCACATCTTGAAGAATAAGAGAGCATGATTGTGCGACAAAGTCTTTGTTTTTTTAGATCAGAGTTTTTGTAATGTGTATTTTCACTGTTGCGTTGCAGAATACCTAGAAGTTGTGCAGTCTTCTCTGTCAAGAAATCATTCTGATTGCCCCGGATTAATTAAACTGGCCTCCGATACCCTACTACAGCTCTTGGATTACAAGGAGAATTATGGAAAAATAAGTAAAGATTTCTAGTACGTTGGTCATATGCAAAACTGTTTTTAAATAGTGTGCTGTGTGCTGTGTGCAGTTCTTAAATTGTGTGTGCTTTTATGTAGATTATTTACCAAAAAGACATACTGGTAACTTTTGTAACGGACAGTGGAGTGGTCTCGAGCCCTTGTATGTACCTTTTGGATTCTTTGGTATGATGGCAACATCTGTTTTTTTTTTTTTTCTCTTTTATGGTTAAAAGAATTGGCACAAATGGTATGGAGAAGACCGATTTGTTAAGGGGAACCTGTCAGGTTATACATGTTGCCAAAAACCGTGAGGAGCATGTGTCAGCCACTGGTTGTATGATTACAGCCAGGTATGTTGCACTTTTAAACGCTGCAGCATTTCAGAGTAAACTATACTTTGAATAGCCGCCGGAGAGAAAGACCCACTGTGCACTAGTTGTCCGGGCAGGTCCCTGGAAGTTTCTACCTGCCTGCTGACAGAGGCTGCCTTCCTATACTTGCACAAAGGCAGAGATCTGTCAGTCCAGGGCAGTGGGCAGGTAGAAACAGCTTGGAAATGACAGGGCAACTTGTGCATAGCGGGTCTTTGTCCTCGGCGGCTATTAAAAGTGTAGTTTTCTCTGAAGTGCCACAGAGTTTCAGAGTGTAGCATACCTCATACAGCTCACAGTTTGGGCAATATGTATCGGTTGACTGGTCCTTTCTAATATGTTGTTCAGTCTCTGTACAGTTTGCAAATTGTTCATTTTACATGAGGAGGAAAGCCGACGCCAATAATTTTCTTGTAGGTTTGTAAAAGCTGCGATCGAGCGACAAATGAGTATTTTTGTTTTTGGCAGAATCTGCCATATACATGTGGGTCAATGATTTGGGACTTGCATTCATCCAAATGCTCTTTCAGTCAACTCGCACTAAGAGAAAGGGCATAATTTATGCAATGACCCCTTCTAGCCTCCACACTTGTGCCTTTTAAGGCCCTTAGGAAGACTGCAGGTGATCTGTAAAATGGCCGTAGGTCAGGGAACATTTTTTTCTCTGTGTATGATGTTTGTGTTGAAACCATAAGGGTTGAAGATGTGTGCACAATTTCTCTTATTATTTGGTCATGTTCTAATTGCACTTATAGCTGACTAATCACCTAAAGGGCCAATTTCCTTTGATTTCAGAGACTTGTACAGAACCAGCCTTATGCAGGAGATTATATTATACTCCTTTTTTCTTTTTCCTCCAGTACAGCTACTTAAGGACCTTTTTTTTTTTTTTTTTTTTTTTTTTTGTGGGACCTATTGTGGACTTTGAATGACACCATTAATTTTACTATAAAATAACCCCAAGTACAGTGAGATGATGCTCATTGTCTGGTAAAAATGGCCTGGCATCATGACTTTCCAGGACCGTGCGTGAAACTGAAGACTTTATATTATTGACCTTATCTTCGTGTTGGGGGATACAAAATGTTGTATGAAACTTGGTCTTGCCAAAATTTGGGAGAGTGTTTTTGCATTCAGTTAGATATTGATATGTTGTGTGTGTGTGTGTTTGTTTATTTTTTTGCTTTCTCTTCTTGAATCTTAGTTATAAACTTGAACTGGTGATGAACCAGCAGCAATTGGAGCAAGCTCTGGTCCCTGCTTATCATTGCTCTTGAGTTTGCCATATACATGAGGACCGGGTATAAGATTGACTAACTATAATATATATAAAAACAGAAAAAGAGCAGCAGATGAATAACAAGAAAACAGGTGCAAGAAATCCTCCCTTGCAAACTTGAATTCCTTGCAAATTGATAAAAAAAAATAGCAGAGGCAGCACTCCAAAATTTCCAAACCTTAGGTGTTTATTTGTCCATACTTTACCACGACGTTTTAGTACACCTGACCTTTAATAATATAATAAATCTTTATTTATATAGCGCCAACATATTCCCCAGCGCTTTACAATACAGTGGTATACAAACTGTCATAGATAACAAAATATATACAATACAGTAAGTAAGAACAATATAAAAAATCAATCACTAACAGAATCAATGTAAAATGTACAATAAATAAAGCGGAGAAACAATGTAAAAAATACATTATAGTAATTAGATACAATACAATAAATCTAGAATCAGTGTAAAAAGTACAATATAATAATTAAAGCAAAAATAAAGGTGACCCTGCTCAAAAGAGCTTGCAATCTACAGGGAGATAGGGGTTACACAAAGTATAAGGACTTATTACAATGATGGTCCAGGCATCTTAGGAGGTGGCGGATAGAAATAAAGTTAAATGAATGGTCACCAGCCAATCTGTGTAGAGCTTTTGGGTTTGGTGGAGTTTGAAGAAGAGTTATGAGCAGAGAGATAGTGAATGGGCTATATACAGTACAAAGGACTTCTATTAGGGAGCATGATGGGCCGCCTTAAAAAAATGTATTTTTAAGGAGCGTCTAAAACTATGCGATTTGTGGATAGTCCTGATTTCTTGGGGTATAGCCTTCCAGAGAATTGGTGCAGCTCAGGAGAAGTCTTGGAGCCAGGAGTGGGAAGATCAGATTAGTGCAGATGTTAGTCGAAGGTCATTTGTAGAACGTAGGGAGCGGGTAGGGGGATAGACCGAGATGAGGGAGGATATGTATGGGGGTGCTGCATTGTGAAGGGCTTTGTGGGTGAGAACAAGCCATTTGCACTGGCTGCCCATACACTACAGGATTCCATTTCAATGACTGGCACGGAACGGACGCATCTGAGTAATGATTGGCCAGTTAGGTGATCCTGGCTGCTGCATTAAGGATGGATGGAGAGGTGAAAGTTTAGAGATGGGGAGGCCGATTAATAGAGAATTGCAGTAGTCAAGGTGGAATGGATTAGGGCCACGGTGAAGGTTTTTTGTCGTTTCCATGGTTAGAAAGGGTGGACTCTAGAAATTTCTTCAGGTGCAAGCGACAAGTGCAGACAAGAGATTGTATATAGGAGGTGCTTATGGAAACTCGACCCATCATCTTATAGAGCATATGGACACCGCTGTCGGCATGTTCCTGAAGTTATTGCGCTTGTCTGGGTTCACAATAGTATTTACTAGCTTGACTTCCAGTTTCGGGTGCTGGCGCAAGTGCGGTATTACTTGCCACCATCTTTAAACACCCAGTCTGTAATTCCATAAGTCATTCACATAATTTCTGGGTGCTCTGGTCCACGCATGTGCAGTAGAGAGACGCAGCCATCTTAGTATTACTGGAGCTTTATCACTGAATATGGGGGAATCTGTATAAATGTGCCATTATACATTTATACCAACCCCAGGTAGTATCATGGTGTAAATACTAAACGTATATATATGCCCACATATTGTAACTCTGTATCTCTACTGCACTAATATCTCTATATGTGGCCCTAGAACATACCTGATTTATACATTTTAAACATACTATAATAATAACAACAAACTTTACAGATGGGTGAGTCCTCCGTTTCTTTTTCTGCTAATCCTGTAATGATCTAAAAAAAAATATTATGTTTTTATTGTATTCTTATAATCAGTACAACTATGCATCATCAGTTATTCAGCAAAGCATCGGAAAATATCTCGCCTACCAAGATCTATAGAACAGCATTTATCTTAAAATCCACATTCAACCCCCCTTGGTTTCAGAGTACCCAGTCTGCAGATCCAAACGAGCTCTTTTTTTGGTTAGGGATCCTCTCTATCACCTCCTCTCCTCAATGGCAGTACCCAATCAATGATCCTCAGTTTTAAATGTTTCTCAAGATGTTTCTGCTCAACAATGTGTTCGGGAGATCCATACATTCTTTCTGATTGAGTACCGATGTTGGTTCAACCTGGTTTTTATATCCCACATGGTTCCCCCCCCCCCCCCCCCCCAACATACCACTTCTTGCAGGGACATTCCAATAAGTAGATTACAAAATCTGAATTACAAGTAAGGACATGATTGATCTTGAATATTTGTCCTGTTTCAGGATGTGTAGATCTGTCCCCTTTATCATATATGAGCAATTTACACAAAAGCGACACGGATAACATCCAATTGTTTTCACATCAGTCAAGTACATTTGTTTCTCTTTGCCTATAACATCAATATCTGAGTGAACCAATATATCTTTACTATTTTTGCTTCTCCGATATGAAAAGATAAGTGGTCTCTGAAACTGTCACTTGTGGAAGGCAATTGGTCAACATAGGCCAGTGTATTTTTAGTATTTTAGTTTTCTTCCCCCAAAGTTGTTACCATTGGAATTCTATTCACACTGCCTTCCCTTCTCTTATTCTGCAAGATATCCTTCTCATCCAATTTTATCCTATGTTTCTCCAATAATCTTCTTAAACCTCTCTCCTTAAACCTGGCTTGTAATTCATCTAGAGATAGTTCTGCTCCCTCATAATTACTCTTTATGCTCCACACCCTAACCATTTGGCTAAAAGGAATGGACTCCACCATTTTCCTAGGGTGATGACTCTCAAATCTCAGTACATGCTTCCTATCAGTCAGTTTCTTATACAATGAGATACCAATCATTCCATTCTCCATCTTCACTAGCACATCAAGAAACTGTATCTGTGTTGTTGACATAACCAGGGTGAACGTAATAGTCTCATCAATGCCATGAGTAACCGTGGAACTCTCTTAACTCATCTCAATCCCCCTCCATAGGAGGAAGATGTCCTCTATGTATCTCCATCACTCCTGTACAAACCGGAAGTGGTGGGACACATAGACGAAATCCTCCTCCAGGGATGCTATCACCGTAATAGCATATGCTGGTGCCATATTGGCACCCATTGTTGTACCGCACAATTGAAGGAAATATTCCTCACCAAACAAGAAGTAATTGTACCTAAGTACTACATCCAGCATATCCACATCAAATTGCTTCGCCTTTTGTGAGTTAACAAGACTATTGCCTACAGCCAAAATGCCTCTCTCCTGGTCGATCGAGGTGTACAAAGACACCACATCGAAAGATGCCAAGATTATCTGTCCATCAATGTTCATATCCCGTAACTTTTCTAAAAGTCACCCGTGTCCCTTTGTAAATTTAGTTTTCTCCACCAATGGTCCCATAGGTTTATCCAAAAAAACTCCCATTTTGCTGAAAACAAATCCAACCCTAGCACTATGGGACAGCTGGTGGTTTATTTAAGGATTTGTGGACCTTTGGGGATCGTATATAGGACTGGGTTTATAGGGTTTTTTACATACAAAAAAACATAAGTCCTGATCTATCACCCTCTTTTGTAGAGCTCCATCTACCATCCTCTTAATTATATTTTGTTTCTCCATTTTGGGGTCACCTGGTAACTTCCTATATACCCCTTCTTCTCCCAACTGTTGTTTTATCTCTCCAGTGTATGAACATCTGTCCATGACGACGACTGCTCCACTCTTGCCAGCTGGTTTTATCACCAAGTCGCTGTCAGACAAGATCATCCATAACTTTCATCTCAGCTGTTGTTACATTTGGTTTCTTCAATTTATTGTTTCTACTTCTCTTAAGTACCTCTAAATCCTGCTTCACAGCTGTCATAAAAGCCTCTATAGCTGGTACCTGTTCTTTTGGAGTAAAATCGCTTTTATTTCTCAATGCAACTCTTTCCAACGAAAGCTCAGTAACCGCACCCTCCCTCTATATTGTTTTGCCATGAAACCAATTTTTTTATTTTATTGTTCTAAAGAACTTACATAAGTCCAACTCTAATTGGAACCAATTCACATGTTTTTCCTTGGGCAAACTGATAACCCTTTATTTAAAATCGATACCTGTGATGTTGTTAGGTTCTTACTGGAGATATTAATAACCAAGTCCTTTACTTCTTATTTGCATTGACTTGATATGGTGGTACTGTCTTTCACATTTCACTCTTTTGTTTTGATTGCGCCCTCCCCTTCTTTGTTTTCGTAGTCCTCTTGTGCCGCACCTTTTGCTGTGGGAATCAGAGTAGTGAAGTACAAGTGCAATTAAATTATTTCTCTTTACATAGGAATTTTTAAAACATTTTCTCTAACACCACCTCCTTTATTTTTCCAGCCAGGTAAACAGACTAAGGTAATGACCCAAATTACAAAAATGCTTACGTAACTCTGCAATGCCTAGATGATAACCAATTCAAAAATATCTTCAAGAGAAACTTTGATATTACTAGAGATGAGTGAGGGCAAATCTTCTGAAATTTTAACATTTGGAATAATTTAGCCTGAATTTGTCTGGAAAACCTGACTCCATTAAATTGAAAAGCTCCCTTTGTCTTTATTACACACCTATTATGCTGTGAGGTCTTTCCAGACCCCAAAGCGTCATAAACTGAGGCCCTAGAAGGGGATGAGAAAAAAATAATAAAATGGTCACCTCAGCACTTATTTGTGCTAGTGACACGGCTTCCTGCCTGGTCCTCCCCTCACTCCCTCCAGTCTTCCAAAATGGAGTCTTGGCCTCTGATATGTGACATGCTGACTAGTCTGCAGGCAATTCATTGATATCTTTGGACATGTATCGTACCCTGGTGATGTGTGCTGTGATGCATATTTTTCTGGTCAAAGCACGGTGACCTCTTCATTGAACTGTTTAACAACGTAGAGATATCCTCTTCTATTTTTTTTTCTGTAGACTAGAGTTAAGATTTAAGTAGAATGATTGATTGATTGGTTACTCTAAGAAAAACAACAATGAGCCTTCCTATAATCTTGATTTTGCCCTTTAGGGTATGTGCCCACAGGAAGGTTTAGTGGTGTTCAAACCGTCAGTAAACCGCTGGAAATTATCAGTTCTGAGCTCTGAAGTCTCCAGCTGTTTTCCAGCGGTTTTTCCGGCGGTTTTCTATGGAGGATTTTGTTCATGAACTGATCAAAAACCGCTGAGAAGAATTGACATGCTGTATGCTGCTAAACCGCTGGGAAACCGCTCAACCGCGGGCAGATCCGCTCACATAAACCCACTATGTGTGCACAGCGGTTTCTAAATTACATAGGGTTACTTGTAAGTCCTAACGCTGCTTAGGATTTACATAAATTTAAATAAAACCTATGCTAAACCGCCGGCGGTTTTCGCTGCTAAACCGACGTTTAGTACTGTATTGAAAGCCAGTGTAACCATGCTGTTCCTTTACTCCAAACACTGCGGCTACTCCTGAAAAGTCTTCATTGAATTTTTAAAAGACCAGATTTCTTGAAATGACTGTGGTGAAATTACATTGTTAGGAAATGATTACAAATCATGAAAATGATTCTTGTCTTTTATCATAGTGTCTACAAATATGTTGAGTAATTGTTACTTGGGTTGTGTTTCGTATGTTTTTTTGGCTTCTGTTTATGCTGGATACTACAACAAAGTGCCTGACTGGTATACGTCAGATGCACGATTAACCTCACTGAGCATTTTATATGTACAAAGAACTAAAGGGCACGTTCAGATATCTGTACTATTGGGTCCAGGATCAGACGCACAATACATGCACTGGCCGCGAGTCTTTTATGAAGCTGTCATGCTCAGGTCATGACAGCAGTGGCCAGCCAATGCATTGCGGTCCAATATCTCATTAGTGTAAAAAAATCCCTGGTCTGTGGAGCGCTAGGGCTAGAGATAAATGGCACTAGGGTTATTTTAGAAAAGGTTTCTTTATTAACCTCTTACAGGCCACTACGCGTTTCTGCAGCAGAGCGCTGCCTTCATCAGGTGATGCAAGCACCACCTGATGAAGGCAGCGCTCTGCTGCAGAAACGCGTAGTGGCCTGTAAGAGGTTAATAAAGAAACCTTTTCTAAAATAACCCTAGTGCCATTTATCTCTAGCCCTAGCGCTCCACAGACCAGGGATTTTTTTACTCTTAGCTTCTTGCACTTGTGCACACCTGGCAAGAGCAGCTCTGGACAAGAGATATTAATAATCCTAGATCCTGAGTTCCATGACCTAGCAATACAACACTGTCACCGTTGTAGGACCTGTGGTGACATCAATCCGGTCATTGATCGCGGCAGGAGTTGGAGCTCCCGGAGCAACTTTCGGTGCCTCCACTATACCTCCAGGCGGAGGTGGATTCACAGGCGTAAGACCGCAGTTGTGCAGGGTTGCACAACCACCTCTGGTGAGTGGCTACACAGCCCTGGGCCTAAATCCACTTCAAAAACTTTCTTCACATGCGCTCCCACCCCCTCCCCCCTTTTTGTCTTGAATATCTCATTAGTGGACTGTTTCTGAATGCCCCCAGATGGTATCCTCATACTGAGATGGTGTGTGGGTATGGTCACCCCCCTACCTTCTTGGAGTTTTCAGAGCAGGAACGTGCCAAGTTGCCAAACAAAACTTATGGTTCTTAGTGTTCATTTGGAGGAGAAATACTGTTTCATAGGCCAATATTAGGCAACACAAGCCAGAGTGGTTGCATAGAGCTTTTTTTGTGTACTTTTGGATGATTTAGATCACTTTGTCTATTGGAAACATTCATCTAATGCATGTGCCCCAGTGAATCTAGTAACCAGTGACCAGAAGAGTTATGTTAATGACACCTATACAAACCCTATATGGTATAATCAATGCCTCTCTGCAATATATTGATTCTTATACCACATCCACTGACATCTTTTTAAGGCGGGCCGTCACACGGTTCAATATTGCGAACGATATTGTTTAAGCGATCTGCTTTTTGATCGCTTAAGCGATATCGTTTGTGCATCGCTGCGTGCAATCAAGCAATTTTACAATGTAAAATCGCTTGATCGTTACATCGCAGATATGGGAGCCGGAGCTCATATCAAGCGATAAATGCTTGATCAATCTGCCTCATCGTGGTGTGTGACACCACGATGAACGATCTCCCAGCAGCAGAGCCTATGCTGGGAGATGGTATCTATGGTAAAACGTCGGGTTACTAAGCGCCGCGCGGCGCCTAGTAACCCGATGTGTACCACAGTTACCAGCGATCTCGCTGCTCCACATCGCTGGTGAGTCTACCTGTGTGACAGCTCACCAGCGATGTGAGCGATATTGTTAGCGATCGCGCGTGCATGTGATCGCTAACAATATCGCTCTCGATATTGTAGCGTGTGACGGCCGCCTAAAGGAAACTTGACAGATCCCAACTGCTTTGATAATGAGATGGGACTAGTGAAATTGGAGGTCTCTTCCCCCAGACTACTCAGGCCTTGGATCCACACATCATTCCTCTGTAGGGGAGATTGTCAATCTATATAACTGTTCTATAACAAGTATTGTATGCCTTCCAAGAATGCGTGATTGGATTAGTCCAGGGGGATAGCGTATACAAAGATGCAGAATAAAAGAACATTCTTCAATGATTACAGTATTATTATTTATTATTATTATTATTATTATTTTAGAAATCCATGGCAAACACCTTGGAGACAGTCGGAGCATGTGGCAGGTTTTTCTTTAAAATAAAGCAGCTTGTTGCATTGAGTTACAAAAAAATAATACTTTAAATCTCTAACATCATTGTTTTTTTTTATTTTTTCCAAGTCTATGTGAGTTTCTGGTTATACGTTCAAAAATGGACATGGCCTTCCTTCTTGATACTCTTGCTGGATATATAATGGATGTGGTTCAATATAACAATGACAACCGAGAATTTGAGGTAAGTTTTTGTTCCCGGTGGCTGCCTTCACTATGTTATAAATGTATTCTAAGTTATATGTAGTATTATGCTGCCACATATTGCAGATCAGGTCATATAGATTCAGTTCTGTTCCTTATATCCACAACACATTTTTACCAAATCAGAAATATATCTGAATATCTTGGAGACGTGACTTTGAGGCACTAATTTATTAGTGTTACAGGTTCTTTGCTTCAGACTGGAATAGCGGGTGGGCATGTGACCAGCTCCTCCAATTGAAAAACTGTTTTGGCATGTACAGTGTATTTTTAATTGGAGGAGGCTGATGGGCACTGACGGAGCAGCACGTGATCCAACTTGTACAATATAAGAACAAGAAGCATTGGCACTCAATGTGTGAAATTGGTGGGATAAAACTGAGACATAGAGACTGGAGGAAGCCGCTCCGCTGGTAAGATAATGCAAATTGTCAGCACAATATTGTATAAGGCTTAAGGAGTGGAAGGACGTGGCTGCTGCTGCACCCTCTGAACCTGACCTGGTCAGGCATGGAACGTTAGAATAGGAAATACGGAGAATGTGGTGTTTTTGGGCACTGTCCAGAGGAAACTGGTTAACCAGGAGATTGGAGAAGGGGGAGTTTTCTTGACGACACGTTTTGGAGTTGGTCTAACTCCTTCATGACCTGATGGTGTTAAAACAACTCTGAAGTATGATGTATATCTGAACCTGTGGAAGTGCTAACTGACAGCATGATATGGTTCTCATTCTAAAAATCCCCCCCCCCCCCCCCCCCCCCTTCCCGTTAAGGCCCCCAGATGTAAAGCCTAACAACTTGTTGAAAAATAGAGCTGCTTATATCTCCCGGACGATGAGTGCTACTTTTCTCCAGAACGCTGTTTATATGTGGCTTACAACCAGAAGTGTGCACCTGGGGAGCCAGGAAGACATCACAGCGTGAAACCATCCAGACGTCCAGAATTGCTTGTCTCGGCGGTGTTGTACTCCAGAAGCTGTTCAACCAGCAGTGGTGCCCGACATATCTCTACACAACTGTGAGTACAATTCTGAAACGCGTTGACAATTAAAATGCCCGTTCCCCCCCCAATGTCCTGGTTACCCTGTTTATTCTGGACTCTACAGCACCAACAAATGCTATGTTTTCCATCCTCCCTATTCTCCTGCTTTAAGAACAGAATCATTGTGTAGTGTGTGTGTATGGGGAAGGCTACATTAAAAAAAAAAACTCTCCCATGAAGTTTTTTTTTCCGTCTAATATATAATTGCCAATTGGCTCTGTCACAATTTCCGTGGATTGTGTCGCTATCCCACAATCCACCACGGCACCACAAATGACAATACGTCACCGCTATTCTGTCGGGAGATCAGCGGTGCTAGCCACTGTATGGTGACTCAGTGATTAGCACTGTGCGGTGGCTCGGTGGTGAGCACTGTGCGGTGGCTCGGTGGTGAGCACTGTGCGGTGGCTCGGTGGTGAGCACTGTGCGTGGCTCGGTGGTGAGGCAGAGTCATATGAAGAGACAGCACACAGAGCAGAGAGAAAGGCACAAGTAAAAGAGCGCACAGGGGGAGAGACAGCACAGAGTGGAGAGAGCGCACAAGGGGAGACAAGCACAGAGACTGCCCTCCCGATGCAATAGCATCAGGCGTATTTCTAGTATGTAATATGTATGTAATAAGTGTGTAAGCCACCTTTTCTGGTATTGGACGCCGTTCCACTCCTCTTTTCAGACTATTTGGCTCATTCTATACATGACCTGGAAGTCTCTTTTGCAATGCAAGCTTATTCCTTATTCAGGTGTTCCATAGGGTTGCCACTTTAGTGGTTGCTATTGCAACTTGAGGGTCATGTAGACTCTGTGTCACCCGGAGACTTTGAAGAGCGGTGACATGACAGAGAAGAAGAGTAAAAATGTGCTGGACATCGAAAACCAGCAGCAGTAGGGGAGTACGTATGTTAACACTACACTTCACAACTATTAAGAAAACAATCTTAAGGCAGCTTTCACGTTTACACACGATGTGCGCTGTGAGCGCAGCATTCCTGAGTGCAACAAAACTCAGGCACTGTGTGCTCTATTTTAACATGGGAACGCATAGTGCCTGTGTGTGGTGCGTCGGTGCGCATAATTTATGCACATGCTGAACACAAAATGTTGATTTTTTGTGCTTGATACGCAAGCAGGCAGCTGCGCAAAAAAAAATGAATGAAGGTGCATCTGTGCGCATTGCCATCTGCTGGCAAGCGCACAGATGCTGCGGAAGATGATCTCCTCTGAGGTCAACTGCAGGTGAATCCTGTCCCGCAGTTCTCTTCTTTTCTCCCTTTCTTCTTCTTCTTTCTTCTTCTTCTTTGTCCATGTCGCCGCCGGTTCATTTAAAATAGCCAGCGGGACAGCCGTCAGTGAAGTCTGCTTTCCCTCCCCGCTATTTCAAATCGCCAGCTTTCCTGACCGCTATTTTAAATGTTACTTAAGAGATCCGCTGCACACCAACACAAACAAATTCTAACAAGAAAAGAAAGAGCATACTGGCTAACATGTATTAACGCACAATGTGAACTGGAGCAAAAGGTATAGTAGAAAACTACTTGAAGCTATATATAAGGAATAACATGAGAACTTAGCTGATGTAATGGCCATGACATCCGACTCGGTAACCGTGGCAAGGGCTCTCATTCTACTGGGTCCTACTCTATCGCTTAATGTCTGCAGTGTGAACTTTCGTGTATGGGTGTATGCCACTGAATGCAATTTAAAACCTGCCTATTGAGGGCGTGTCCAGAACCAAGGCTACAAATAAAATGTAGAGTCTCATTGCGGTTAAAAGGTGGGGGGAGGGTGCACAGTCCAAAAAATAACTCTGTACATTTTAAAGATGGCTGGCTACACCTCTGGCTGATTTTGTAGCCAGCCATCTTTAATATATACATATGGCTATTTTAAATGAACCGGCGGCGAAGAAGGAGCTCAGTGGCAGCCGGGAGAAAGATCAGCGCGGCTGTCGGGATCTTCGCCGCTGATTGGGTGGCCGGGCAGCCTCACTAACATTTTTCATGTGAACGCATGTGGACAATCTCCGCTGCGTTCACACGAAAATGTTTGTGTTCGGCACTGCGTATGTATGCGCTCCATATGCTGCAGTGCTGAATGTAAATGTGAACGCGGCCTAATACAAGGGCTTCTCAAACCAGCAGTCGGCACAGAAGAGGATGACCAGTAATACTGATAAGTATAAGTACCACAAAGTCATGTCTTCAAGACCATAGCTCTGCGCTACATGTCGGCATAGAGCCTCCCGATGTGGCTATTACAAGCCGGTGTCAGAAGGGTTAAAATGAAGTTAGTGTGCTACCATCATGTGTACACAGTGTGTACACTTTGTATAGACATAGTGACAACACACCCTGGCAGTGCAGGGGTTAATACCTTTTATTTTTCTGTTCCCGGCAATTGTCGGGCGATTTTATATTACTATGAAGCCGCTCTCCTCCTGCACTGAGCTGTTTGTGGTCCTGAAGCTTCAGCGTGATATTACTGTAATATCACACTGGAGCTTCAGCACCAGGGACAGCAGCTGTCATGGTACGCTTTTTGCGTACGCAATTGGCCTAAGTACAATAATATCATAATATCTTGAGCTGTCCATGGCACTTACGCCAATTGCGTACCTGGCAGCTGCTTCTGTGGAAGTTCCAGTGTGATATAATAGTAATATCACGCTGAAGTTTCAGGACCATGGACAGCTCAGTTCAGGAGGAAAGCGGCTTGTCAGTAATGTAAAATCGCCCGACAATTGCCGGAACAGAAAAATAAAGGTATTAACCCCTGCACTGCCAGGGTGTGTTATCACTATGTCTACACAGAGTGTACACACTCTGTGTACACATGATGGCAGCACACTAACTGCATTTTAACCCTTCTGACACCGGCTTGTAATAGCCACATCTGCAGGCTCTATGCCGACATGTAGCGCAGAGCCTGCAGAGGGGGTTTAAATTTATTAACACATAGCACTTTATTTTTCGTATTTCTAACAGAATTTTTTAAACAATGTTTTCAGCGCTGGAACATTATTGATTACTGTACAGGGAAAGCGGTAATTTCAAACTCGCTGACTTTGACAGCCGGCGAGTTTAAATTCACCGCAAATGCTTTCCACGGTCCTTAAGGATCATGGACAGCATCACAATCACGCGCGCCACACACGCACTCACACCTCACACTCGCAGCACACTCACATGAATACAGGTAGCCATGCTCGCCACACTTACCACACTCGCACCACACACACCCAAAAACACGCATATCACTCGCATCACTGTCGTGCATCAAACACGCTCTGTGTTTGATGCACGACAGTGTGCCTCCAGCCTAACTTCTGTGGACACAGATTACACACTGATTACATATAAATCTAAGCTGAGTTCAGTATTTCTAACGTAAAGCTCTGATTTTTTTTTCTGCATTCTATGAAACCTATTGGTGGGCCACATAACATAATAAAATACCATAATCCTCTTCCATATGTGCCACCCCTCTGTCATTAACGTTTAATCATTTATGACCACAGCCTCCATCTGCTGGCCTCAGCCATGATGCTAACGGAACTCCTGATGTCCTGTCTGTACTCCACCTCCCTCGCTCTTCTAGTACATTTGTTAATATGTTTATATTGTGGATGATATTTCAGGGCGTTGTACCAGAAAGAGTGCCAGGAAATAATTCTAACCAGTTTCATAAGATGAAATCCTAGTTAAAGCCATCAGTAGGATTACATTATTCTGTTTTAGGAAGTTTCATTACGCTTTGAGTTTTTGGAAGGAGTCTAAATGGAGGAGTGTATGCCAAAAATATGTTTTCCCTACGAAGTCCTTTTCTTTCCCAAAAAGTACACATGAGCAAAAGAACATGACAGGCGTCTGTACTGATCTTAAAGCTAGGCTTGTAGCCACGTAGTGATAAAGCCTTTTTATTCAGCTTTTATTTCTTGTTGGTAACCTGAATCTTATTTGCAGACACAATGTTTCGGGGTATTGCCTCCTGACAGTGCAACGTGTGACATCTGATTTGGCTAGATGAAATGCTAATTGAGATTCTGTTTAGGCTTTTACATCTGAAGTCATATGGCAAGGTTTGTTTAAAGGGTAGATTATTGATTTTTAGGATTGCTACTTCCAATAGGTGGCCCTAATTTCAGGTCTTCTTCCTCTCTGAAGAGACAATTTGCATATTTCCCAGAGAAACATTGTGGCGTTTGTCTCCTCATACTGGCATGTGTCACTCTCCACAAGGAGAAAACCTATCCCTTAAATCCGCAGTCTTAGCCTCTCACCTAACCCAATTCATAGGAAACATCCGAAACATTGTGTCTGCAAATTGAGATTTTGGTTTGCCATTTATATCTTAAACCATATGACAAGGCTCATTAAAGGGTCGATATTGACTTTTAGGATTGCTACTTCCAATAGGTGGCACTAGAGTTCAAGTCCTCTTTTGAAGAGACAACTTGTATTTTCAGGATTGTTTTCGTTACATTGAACAACATTAACACATGGTTTATTATGAATATATAAATATTACACTCAAAATGGAGAGGATTACCCTGTGAGATCCTTACTGAAATGGTGGGCCTATAGCTAAGATATCATCATAGAGCATTGTTGAGTGCTCCCGATCAACGTAATGCAGTGTCATATGGGTTTTGAAATTTAAATCATTTTATATAGTTAGTCTGTTCTTGGGAAAAATTCTAAAAAAAAAATTTTTCCTCCCACATTTTCCCTAGAGTAATATTAATGGCCTTCCACAAAGGAAGACTCTTACACTATTATTTAGTGCCTTGATTCCTTAAGGACCCCAATATAAATAGTAGAGCTTTAGCCTAGCGCACAGAACTGTTACAGGATGTCCTCAATTATGCAATTTTCCTTACAGAAATATTAAAGATTGGCAATCCATACTATACAGCATGGTTTCTGAACCAAACTTTTTTGGAAAGCGGTAGATGTGGAGGATACTTATAAAGGGAGAAGACTTTGCTGGGGCTCCACTATGAATTGGGGAATTTTAGCTTTGTAGCCTCGACTCGAGAGTGTAAGACCTTTCTGAGCCTTGATGTCCCAAACAACAGAGACCAAATCCAATTTTTCAATTTTTTTTTTTCTAAAACTTAGCAACTTTGTGTTATGATCATCAGGGTTAATGGTCTAAAAAACGTAAAGTTAGTAAATAACACTTAACATCCAGTGGGGAAAATAAGTATTTGATACTCTGCCAATTTTGCAATTTTTCCTACCTGTAAAGAATGGAGAGATCTGTGATTTTTACAGTAGGTACACCTCAACTGTGAGAGACAGGATCTAAAAAAATCTAGAAGATAACATTGAATGATTTTTAAATAATTAAATTGCGTTATATTGCATGAAAATCATATTTGATCACTTACCAACCAGTAAGAGTTCTGTTTTATTAAGAAGCTCATTCTCCTCACTTATTACTGGTATTCATTGCACCCGTTTGATTGTGTGTGGACAGGTGTCTTTTATACAGGTAATGAGTTCAATCACACTCCAACCTCTTCACCATGGCCAAGACCAAAGAGTTGTCCAAGGACACCGGGGACAAAATTGTAAACCTGCACAAGGCTGGGATGAGCTATAGGACAATATATACAGGTTGGTGAGAAGGCAACGACTGTTGGTGCAATTATTAGAACATTGAAGACACACCAGATGACTGTCTACATTCCTCGGTGTAGGGCTCCAGGCAAGATCTCACCTCATGGTGTAAGGATCATTCTGAGAAAGGTCAGGAATCAGCCCAGAACTTCATGGTCAATGATCTTAAGACAGCTGGGGCCACACACTATGCTTTACCTGAAGATTTTTAATCCATGATTGCAAAGTCCCCGGCTCACGCGAACACAGGTGCGTTTGAAGTTTGATATTGACCATCTCGATGGTCCAAGGGAGGCATGGGAGAAGGCTATATGGTCCAGATAAGACCAATATAGGCTGCCTTCAGACTTGCAGATGCATCTGCAGCGTTTTGCAGATGCATCTGCAAGCATCTGCATGCAGACCGCGGCCCCTATGTTTATAATGGAACGCACGGCGGTCTGCAGATGCTTGCAGACCGCCGTGTGCTCTCATTGCCCACCATTAGTGATCTGTGCGCACGCGGATGCCTGCGCACAAATCACACACGCCCGCACCATGGACGCGAGATGTTGCGTCCCTGGTGCGGGCGGGCGTGTGTGATTTGTGCGCAGGCATCCGCGTGCGCACAGATCACTAATGGTGGGCAATGAGAGCACACGGCGGTCTGCAAGCATCTGCAGACCGCCGTGCGTTCCATTATAAACATAGGGGCCGCGGTCTGCATGCAGATGCTTGCAGATGCATCTGCAAAACGCTGCAGATGCATCTGCAAGTCTGAAGCCAGCCTTAGAAATTTTTGGTCTCCGCTTGGGGAGTGTCAAGGAAGAAGGATCAGTATGACCCCAAGAACACTGTTCCAACAGTAGAGCATGGGGCTGAAAACATCATGCTTTGGTGGTACTTTTCTTCAAGGAGACAGGACGACTGCACCATATTCAAGGGAGAATGGGGTCATATATCACATGATTTAGGCCAACAAGCTCCTTCAGTCAGTAAGAACATTGGCGATGCGTCATGGCTGGGTCTTCCAACATGGGAATAACCCAAGACACAGGGTCAGAGCGACTGTGGAGTGGGTCCGTAAGAAGAATTTCAAGGTCCAGGAGTACCCTAGCCAGTGTTCAGACCTGAAAGTCTTTGGAGGGAGCTGAAACACAATGTTGCCAAGTGATCGTCCCAAATCCTGGAGAAGATCTGTATGGAGGAGTGAGCCAAAATCCGTGCTGCTGCGTGTGCCAACCTAGTCAAAAACTTCAGGAAATATCTGATCTCTGTAATTGCAAACAAAGATTTCTGTACCAAATATTAAGTTTTATGTTTTTCTATTGTATCAAATACTTATTTTATTCAAAACATCTATAAATTAATTATGTAAAAATCATATGATGTGTTTTTCTGGATTTTTTTATTATAAGATTGTCTTTCACAGTTGAAGTGTACCTACAAAAAAAATTACAGACCTCTTCATTCTTTATAGATGGGAAAATGGCAGTGGATCAAATAATTATTTTCCACACTGCATGTCCATTTATTTTAATACGTTTTTGTTCACATTTCTTTTAAGACCATTTTAAATTTAAAAAATATATATAATATAGTTATGCTCCCCTGGAGAATAGAATATGCAAATTGTCTCTTCAGAGAGGAAAGAGACTTTAACTCTAGTGCCACCTGTTGGTAGTGGCAATCTTAAAAGTCAAAATTGATCCTTTAATGAGCTTTGTCATATAAGGCTGCTTTCACATCAGCGGTAAATGTAATTAGCCACAGATTCAGCAGATGTCGCCGCACCTGCCCGACCTGCGCGTAACATCCGACTTGCTTCACTGATCCGGCAATTCCCATTCATTTTCTATGGGGCTTGCAGTCAAGTGTGGCAAGTGGCGTTTTGCTGGATCCGGAACTTGTGGCCGCGCAAAAAATAAAACTCTACTAGCAGCATTTTTTTGGGTGCTGCTAGTGCTGGATCCGGAAAAACCGCACATGCCGCACCAGACTGCAAGACCCATAGAGAATGAATGGGGATTGTTGGATTGGTGCCGCAAGTCTGATGTTGCGTGGCAGATCCGGCAGGTGCGGCGACATATGCTGAACCTGCGGCAAATCACATTTACCGCTGATGTGAAAGCAGCCTAATTTAGGATTTATACCAGATCAGAGTCTCAATTTGCCGACACTGTTTTTGGGTATTGCCACTCATCGGTGCAAAGTATGAGATTTGATCTGGCTGAGAGACTCAGTGGGGTATAAGGTGGTGCTAGAGTGCAAGTCTCCTTCCTCTGAAGAGACCATAAACCGTTATAATGATTAAAAGCATATTGCCAGTCATTAAGGGTTTAAGCAATAAGTAGTTTCCAGTCCCGCTTTCTCCCCTTTCTGAGCCAATACTGAAAGCCACTGACTGAGAACAACTCCCACCCTGGCCTAGTGGATAAGTGTCTGGCATGTTGGAGTACCTTCCGGTTAGAACAGCTGGTGTTTCCAGGTGGTGAACCAGTAGAATTACATATATAATTGCTTAGGTGCTGCCTTTAGAGAAGGGGTTGTCCTCGAGACCCCACACCAGTTTTATATCCAGTTACAGTAATAGGGATAATACTGTAACATTATTGGTCCAGTGATATTTGTGCAAAATGAGCATAAAATACTCTGTAAAAGTTATTGTTTCTCTCCATATGCATTCAATAACATGTTCTTTAGCCCCTAATGATTTAGATCTCACTGTCTTTATTTTTTCCCCTTACTACTGACGTCCATTTTATTTTAAATGGTCGATCCTGTTTTGCAACATTTAAAGTGTATTCCTAACTGGGCCATCTCCGTCCTCCTCCTTTGACAATTAAATTGATCAGATGTTTGATGTTGGCTTAATACGCGTCCTCCTTTCCAGACTGAACATTGTGGTTTTCTTTTCCTTCCAACTGTGTATCCCAGCATAAAATGAAAATGTTTTCCCATGTTACAGAGAGGAAGAAGCCAAATTAGTTCTGTTATTGTTTGTCTTGGAATGAATGGTGTGTACAACGATGTGAGACTCTTAAAATCTGCACAGGCGGAAGATGAAAGCATTTAACTTTTAATATTGATCTCCTCTTAACCTTCCAGATCTCTGACCAAATGATTTGTGGAAAAAAAGCAAAACAAAACATCCTCCCAGTCTGAAATGTTAATTTTAATGCATTTTTCTGTCTCATTAAAGTTGATCTGTCAGGATAAAATGGGGCTGTATCTTGGTGCACCATATTATCATGCTGCATCCGCTGAGCTGTTTACCTCATCACTGATCAGACAGAAGGCAGCTACCATATGCAGAAGAGTTAGCTGTGTTTGGAAGACTGGAGCTCAAGTATTAAAAGTTGCCATTTTGTTACATCAACCACTTTTGTAAAAATGAAATTTGATAAAACGCCTAGAATTTTAATCCAAAGATAATTGGCATAAATGCAAATTAAACCTCAATAGAAAAAATGCTACCCTATATGGTATAAAAAGGTAGAAACCTACAATAAGCACTGTATTTTTCAGACTATAAGACACACCCACGTTTTAGAGGAGAAAAATAGAGAAAAAAAATTTAAAGCAAAAAATATGGTCATGATGCACTGTTATGGAGGGGAGTCTGCTGATGACACTGTTATGGGGGTAATGTCTCCAAATTCTGTACTAATCCTGGACCCCCTCCAGGTATATATTCCCCCATTCTGTGTATGTGTGCCCATATCTGATATGTTCCCCCATCTGGTATATGTCCCCATATCTTGGTATGGACTTATATCCTGGCATATGCCCCTTATCCTGTATATTCCACGATCCTGTATATGATCCCTCATCTAGCTATGTCCCTCATATCCTGGTATAGGATTCCCCTGTCTTGGTTTGTGCTCTATATCCTAG
Source organism: Allobates femoralis (assembly GCA_033576535.1). NCBI lineage: Eukaryota > Metazoa > Chordata > Amphibia > Anura > Aromobatidae > Allobates > Allobates femoralis. The sequence continues at coordinate 105,605,821 of JARQOC010000001.1, forward strand.
CATATGCACTTCTTGGTATAATCGTCCTATCCTGGTGTATATGCCCATATCCTGGTATTTGCCCTCAACCTTGCATATGGGCCCTCATCATGACACACACCGAAAATAAATAAACCATTATATTCGCGTCCCTTCACTCACCTGCAGTATCGCTACATCCTCCTGTCTTCTTTTGCTGGCAACTGATGATCAGCATGTTAGCATGCATCGATGACATCAGTCATGTGCTGCACTCCACATACCGCATTAGCAGATGGCACAAAAAGGCAGTAGGATGTGCGTGCTACACATGAGCAATGGAAAGTGAGTATAATCTATCGTTCGGGATATTCTTTGATTCCCACGACAAAGATGATGTGTGTGAAGCACTGAATATCAATAAACTCAATCGCCTCTTCTGCAGCTTCGGCGGGTGATCACGTGGGCCTGCTGTTTAAGTTAATTTAATATTCACTTCTTCACCCCCCCCCCTCGCTCTCCCTGCTGATCATCCTGCCTACCTATCGCAGAGCTGACTTCAGTGCTGATGAGAGGTGATGGGCGTAGGAGAGGTGAATACTACATTAACTTAAACAGTGGACCCATGTGTTCACCAGCCGCAGCTGCAGCCTGCTGGTGTCCCACTCCAAAGCGATTGCCGCCCCCAGCACAGCCCCACAACCGTATATCTGATTATATCTGGATTATAAAACGCACCCCCCACTTTCCTCCAGAAATTTTATAGTCTGAAAAATTCGGTATCATGTTCTTAATTGTGTTATAATGCAAATAAAAACCACAAGTACCAGAAAAAAGGGAGGAATTCCAAGTAATTGTTAATAGAGTAGGTCACAGATTAAAATGGGGGTAAATAATTAATGGGGTTAATTAGTCTAAAAAACATGTGTGCATATTTTTATTTTTGCCATTAAAACACACTTTTTCTCCCATCAGTGGTAACCCTACTAATGGCAAACCCTTATTAATGGAAGCTAATAACACAATAAGAAATAGATTATCTCCAATGGAATGGTAATAGTGATAATTCCTGGAAGAAGCTTTTATAGCGAAATGTGCATTCGGTATGGTGGGCCTCTGGATCCTGGCTCCAATACTACATACGAATATATCTTGGTGCTTTGTTTCCTTTTTGATTTTATTGATGACTGCTTAAGGCCGCTTTCACATATGCATTCGAAACGCAGCGTAACCGAAAGCGGACAAACGCATGCTCATTGCGTTCCTATGTTTAACATGGAAATGCATAGTACCTGCATATGGCTGCATTTGATTGCATTTGCATTCGGATGTATTTTTTAAAAGCACCTTCCAAACGCAACATGTTGCATTTTTTTGTGCGTTTGTGGGCACTTGTTTTATCAGCGAGCGCACAAAGAATGAATGGAGCTTAATGGATCCGCAATGTCATACTCCTGACAGCGCAGGCAGATGCTGCGGATCACATTGAAATCTTCATAGAAATGCACTGTAAATGTGCCCGGCCACCCAATCAGCGGTCTCGGCGGCCGCCGCCTTGAGATCAGTGTCAGCCGCCGAGACTGCTGATTGCATGGCCGGGCACCATACTATGTGAACAGATGCGGAGAATCCCCTCTGCATTCACATCAGTATGACCGCGTTTGCATGTTAGACGCATGCAGACACAAACGCTAGTGTGAAACTAGCCTTAGTGCTTCCTTTTGGTCTCACTTTTGTGCCTTACTTAGGGTGCCTTCACACTGCGGCGTCATCCGGTCCGGGGCTGTCTGGGATGACCCTGACAGCCGCGGACTGGATCAGCACACAGGACTGGAGGGCTAATATGCCCTCCGGTCCGGGGTGTAGCCGCTGACAGGTTAGGACCGCGGCGCCGCGGTCCTAACTTATCAGCAGCGGGAACTGCATGCGTGCACACTGGACTGGAGGGCATATTAGCCCCCCAGTCCTGTGTGCTGATCCGGTCCGCGGCTGTCAGGGTCATCCCGGACAGCCCCGAACCGGATCGTGCCGCAGTGTGAAGGCACCCTTACTCATATTCTATCAGCATCTTAAAGGGAAGCAATTATTTTCTGTAGCACCTTAAAAGGGACTCTGTTTTAATTTGTTTTTCATTCCTCTTTGTGATTTTTATTCATATTTACCTGTATATGTACTTTTGGTAGGTTTTTACCGTCCATTACTATATTAACTATTACCATTCAATAGGGGTAATCCATTTTCTGTTGTGTTATTAGGTTCCCTTAAGTAAGGGTTTACTATTGGTGATAGGGTTATCACTGATGTATAGAAAGTGTTTTTCTATGCTAAAAATAAAAATATTCATACCTTTTTTGATTTAATTATTCCCATTAATTATGGAGTCCTATTTTAATCTGTGACCAACTCTATTAGCAATTACCTTGGATTCCCACCCTTAATTTTTCCTGTACTTGTGATTTTTATATGAATATACTGTATGTTTATATCTTTTAATTCTGTCATAATAAAGTGTATTTTTTTATACTAAATAGGCTTGCATTTTTTCCTATTGGGGTTTAAAAATGAGGCAGCATCAAGGGCAGTAGCAAAACCAATTATTATTTATAAGTCATTGGTCATGAAAGGGAGGTAATGGGCTGCATGGGCTACTCCCTCATTAAGCTATCTTCAATTAAGCAGGTAATAGGTCTAGTGTTAATTCCAGGATTTGCATTTGGAAACTGTTACTGTGAACCTACAAAATGAGGTCAACGGTGCTCTGAACAGAAGAGAAACATCATCGGGCTAAAAAAAAGTAGAGATTTTCCCGAAAAGATACCAGAAAAGTTAGGAGTGGCCAAATCAACAGTTTGGTACGTTCTGCAAAAAAAATTGTGCTAATGAATTTAGAACTCAAAGGCCAGGAGTCAGGACGTCCATGGAAGACAACAGTGGTGGATGATTGCAGAATCCTTTCCATGCTAAAGAAGTCCCCCTTCAACATCCACCCAAGTGAAGAACACCATCCCTAAAATAGATGTTTTAATAAATTATCATGAAGAGAAGACTTCATGACTGCAAATACAGAGGGTTCACCACAAGGTGCAAAGAATTAATCAGCCTTCAAAAATAAAAGCTAGATTAGACTTTGCTAAAAAAGATCTAAAGAAAACAACATAGTTCTGGAAAAACATACTTGGGACAGATAAAACGAAGATCAGCCTGTCCCAGAGTCATGGGAAAAAGAAAGTATGGAGAAGGCATGGTACAGGTCATGATCACTGGTGGATCTAGATAAATGTGCAAAAACAATATATGGGCCCTTTGCAGCCAAATGGCTCATCATAATGTACAATTCCACCTGCTTTTGAGGTAGAAAGGCACCCGTTACATCTTGGGCCTCTGTTGGCGGTATAGGTTGCACCAATGATACTGTATGTCTGCCCCTGCTCATGAGCCAAAGCCTACCACAACCACTGTAAAACATGGTACTGGGTAACTAGTGTTTGATTATATTACTGAAGGCAAAAGCAGCTGGATGAATTCTGAAGTATACAGGCTACATTTTCAGCTCTGAGTCAACCAAATATAGCCAGGATAATTGTCTGTACTATGAAGCACTATCCAATGGTCCAAAACATATATATTAAGAGTCCTCAGTGGTTGATACCTTTTAAAGGCCAACTGAAAAGATGGTAAGCATAGCAAGCTTTTGGGACACTGTGGTCCCTTCGTCAGGCTGATAATGACAGATTCTGAAGACACATACATATGTACTATGCTTAAACAGGATGAGATGGAGCAGTAAATACAACAGGTGACGTAAAGCTGAGTCAGCTGATGACTTGATACTAGAAAGTCCAAGAACAGGCAGATTCTACATGCTTCACAAAATTCACAAATCAGGAAATCCAGGAAGAGCAATCATTTCATGTGTGGGCACCTCACCGAACAAATTTCTGGGTGGGTAGAGGGTGTTCTCAAACCCCTGGCAAGAGACACCCAGCTACATTCAGGACACAGCTGACCTGTTGAATAAACTGTAGGCAATAGGTCCTCTACCAGATGGAACCATTCTCGCCACCATGGATGTGGAATCTCTGTACAGTAACATCCCACACCAGGATGGATTAAATGCCTGCAGAACCTTCCTGGAAAACACAGGGATGGATGCTTTCGGGACACTGTGGTCCCTTCATCAGGCTGATAATGACACAGATTCTGAAGACACATACCTACATACTATACTTAAACAGGATGAGATGGAGCAGTAAATACGACAGGACAGGTGACGTAAAACAGAGTCAGGCTGTGGGGGGGGGGAAATCTGCCTCATTCTAGTTATATACATCAAAGAAAGCCCATCAACACCTTAACTGGCTCAAAAATTGTGAAGCAGAGCAGTCTGTGTTACATGAACATACCTAAAAAACTGTGCATTTATGACCACAAGTTTGATAAAATTTCTTTATTAAGATAAAATATTATGAATAGGCATTATTATGAAGAAAAGGACAGTAATGGGGATAACAGCCACGTACCAAGGAAATATTAGAATCTGCTCAGAAGTGCATACTCTAGATATAAATGTATAGTACAGTGACACATAGGATGTCTGCAGAGCTAAGTAAGCACAGTAGGGGCAAACCTAGTAAGGAACCTAGATATAAGTAAACTCCCGACACTATTCAAAGATAAATATAACAATACCCTCTAACTTGCTAGGTTCAAATAGCTAAAACAACCTAAGGTGACCCCATAAGAATCAAGCTTTTACCTTGATTCATTAGTGCTCCTGAGAATCCCGGGTTCCTTATTAAGCAGGAGGTCCAATCCTCTGTCTGCCATCTCTCACCCACCTCCACCCCATATTAAAATCCCTCCTGCTAAAAAGAGGAAGGTATCCCTTGAGGACTCTAACTCCGAATTAGGTGAAGTCCTGTTCTCCAACACTAAGGACTTAGGTGAAGCGCAGAATTCTACTACTGCTTCAGGAAGTTGATAGGAAGAAATATTAAGTTTCTCCTGACGACATGGAGGAGTTATGCAACATGGTGAGAACCACCATGGGGGTGAAAGACGAGGAAGTGAGACACTCGATACAAGAAAAGATATTCAAGGGTCTTAAAGCAAAAGCCCCAAAAGAGTTCCCAATGCATGAGAACATTCAAAACCTTATCCTGTACAAATGGGGTTCCCCTGAAAAACCCTCAGAGCAATCACTGTCAAGAGGGAACCTATTTTTCAGCTCAGATGGGACGCTAAGTGGGAAATCCCTAAGGTAGATATCCAGGTTTCCAGAGTTGCAAAGAAAACTGCTTTACCATTTGAGGACTCTTTGCAACTAAGACTCCATAAAATTGAGGGTCTAGTTAGGCAACCTGGGACATTTCTTCAAACCTGTTGCAAAGTAATGTACAGTTGTGGCCAAAAGTATTGACACCCCTGCAATTCTGTCAGATAATACTCAGTTTCATCCTGAAAATGATTGCAATCACAAAATCTTTGGTATTATTATCTTTATTGGCCTGGTGACTGAATCCTCACAACCTCTGAAGAAGTGTTGCCTGGGTCCAGTCTCTACTGATAACCCTAATGGCAGACGCCATCAAAAGGGGCTTGGGGTGTCTTGGTAGCAGGACATCACTTTCAAGACAGATGGCCCTCTACAATCAGTGCCAGATAATCAAACTTCAGGGAACTGAAGGCGGTGGAAGAAGCTCTCAAGGCAGCAGACAGCCTGATCCAGGGCCACCACATGAAAGTATTCTCGAACAATGTCACCACAGTAGCCTATGTTCGTCACCAAAGGGGCACAAAGTTTGAGAGTCTAAAAGCAATTTCTACCTAAATTTTTTCCTGGGCAGAAAGACTTGTAAATTGGTGGCAGAAAAAGGTTCAAAGGGTGGCTGTGTCAGTCCATTGAGCAATATGTTGAGATGAGAGGGACTCTGTTGTGTAGTCTCGGCCTGCGCCTGCCAGCAGATGTCATGAATCTTTTAAGCCAACGATGATTGGCAAGGCTCTACTCGAAAAATGAGCTAAGTGCTGATATTTGAACCTTGAGAGTACTGGGTATAAGGCCTAGCTCCAAGCCGCTTTGCAGGAAATCTAGAATTTGTGCAATGTTTGGACGAAATGGGTCTGGAGGATCTGTAGCGCACCAGGACACAAACGTTTCCCAGATTTTGCCATAAATGGCAAAATCTTCTATCCCTGACTTCTGGTCATCTGAACGGATCCGCCAATATACAAGTGGACTTCCTCAGCAGGCGAGGCATTCCACCCAGGAGAGTGGTGTCTGAACCAAGATGTCTTCAGGTCACTAATCATCAGATGGGGTCATCAGGACATGGACCTATTTTGCCACTCATTTCAATACTAAAGTAGAGAACTTCTCCATCTAAATCCAGAAGGCGGAGTACTGGGAGTAGATGGCTTTTCCCATACGTGGGAATTCAATCTCCTATGCCTTTACCCTGATCCCCATCATTGCCAGAACTTTGCAGAAGATCACAAAAGACTGAGTCTCCACGATCCTAGTGGCACCTCTCTGACCAGTAAAGAGCTGATGCAGCACCCCAACAGACCTGGATCAGGAGGGACCATTCCCACGAAAATTGAGCCTAGCGGCCTGACCACTAAATCCAGGATTCTGAAAGCCAAAGGTCTCTCTAACCGTGTCATACACACTCTACAAAAAAGGAGAAAACCGCAACTAATGCCATTTATGGCAAAATCTGGAAAACGTTTGTGTCCTGGTGCGCTACAGATCCTCCAGACCCGTTTCGTCCAAACATTGCACAAATTCTAGAGTTCCTGCAAAGCAGCTTGGAGCTAGGCCTTATACCCAGTACTCTCAAGGTTCAAATATCAGCACTTAGTTCCTTTTTCGAGTAGAGCCTTGCCAATCATCGTTGGATTAAAAGATTCATGACATCTGCTGGCAGGCTCAGGCCGAGACTACACAAGAGTCCCTCTCATCTCAACATAGATCTCAACATATTGCTCAATAGACTGACACAGCCATCCTTTGAACCTTTTTCTTCCACCAATTTACAAATACTCTCCCAAATGTCTCCAGGCCCTTTCACTCAGAGAACCCTACCTAAAAATCCTGGAGGATAGTATTGTGCTCCGTTTAGACCCCTTCTTGCCTAAGGTGATCTCAGACTTCCACAGAAACCAGGATATTGTCCTGCCTTCATTTTGTTCCAATTGTTCAAACTCTAAAGATGAGATCTTTCATACTCCTTGACGTACGTTCAACTGTCCTTTATTATTTGCAACTGACAGACAGTTTGAGAATTGACCAAAATGTATTCATTCAGCCCATTGGCTGCAATAAAGGAAACAAAGCCTCTAAGGGCACGATTGCCAGCTGGATTAAAAAAGCCATCTGTATTACATACTTACAACAGCGTTTATCACCACCAAAAACTAAGGTTCATTACACCAGGTCTGTATCGACTTCATGGATGTAGGGAGGAGATGCATCTACAGAGCAGATCTGCAGAGCCGCCATATGGTAATCTGTCCATACTTTCACTAGACGTTACAGACTGGACTTTAATAGGGATCTTAAATTCGTAGGAGAGTCCTGCAGACTGTTATCCCTCCCTAGAAATTATTTGTTGCTATTCCTCAGATGATGCTGTCATGGAAGGTGACTAGAGAAAATAGAATTGATCTTACTGGTAATTCGGTTTCTAGGAACCTTCCACGAGAGCACTAATTTCCCTCCCTATCTGATGTTCTTATTCAATGATTCCTGCACTTCGGTGGTAATTATTCATGCTAGTTTGTCCGGAAAAACACTGGTGGTTGCAGGAAGGGGAGGGGTATGTAACATCTTTTTGTTTCCTGTCCCCTATATAGGGCGGGGAGACATCCTCTGATGTTTCTGTCCTTGAAGGTTCCTAGAAACTGAATTAATTCCATTTTTTTTTTTTTTGTGGGACTGTTAGGCATTTTCAATTCTACCAATTATTCTTCTATTATTATTTATTCATGCAAGACTTTGATTGCTTGCTGTTCAACTTTTTGTGTTGTCAGTATGATGAAATAGCGACGTTTTTGGTATAATTTTCTTTTTTTTGTATAGCTTTCAACATACGGAAGTAATAATGTGATAGTAGTATAGATCAGATCGTTCAGATGTGGCAATACCAATTATGTGTACTCTGTTTTTTATTTTAATGCAAACACTGCATTTTTAGTGGCTTTGTTTTTTTTTTTTTTTTTTTTTTTTTTTTTTTTTTTGTGGGGTGTGTGTTTTTAAACATTTTATTTTACTGTGTTTACTTTTTCACTTGGGTCCACTGTGTCTAAGTCTAAATGTGCACAAGCATAGGAGAGACCCAACACTTAGTAAATTTCAATAAAATGGGACAGGTAAAAGGAGACAGAGAGGTAGGAGAAAATGACACCCTGAATTTGGCCCTCACTCACCGTTACAAGCCGGGGTATCTCAGACTGTGATTTTCTCTTTCCTCTCTGTCTCCTTTTACCTGTCCCTTTTGTTGAGATTTACTAAGTGTTGGGTCTCGCCTATGCTTGTGCACATTTAGACTTAATAAAATATTTATAATTGCAGTAACTGGTACTTAGTATTTTGGGTCATACTTGATGCGGGTTAAGACAATACCCATGTGTTAATTTTGGGTTATAATTGTTAGTGTATGGGAGTGTGGTTTAATGTAACATGGACCTGTGTAACTTCCTGAATTTTGCGTTAATACATTTCTAGCCAAGGATCTGGATGTGCTTGGCTGTACTTCTATGTACTTCCTATTCGCTATGCTGTGGTATAAATCCTATTATTTTTAACTGATACCTCTTGCATTTATTATCATGATGGTTCAGAACTTGGCCTGCCTAATGTCCTGTAATTAACCATTCACATCTGTTTTGAAGGCTCCATTAGGTCCATTAGATCTATAGGGCACCACGATTTGGCCTGTATGTACGACAGAAACCAAAACATTAATTTGAATGCTTGATTATATTTGTATATATTTTGTTTCCTCTCTAAGGGTGTGAAGAGTGGAAATATGACTATTCAGGTGGTCTGTGGAATTATGTCCAATGACACCTTTGGCTCTCCATATGACCGATATGTTGAAGTTCTACAGAGCATTAGGAAAGCTAGAGAGGAAAAGTGCATTGATGCAAGTTACCAGCAATTTGTACATGACATGAGTGACATCCGCTGGACAGGATCTGCTTCATCAGGGGGTAAGAAGTTAATATGTATTTAAAACTTTGCTATATGAATTCCCACAGTTTTCTTGGAAGCCATAGAACACAGATTCTGATTGAGCCACTGCACAAATTCATCTCTGGTCTTCTCACAGTGTCTGTGGGTTCACTAGGACTGATGCTTATGATCGTGATACATATCCATGGTAATATCATATCCTTTGGGAGCCAATGAAAACAGACATGAGCTTGCTTAACTTTTATAATGTATCTTGGGGGATTTCTTTAATTTTGACTGAAATTGCCATTATATGTTGTTATTTTTTTTCCCTATACACCTTTTATTTAAAGGGACACTGTCACCAGGTTTGTGCCATCCCATTTGACAGCAGAATACTGTAGAGACAGAGACCCTGATTCCAGTAATGTGTCACTTACTGACCTGCTTGCTGTCATTTTGATAAAATTACTGTTTTCTCTGCTTCAGATTTAGCAGTAAATGACTATGCTGGACTATTTGATTAGTCCTACAATGTTAATCTCCAACTGATTGAACAGTGATTTTATGGAAACTACACTGAGTAGCCCAGTAAGTGACTCATCGCTGGATTCAGTGTCTCTGTCTCTACATTATGTTGCTGTTAGATGAGATGACAAAAACATGGTGACCGTGTCCCTTTTAAGCACTAGTGGGGGAAGTATACCACCCTGTAGATTCTTGGTTTTTTTTTTTTTAACCGTACTGTGCAGTTTATGGAAAACGTTCTCCAAATTAATAATTTTTTTTCTTTTTTTTTTTTCCCCCATGATGGCACCACATGAGGGAGGAATCCACTCAACAAGTATAGGAAACCTACTAAATAAATGGGCGTTGCCTCTCCCCAACATCAGTTTATTTCATGTCTTTGTAGGGAACTTACACAAGAAAGTTGTATGAAGAGTTTCCTGTTATCAAGGGTTAGATGGTGTGAGCGGGTCCAGTGGGGGCTCTGGCTGATGAGGGTGGCAGATCCCACATGTCTGCTGAGCTTACTGACTAAGTGTAGGCATGCACATGGCATGCTGGAAGTGGTATGCCCTGATAACTAGTACCCCGGCGCCATCATAACCAGGTCTGCACGTGCACATGGCGCACTAGAATGGGTGTGCCCTGACAACATGTGCGCTGAGGAACTTCTGACCTGGTAGTGGCAATCTTCACTTCTGAGGGGTTCAAACAAGCTGTCGGCAGGAAGGATTAACTGTTGGCCAGTTGCTCGTTTAAAATGAGGTCTGACTGCCTGAGAGTGGGACTTGTGCTCTGGCTATCCTCCTAGCACAACTATGGTGGAGCACTAGCAGTAGAAGCACCATCGTATGTGGAAGCTCCAAGATAGGTGCAGCAGTGATAGTCGTGACAGAGGGACAAGTAGCGAAGCAGAGTGGATATCCCAATCCACGAAAGACCGATTTGTACTGCAAAATGTAAGAAAAAGAAGTGTGCACTCTGCATGCAAAAAAAATACCAAGCTTTTGACAGTGGAGAATCTGCACAGCATTTGTCCAGAAGACCATATGTGAAGAATCCCGTAATTGTGCTATGCACTTAAAATTGGTCATTAGGAAGATTAAAAATCCCGCTACCCGTAAATAATTTTAGTCTTTTAAACCAGTCTACATAATAAAATGGGAAAAATTAAAAATAAATATAAATTAATAGTACCATTTACCCCTTTAAAACCGCATTAAAATTGTCACACAGTGCACACAGTTTTTGACATAATTTAGCAGGGCAAGGTGTTCCCACATCTTGGAGAACTAAGCACAGATCTATGCATGTAGGTTTGTACATATCCTTCTGTCTCTCTTCATTTAAAGTGCTACTATGTGTACTTTTTTGTTTGTTTTTCTTTACTTTTTTTTTATTTAATTGCACTGTTTTCATCTACTTTAATCTAGAAAGGAAAAAAAATAGGTATCCAGAGAAGAGAAAAAATGTTAATGGAGTTGAATAAAATCATTCATTTCCTCAAAAAAATCATTTTGGTACAACTTCATCGGTCACAAAATTTATAAAAAAAAAAAAAAAAAAACACACACACACACACACGAGGGTGTCAAATCAACGCGTTTCAACTAAAAGCGAGCTTTAAGCCCCAGTCACACATAACGATATCATAAGAGAGATCGTTGTAACTGTGACGTTACAACGATCTCTCCAGCGGTGTCGTTATGTGTGACACTTAGCAGCGATCAGGCCCCTGCTGTGAGGTCGCTGATTGCTGCAAAGTGCTGTGGGTCATTTTTTGATCGTTGGTTCCCCGCTGGTCAGCATGCATAGCTGCGTGTGACCGCAGGAAACCAGCGATCAGTGACCTCACTGGCTGGTAACCATGGTAAACACTGGGTATCTAGGCAGCGCGCGCTGCGTAGAAACCTGGTGTTTACAATGGTTACCAGTGTCCTCCCTGCTTAGCACTGCCTCTGTAAGCAGGGAGGACGCTGGTAACTATGATAAACAGTGGGTATCTAGGCAGCGCACCTTCAGCGATGTGGGATGTGACTCCCATGGCCCTGATCGCTGGGGAGATCTGCCTGTTTGACAGCTCCCCAGCGACCAGGTAACGACGCTCCAGCGATCCCGGCAGGTCGTCATTGCTGACGGGATCGCTGGAGCAGTCGTTATATGTGACAGGGCCTTTAATCCTAATCTAACACATAGAATGCTAAGGCACTATGTATACAAACTGTGATGACCTGCAGAATTTAAAGTGGTGTGTTCAAATTGTCTACATCCTTCTGGTCTCTCAGTATAATTGGAACATTATCTCCTGGTGTTCCATTGTGAGTCCCTCTCCAAGGGGTGTCCAATCCAAAGATGTCTAATCATTCCATTTTCAGGAGTCCCCCTGAAAAGAATATGCCATCTAAACTCAATTAAAAAAAATTTATAATGAAATACACATTGGTGTTTTAACTATTACACATCACCAATTTTAGCAACTTATAGGACCCATTTAGGATTATACCAATGCAAATTTTCTTTGATGCAGATACACAATTTCCAAATTCTATTAGATATCTACTATATAATTGTCTAATGGCCACTTCCGTCTAAGGCTGAAATCGCGCGCCGCAGACGGAAGTGTCCAGTATGTAAAATAGCCGCGCGGCTCTCCTCAAAGCCCCCATGCGCTCCCCACGGCCCCCCGCTCCTCTACAGTAAAAATAATAAAATCCTCAGTGAGGATACTCACCTGTTCGCCAGCTCGCTCCACCTCTGTCTTCTAGCTCCTACAGGGCTTGAGGACCTATTGCTGCCTGGGAAACTGATCAGCTGATCGGTCACATAACCGCTAACTGCAGTCATGTGACCGATCAGCTGATCGGTTACCCAGGCAACGACTGGTCCTACCCTGGGAGCTACAAGACGCATCAGAGGGGGAGCGAGCCGGTAGACGGGTAAGTATCCTCACTGAGGATTTTTTGTACTTTTACTGTGGAGGAGGCAGCAGGGGGCAGGAGGAATGCGGGGGAGGTGGAGCGGGGGGCAAGAGGAGCAGGCGGAGCGGGGGGCAGGAGGAGGGGCGGAGAGAGAAGGTGAGATGGAGGAGCGGGGACAGGAGGAGAGACAGAAGAGTGGTGACAGGAGGGGCGGGGGGCAGGAGAAATGCGGGGGAGGAGGAGAGCGTGGCAGGAGGAGCGTGGGGCAGAAGAAGTGAGGACCGGAGGAACGTGGGAGAGGAAGAGCAGAGGGCAGGAGGAGCGAGGGGCAGGAGGAGAGATGGAGGAGCATTGGGCAGGAGGACAGACGGGGGAGCATGGACAGGAGGAGCGGGGACAAGAGGAGCGAGAACAGGAGGAGAGACGGAGGAGCGGGAACAGGGGCGTAACTACAACAGGAGAGCCCAATTCAAAACGCTAACCATGGCGTACAAAGCCATACACAACCTGGCCCCACCATACATCTCCGACCTGGTCTCCCGATACCTACCCTCACGCAACCTCAGCTCCTCCCAAGAACTCCTCCTCTGCTTCCCCCTCATCACCTCTTCGCACAACCGAGTCCAGGACTTCTCCCGGGCTTCTGCCATACTCTGGAACTCCCTGCCTGAACACGTCAGACACTCTCCTACCCTGAGAAGCTTCAAGTGTCACCTGAAGACTCACCTATTCCGTCAAGCCTACAACCTGCCATGAGACCCAGGCGACCGCCCCATACCTGACATTCCCCCATCCTACTGTATCCCAACCCACGCCTCGTAGACTGTGAGCCCTCGTGGACAGGGTCCCTGCCCCTCCTGTACCTGTACGTCCTGATCGCCTAGATTTAGTGTACTTGTTCTTGTCTCCCTTATCCTCATGTAAAGCTCCATGGAAACTAATGGTGCTATATAAATAAATAATAATAATAATAATAATAATACATACATATTCTAGAATACCCGATGCGTTTAGAATCGGGCCTTCATCTAGTAATCTATAAATCGCTGTGGGCAATAGTTCATCAATATGAAAAATTCTGCCCCTGGAAGAAATTTGTACCTGTACATTATTATCTTTCATGATAATCATGTGATATGTTCTGAAAAAACTGATTGGATGGCTTATGTATATTTGCATTTCATCCAAATAATCCTAAAGTTTATATCTAAATACCCCAAACGTTTAATTGTCCTGTACATCCGAAAATGTCTGCAAATATTGACAAATTTCTAGGTCTACCAACTCTGTGTTCACCATTATAAGATCAATCAATTCCCTAACAGGTGTGAATTTTGTAGTGTCAGCGGTCCATTGACATTGTTGCGCCGTACCACGTCCCCTTGTAAAGACACACTCTTCGATCCTGCTGAACACACTCCATTTATATGTAGGACCCAAGATGTTAGAAATATAAAGTAATTGACTAGATTCAGTGATTAAATAATATTGGAGGACTAAGTCCCTTCTTATATTAAGTCCTACAGGATATCAAGTATTTAATTTTAGCATGCAGAATTTTTCCCTGTTTAAGATTTTTCTCATAATCTCCTCCACTTGAGGGTCTCCGTACCTTTTCAATCCCACAGAACATTATCATTAAGGTGTCCCCTTGGTGCTGTTGAGCAAAATGTCTGGAGACTGCAGAGACATTGACTTTAAGGGTGCCTGTGGAGTCAGAAATATGTCTTCTAATTCATTTTTTAAGGAGATCCATTGTACACCCTACATCAGGGGTCTCAAACTTGGCTGGGTTGGTGGGCCGCACATAGAAAAATATTGATATCGGGGGGCCGCATTGCTTGTAGGACTAAGGGTGCTTTCACATCAGCGGTAAATGCTGATCGCGGCAGTTGCGGTGAAATAAACGCAACTACCGCGATTACAGCATAACGGCCGCGATCGTGGCACACTTGCGGCAAGCCCCATACAATGTCTATGGGGCTTGCGGTAAGTGTGCAGCAAGTGCGGTTTCAGCACTTGCGGCTGCAAAAAAAATGCTGCATACCGCGGTTTTTTCGCGCCCGCACCTGCCGCAAGTGCCGAAACCGCACCTGCCGCACACTTACCGCAAGCCCCATAGACATTGTATGGGGCTTGCCGCAAGTGTGCCACGATCGCGGCCGTTATGCGGTAATCACGGCAGTTGCGTTTTTTTCACCGCAACTGCCGCGAACAGCGCAAAACGTGATGTGAAAGCAGCCTAAGTGACATTTTTAGTAATACCAGATTTTTTTGCTCAATGTAGTAATGTCAAAATCCTGACCCCTCTCTTGTAGTAATGTCCCCATCTTGGTCCCTTTCTTGTTGTAATGTCCCATCCTGGTCCCCATCCTGGTCCCCATCCTGGTCCCCATCCTGGTCCCCCTCTTGTACTAAAATCCCCAACCTGATCCCCTTTTGCAGTAATGTTCCCCATGCTGGTCCCCTTATGTAATAATGTCCTCCATGCTGGTCCCCTTTTGTAGTAATGTCCCCCATCCTGGCCCCCACAGTGTAGTAATGTCCACATTCTGGTGCCTTTTGTAGTGATGTCACCATCCTCAACCCCATAGTGCAGTAATGTCCCCTATGCTGGACCCCTTTTTTACTGATGTCCCCAACCTGGTCTGGATTCTTATCACACACACTCACACTCACTCATGTGGAACAAAAGGGGGAGGGACCACAACCGATGAGCGGTACCTGGTGGTCTAGTGGGGGCGACAATAACAGATATGGGGGGTTCGCATCTCACCTTTGGAGGTTGTGCAACCCTGCACACCCTCGGCGTATCGCAGTGGATGGCTCCGGACTCCAGCGGTTGGGGTTTCCTCCACGAGCAGCTCCTTCTTCCAGTCAGTTGACTCGAGCAGCCGATCACCTGCCCCTGTGACGTTCTCGGTTACGTCACCGCAGGTCCTTTGGATTCTGTTAGCGGAGACTCTGGTTCACAGCTGCTCCTGCTGCAAACCTAGGATGGGGATATGATATTTGTACAGAAGTGTGAGATTATAACAGAAGCGCAAGAGCACAGGAGGCACACGTTTAATTACCTTTAATAAACCACAATGCGTTTCCACGGCGGTCCGATGTCTTAATCACGTAAATCCACCTGATGAAGATGGCGGACCGCCAAGGAAACGCGTTGTGGTATATTAAAGATGATTAAACGTGTGCCTCCTGTGCTCTTGTGCTTCTGTTATAATCTCACACTTCTGTACAAACTCGCAGGCAGGCTCACAGGCAGGCTCACAGGCAGGCTCACAGGCAGGCTCACAGGCAGGCTCACAGGCAGGCTCACAGGCAGGCACACAGGCAGGCACGCTCACAGGCAGGCGCACAGGCACTCTCACAGGCAGGCACACAGGCAGGCTCACAAGCATTCACATTGACACTCACATTGACACTCACATTGACACTCACATTGACACTCACATTGACACTCACATTAACACTCACATTAACACACGCACACTTTTGCTATGTTAACCATGCTGACCGCGGTCCCGTGCTGACCGCGGTCTCTGCTATAATCTTACTTCCGCCTGCTTCACTCTGCCGCTCGCTCTGCTGATGTTCCAGTTCAATGCAAGCCGCAGTCAGCCAATGAGTGGCCCGCAGGTGACCTCGGTGTATGACGTCACCTGCGGGCCTCTCATTGGCTGACGGCTTGCATTGAACTTACAGAGGGGCAGAGAGAGCGTCGGAGTGAAGCGGGCAGCGGCCGGAAGTAATATTATAGCAGAGACCGCGGCGGCCCCATGCACTGGACCGCGGTCAGCATGGTCAATGGTCCAAGGTGCCGGGGGCCGCACAGGGAAGCCCCAGGGGCCGCATGCGGCCCGCGGGCCGCGAGTTTGAGACCCCTGCCCTACATAGTGCACTTTGCAGATTCTACATTCAATTATATAAATTGCCCCTTTGGAGTTACTGTTGATGAAATCCCCAATAGGGAACACTTCTGTTGAGAGAGAAACAACATTAACACATTTATCTGCATGATTACATGTTAAACCATGTATTAGTATTATTAACAGGTTCTCTAATAAAAAGGTTTGGATATAGAGCTCATGGTTGGGGCTTTTCTCGGTGTATATATGATATTATTACTTTCTACTATTAGTCTAAGTTTAGGGTTCTGGTTTAACATTGGTATATATTTTTTGATGATAGAAATAAGTTCATACCTGGAACTGAACTGTGTTGTAAAGGTAATGTGTTTTGCTGCTTTCACATCAGCTGTAATCGCTGATCGCGGCAGTTGCGGTGAAAAAAACGCAACTGCTGCTATTACTGCATAACGGCCGCACTTGCGGTTCACTTGCGGCAAGCCCCATGCAATGTCTATGGGGCTTGCGGTAAGTGTGTGGCAAGTGCAGTTTCGGCACTTTTTGCAGATCCGGCCGCGAGAAAACCGCCACTGTGCCGCACTTGCCGCACCTGCCGCAAGCCCCATAGACATTGCATGGGGCTTGCGGCAGGTGAACCGCAAGTGCGGCCGTTATGCAGTAATCGCGACAGTTGCGTTTTTCTCACCGCAACTGCCGCGATCAGCGATTACCGCTGATGTGAAAGGGGCCTATCTTTATAGGAACATCTTGTATTAAGGAACTTCTGTCCATTTTATTGACCTTACAAATTGCCCGATTGAAGGTGCCTTGTGGATAACCTCTGTTCCTGAGTTTGTTAGATGTACTGGTCATTTCACTCTGCAAAATAGTCAAATCTAAACAGTTTATTTTTCACCTGTGGGTATATTACATACCACATGAGATGGATGGCAAGATTGCACCCTGAAAATTTCATTGGTGTGTGTTTCTTTTTTAAAGGGAATGATCTTGACACTAGAATCACTCCTGCTGGTTTGGAGGGAGGTGTCAGGAAAGTTGACTCGTGTTTTTACTTTTTCTAGCGGCTCTTCAATCTGTCTGCGGCAATAAGTGACCTGCAGGCAGCTCTAGTATTTCATGGAGCACGCCGGAGTTCCCTTTTCAATACAACTCTAGGGGAGCCTAGTTAAGGCCTTGTTCTGACTCTAATAGAGATGCATTTAGATCTTGTGATGTACTTCCAACAGTCAAAAGTTACAAGCACAAGATGGCACCACAGAACCCGAGCAGCGCGGACAAAGGATGGAAACACCGGAGGGTGAGTATAAGACAGGGGGTAGATTACTTGCGTTTAAAGCACCACTCCAACTCTAAACATATGCACTATATCAAAGTGCCATATCTTCAGTGTTGTCGTGTCAAAAGATGTGCGGTAATTAAAAAATGTGTACTCACTTTTGCTATATACTGTATGCAAACTGCATACTAGCAGGTGTTCGCTCACCCACTCCCAACACTTGAAAATCCTAGAAGTGTGCAGTGAGTACTGTGAGGATTCAAGTCTGCAGTCACAAAGCAATCACATCAAATATTGATCTAATATTGATATAGATTTCTCTTTTGTTCATTCACTTTTTATTTTATTAATTGCTAAAAATACTCTGAAACTTCTAGTTTTTGAAATCGATCTTTGTTCTGCCTTCTCGCATGTTGTATGCAGTGTACGGTCCAGTATAGTCCATAAACCTCTGTTTTCCTAGTAAACAGACTGCTGTTCCTTCTGTAGTCTAAAGCCCCCGTCACACATAATGAGATCATTAGCGAGATCGTTGTAATGTCACAGGTTTTGTGACGTAACAGAGATCTCGCTAACGATCTCGCTACGTGTGACACTTAGCAGTGGTCAGGCCCCTGCTGCGAGATCGCTGATCAACAACGACCAATGATCTCAATACTACGCCCGAGCGTAACAATTCCCAATGACCTCTATCATTCCGGATCGTTGCTGAAGTTGCTGGTGAGATCTGACTGTTGGACATCTCACCAGCGACCCCAAAGTGATGTACCAGCGATCTCTACCAGGTCGTATCGTTGTTGGGATCGCTGGTGCGTCGCTATGTGTGACAGGACCCTAAGTGTTTATTGGTCAGCAGATACTTTTAAGCTGTAAAACTGGAAAAGTACAGATAATGTAAATGAGTACTAAGTGTATATATCATATAAACAGCAATGACAGTATACAGTAGAAAAGGATCACGCAGCAAATGGAGAATTACATGGAACACATGCTTTCCTAACAGACCTAATACCTATGTGATTGATTGCTAGACAACCTAGCAGTGTATGTTCCACTGATGGTATTATATTTCAGCACAGGGCAATGACAACATGTCCCTTTAAAGGGAACCTGTCACCCCCTTTGGGCATTCTAAACTGTGTTTAGAACACCCAAAGGGGGTGACGGGTCCCTTTTTAAGGCTACATTCACACTGTGCATTTTTGGTCTGCTTTTACTGATCAGTTTTTGTAGCCAAAACCAGGAGTGGGTGATAAATACGAAAGTGGTGACTTGTTTCTATTATACTCTTCAGGTACCTTCACACGCCGCAATCTCACCTGGCAATCCAACCGGAGCAATCGCCTCACAGTTGCGGCGTGTGTTTGGGGAATTTTGCGGCGTTAAATCGCCTCTCGCCTGTCGCCTGATTCCTGAGCACTGCTCTGAAATCAGCCGCAATCATGAAGGCGATATTTCCAGGTTGTGGCATGTGAAAGGGCGATAGTGATGGAATCAGCATTGCCTATGATTTCCCGTAGGCGTGCCTCAGCATGCTGGCGTCCGCGCCCCGTCTGAAATGATTGATGTGGGCTACTGTGTTCGGATTGGCTGTCACTTGACACCGCGCCATATTTGAAGAGCTGTCCGTTCACCACCACACAATGGCAATGGCATCACGTATTAGCCAGCCTTCCAGAGCAGGCTGCCCAATCGTAACGCTGTTGCGTTGTCCAATGAGCGCGTATAGGGCGTGGTGTAAACCACTGTGGCACGCCTATCTCCTCACCGCGCTGAACATGTACGCCCACATTGTCTTTGGAATTGTGGCGTGTAAAGCAGCGATGGAATTCGACCGAATTGCTTCCGCTGTGGGTGAGGCGATTTCCGGAGCGACACATCACCTTACTTTCAGGGCGAAATTGTGGCGTGTGATGCGATCTGAGGAGACCATGAAAAAATGTGCATGCGCACGTTAGATCGCCTCGTATTGCCAGCCGAGATTGCGGCGTGTGAAGGTACCATTCCTCTGATTGTTCAACTCCTGGTTTTGGCTACAAAAACTGATGAGCAAAATCAAACCAAGAACGCACAGTGAGAATGTAGTTGAAAGATCTCCCTCAACTTTTTGTTGCATGTGTGCCCATTTTCTGCCAAATAAATATATAAAGCATTACAAAGCCATATCTAATGTTTTCAATGTACCCCATAGTCTTCTAATTTATTTTATGGTAGTTAGAGGGTCTCAAAGGATGGAAACTAATCCCTGTAAGGTTGTGCTACTAAGTCATTGATGCGAAACTTTCATTCTCTTGCAGCTTAGCAGAAGGATGCAGAGTCTGGACATGACTGGTCTAATGGCTCATGCCACCTTTTGGCTTATTTTTCTAAACGTCATTTAATGTTTGCTTCTTTCCCCTTTCACATGCTATTGACCGTTAAGTGAAACCACCTCGGTGAGCTGTAGCCTTGGATCCATGACCTACTTTCCGCTTTGGTAGAACATGTACAGATATGTTTATTTTCTCATGATAATTAAAGATTACAAGTTCTATCCCTTGGTAGACTTGGATGGAAGTAGTAGCACACAGCTGAAAATTGAAGCCACAGTTTTGTTCTAGTACAGTATCTGTGAATCGCCATGTGGTAGTCATTACCAATATTATTTCAGTTGCACTGAAAGGAAGTATTAGCTGCCAAAAATATACTATAGAGGAAAGTTCTCATGCGTCTGATTTTTACACTGCTGCATGTGGCACTCTTATTACACTAAATTCTAGTCTTTCTTTTTTTCTTTTAGGTAGACAATGGATGTACCAGACATGCACAGAATTCGGATATTTTCAGTCTTCAGATTCTGTTTCTCAACCGTTTTCTGGTTTTCCTTTAGGGTATTTATTGTGGTTTGTCATTAATACATACTGTATATTCTTCTTTGCCCAAAATCTATTCTAACATGCCAGAGGTAGGGATGGATTTGGCTTAAATATCAATTTTTTAAAATGTGCAGATTTAGGTAAACATAGAAATTCTTTATTTTTCTTTTAAGCCACCTCTGTTATAGAGCTGTAAGTAGATAATACAGTCATATGAAAAAGTTTGGGCACCCCTCTTAATCTTACTCTTTTTTTTTTTGTTTAAAATTGATTTTTTGCAACAGCTATTTCAGTGTGATATATGTAATAACTGATGGACACAGTAATATTTCAGGATTGAAATGAGGTTTATTGTACTAACCGAAAATGTGAAATATGCATTATGTCAAAAATTGACAGGTGCAAAAGTATGGGCACCTCAACAGAAAAGTGACATTAATATTTAGTAGATCCACCTTTTGCAAAAATAACAGCCTCTAGTCTCTTCCTGTAGCTGTTAATGAGTTCCTGGATCCTGGATGAAGGTATTTTTGACCATTCCTCTTTACAAAACAATTCCAGTTCAGTTAAATTTGATGGTCGCCGTGCATGGACAGCCCGCTTTAAAACATCCCACAGATGTTCAATGATATTACGGTCTGGGGACTGGGATGGCCATTCCAGAACATTGTAATTGTTCCTCTGCATGAATGCTTGAGTAGATTTGGAGCGGTGTTTTGGATCATTGTCTTGCTGAAAGATCCATCCCCGGTGTAACTTCAACTTTGACACTGATTCTTGAACAAGATTCCCGGTGCCGTCATTGGCCACACAGCCCCAAACATGATGGACCCTCCCCCAAATTTGACTGTGGGTAACAAGTGTTTTTCTTGGAATGCTGTGTTTTTGTGGCGCCATGCATAACGCCTTGTTGTATGACCAAACAACTCAATCTTTGTTTCATCAGTCCACAGGACCTTCTTCCAAAATGAAACTGCCTTGTCCAAATGTGCTTTTGCATACCTCAGCCGACTCTGTTTGTGGCGTGCATGCAGAAACCGCTTCTTTCACATCACTCTCCCATACAGCGTCTCCTTGTGCAGTGTGTGCTGTATTGATGACCGATGCACAGTGACACCATCTGAAGAAAGATGATGCTGCAGGTCTTTGGAGGTGGTCTGTGGATTGTTCTTGACTGTTCTCACCATTCTTCTTCTCTGCCTTTCTGATATTTTTGTTGGCCTGCCACTTCTGGCCTTTACAAGAACTGTCCCTGGGGTCTTCCATTTCCTTACTATATTCCTCACAGTGGAAACTGACAGGATAAATCTCTGAGACAACTTTTTGCATCCTTCCCCTGAACAACTATGTTGAACAATCTTTTTTTTAAGATCATTTGAGAGCTGTTTTGAGGAGCCCATAATGCCACTCCTCAGAGAAGATGCAAATAGGAGAACAACTTGCAAGTGGACACCTGAAATAGCTTTTCTCATGATTGGATACACCGGGCTATGAAGTACAAAGCTCAATGAGGTTACCAAACCAATTTAGTGCTTCAGTAAGTCAGTAAAAAGTAGTTAGGAGTATTCAACTCATGAAAATCAGAAGGGTGCCCATACTTTTGCACCTGTCAAATTTTGAAATAATGCATATTTCATATTTTTGGTTAGTGCAATAAACCTCATTTCAATCCTGAAATATTACTGTGTCCATCAGTTATTACATATATCACACTGAAATACAGTTGTGGCCAAAAGTATTGACACCCCTGCAATTCTGTCAGATAATACTCAGTTTCTTCTTGAAAATGATTGCAATCACAAATTCTTTGGTATTATTATCTTCATTTAATTTGTCTTCAATGAAAAAACACAAAAGGGAATGAAGCAAAAAGCAAAACATTGATCATTTCACACAAAACTCCAAAAATGGGCCAGACAAAAGTATTGGCACCCTCAGCCTAATACTTGGTTGCACAACCTTTAGCCAAAATAACTGCGATCAACCGCTTCCGGTATCCATCAATGAGTTTCTTACAATGCTCTGCTGGAATTTTAGACCATTCTTCTTTGACAAACTGCTCCAGGTCACTGATATTTGAAGGGTGCCTTCTCCAAACTGCCATTTTTAGATCTCTCCACAGATGTTCTATGAGGTTCAAGTCTGGACTCATTGCTGGCCACCTTAGAAGTCTCCAGTGCTTTCTCTCAAACCATTTTCTAGTGCTTTTTGAAGTGTGTTTTGGGTCATTGTCCTGCTGGAAGACCCGTGACCTCTGAGGGAGACCCAGCTTTCTCACACTGGGCCCTACATTATGCTGCAAAATTTGTTGGTAGTCTTCAGACTTCATAATGCCATGCACACAGTCAAGCAGTCCAGAGGCAGCAAAGCAACCCCAAAACATAAGGGAACCTCCGCCATGTTTGACTGCAGGGACCGTGTTCTTTTCTTTGAATGCCTCTTTTTTTTCTCCTGTAAACTTTGTTATTATTATTATTATTATTATTATTATTATTATTATTATTTATTTATTTTTATAGCGCCATTAGGTTCCATGGCACTTTACATGAGGATAAGGGAGACAAGAACAAGTACACTAAATCTAGGCGATCAGGATGTACAGGTACAGGAGGGGCAGGGACCCTGTCCACGAGGGCTCACAGTCTACGATACCTTTGCCCAAAAAGCTCTACTTTTGTCTCATCTGACCAGAGAACATTCTTCCAAAACGTTTTAGGCTTTCTCAGGTAAGTTTTGGCAAACTCCAGCCTGGATTTTTTTATGTCTCGGGGTAAGAAGTGGGGTCTTCCTGGGTATCCTACCATACAGTCCCTTTTCATTCAGACGCCAACGAATAGTATGGGTTGACACTGTTGTACCCTCGGACTGCAGGGCAGCTTGAACTTGTTTGGATGTTAGTCGAGGTTCTTTCTCCACCATCCGCACAATCTTGCGTTGAAATCTCTTGTCAATTTTTCTTTTCCGTCCACATCTAGGGAGGTTAGCCACAGTGCCATGGGTTTAAACTTCTTGATGACACTGCGCACGGTAGACACAGGAACATTCAGGTCTTTGGAGATGGACTTGTAGCCTTGAGATTGCTCATGCTTCCTCACAATTTGGTTTCTCAAGTCCTCACACAGTTCTTTGGTCTTCTTCTTTCTTTTCTCCATCCTCAATGTGGTACACACAAGGACACAGGACAGAGGTTGAGTCAACTTTAATCCATGTCAACTGGCTGCAAGTGTGATTTAGTTATTGCCAACACCTGTTAGGTGCCACAGGTAAGTTACAGGTGCTGTTAATTACACAAATTAGAGAAGCATCACATGATTTTTCTAACAGTGCCAATACTTTTGTCCACCCCCTTTTTTATGTTTGCTGTGGAATTATATTCAATTTGGCTTTAGGACAATTCTTTTTGTGTTTTTTCATTGAAGACAAATTAAATGAAGATAATAATACCAAAGAATTTGTGATTGCAATCATTTTCAGTAAGAAACTGAGTATTATCTGACAGAATTGCAGGAGTGTCAATACTTTTGGCCACAACTGTAGCTGTTGCAAAAACCCAATTTTAAACAAAAAAAAAAGAGTAATATTAAGAGGGGTGCCCAAACATTTTCATATGACTGTATCAACAAGGGCCATCTATTCCTATTTCCCTATCCTTCATGGATCATATTAGCAATATTTCCCCATATACAGGTGCATCTCAATAAATTAGAATATCAACTAAAAGTAATTCAATACATTAAATGAAACACATATATAGTGTTATTACAAACAGAGTGAACTTTTTCAAATTTTTATTTGTTAATGTTGATTATGTCTTGCAGCTATTGATGAGCAAGTAGGGAAATATTCGGACTCGCTATACTCGTAACAAGTAGGTCCTACTACTCGGGTACTCGTTACGAGTAGGGAGTGCAATGTAAGTCAATGGGAGATGCAAGCAATTGTTTGCTGGACCCTACAAAGTGGTCTGGGGGCTTAAGAAAAGGCTGAAATGGGCGCATGATTATTTATAAGCCAGCAGTAAAAAGCTGCTGGCTTTTAAACAATCTTACTCAGCTGATTCACGTTCCCCACTCCCTATTGCTGCGCTCCCTGGTGCTGCGCTCCCCGCCTGGTCCTAACTTAGGATTGGGCGGGGAGACTGTGGGGATGCAAAGCACCAAGCAGCGGGTAGTCTTTTCACTGCCGGCTTTTCCGCCAGCTATTTCAAATGAATAGCTGATGCATCAGCTGTTCGTTTGAAATAGCTGCAGTGCCGTTGCAGGGTTCATCGGGGTTCATGCTTGATAGCATGAACTCAGATGAACTTTCCCACGGCCTTTCGCTCAGCTACAACTCCATGAGAGATGCAGCTGAGCTAAAGAAGACTCGTTTGGACTATATTGGAGGGGAGAGGTTTTTCATGAATAAAGATGGAGTCCCTAATGTGGTGTTTTTTCTAATAAAACATTTTTTCTGTGTTGTGGTTCTTTGCTGAACTCTGAACTAGAAATTCATGGTGGTCATGTGTAATATTGGCATGACCCTGTGAATTTTGGGCTTAGGGCCAGCTGATAATGCAAAGCTGGCCCTAACCCTATTATAACCCAGCGAGCCACCCGGCATCGGGGCTGCTGGAAGAGTTGGATACAGTGCCAGAAGATGGCGCTTCTATCAACGCGCCATTTTTTGGGGAGGCTGCAGACTGCAATTCGCAGTGGGGGGGGGGCAGAATGCTTGGGCCACCCTGCACTGTGGATTCCAACCCCCAGCTGCCTATTTGTACCTGGCTGGACACAAAAATAGGGTGAAGACCACGTCAGTTTTTTAAATTATTTCATGAAATTATTAAAAAAGAGCTTCCCTATATTTTTGATTCCAAGCCAGGCAAACTAGGCAGTTGGGGGTTGGGTGTAACCCATGCCTGGCTGCCGTACCTGTCTAGCATACAAAAATATGGCGAAGCCCGTGTCTTTTTTTATTATTTATTTTTTTTTTAGTTTTATTGTAAAAACACTTAAAAAAAAAAAAAAAAAAAAAAGAGCTTCCCTACATTTTCCATTGCCAGTGAAGGTAACACCAAGCAGCGGGCATTAGTAGACAATATCTGCTTGGGTTACCCTTACAGAGCTTCTTACAGAGCCTCTTACAGAGCCTGGCTGTGGTTTTCGGTTCATTGTCATGCTGGAAGACTCTGCTACGACCCATCTTTAATCCTCTAACTGAGTAGAAGAGGTTGTTGTACAAAAATCTCACAATACATGACCTCCCTTCATACATCCTCCCTTCAATACAGTGCAGTCTTCCTGTCCCCTTTGCAGAAAAAGCACCTCCAAAGTATGATGGTTCCACCTCCATATTTCATGGTTGGGATGGTGCTCTTGGGTTTGTACTGATCCTTTTTCCTCCTCCATACACGCTGAGTGGAGTTGATGCCAAAAAGTCCTACTTTGGTCTTACTTGTTCACATGACCTTTTCCCACGCCTCCTCTGCATCTTCCAGATGGTCATTGGAGAACTTCAACTGAACC
>JARQOC010000001.1:105631991-105745753 GCA_033576535.1 Allobates femoralis
TTGACTGCGGTACTAACTCTGTAGAGTCCTGCAAGGAACTGCAGCTGAGTACTCAACCCCTCCACTTATCACATATGGATGGAGCCCGGGAATGTATGATTGGAATTGCATGAAGAGTTCTTTTATTCCATGTTTCTGGACCACAAACTGCATTTTACCCCAAACCATCTGGTTACTTGCCTCTCAGAAGTGTCGGCAATAATAAATGCAAAGCCGTTGGTACCAGTATTTTCAGACCCTGATGCTCCAATGATCCTTAGTCTGGCCGCACTACTTGAACATTACAATCCTGATACAATCCCTCCATGGAATTTTTACCACAAGGAAATTTACAGACATTGGTGGAAGCATATGCAACACCTGTCTAATGTGTTGTGGCCACGCTGGAAGACTTAATACATGCATTTGCTTCAAGGCTGTCCTAACCTCCAAAAGTCTAACCTCCATAAAGATCATCTTGTCCTTCTTTAAGACAATGTGGCCTACTGCAATAACTGGCCAATGGCTCGTATCATCAAGGATATGTCTAGTACCAATGAAAAGTATAGTGAAACAAGGGGGCTCAGTGTGTTTACCTTTGCCTTCAGTGAACTAGTACTGTTTCTGCCAAAGTAGGATATTACATGTAGGACACTATTCCTTGACATCGCTTATGGCGGGGAGGGTACGTACAGTTCTAACAGCTGTGTTCGGACTTGGAACTTTCTCCATTTGGATAATTTGGTTGTGAAAGAGTTTGCGTTCTGCAACTTCCCAAATCCAAAGATCGGTTACCTATTGGACTTGGGTTATTTTACCTTTGTGGACTACAAGCTACCAAGCACAAGTTAGGATTTGATCTTTCAGGTTTCAAGAAGGGTGGTGGAAATCTTCAATAGACTGTGTCAAGTTTAGATTGTCATGAAATTGAAAGATTCCAGCCGAGGAGTGTCCTGTCCCATGACTTGGAATCATTACAGTGGTGTATTATTTCTGTTATGTTACAACGATTGCCTTTCAGGTTGTCTTTCATCTATAGGTGCTCTTAAACCAATAACCCCTCCCTTGTTCCCCAGTTAGTGTTTGTCAGCCATTTTGGTTCAGGATTCTTCTTTTTTTTTTTTTTTTTTTTTTTTTTTTTACCGAATGTAAAAATGCATAATCACAAGAATTCATCTGGAAAATAAACCACTACTTTTGGAACCTTCATACATGCCTCTGCATTTGAGAATCTATATGACAAAGTCTCTGTGTGAGTGTGTGTATATATATATATATATATATATATATATATATATATATATATATATATATATATATATATATATATATATATTATATATAAATAAAGAGATAGCTGCAGAAACTGCCTTATCATAACATCTTTCATGAAGTAGGTACTGTGTTTAAAAATGGTGTAAAATTGGCATGGATACATCAACCACATTCTTGGGTTGGTTTGACCATTGAGATTTAAAATGCCTATGGTGTTATGGGTTAAACCTGTCTTTGGGGATTTTGACCTTTCAATCTGAAAATAGTGCTGATCGATTTTATAAGTATGCTATATATTATGAAATTCATTAGTAGATTATCAGATCTTGCAAGCTAAAATGTTATTCAAGGATGGACATTCCGTTAAAAGGAAAAGCTGAAACAATGCTTCAATACATATTGTAATATAGTAGTAAGTGTACTTTTCTAAAGAATTGTCCATAAGACATTATATTGTTGTTTTGTATTCACTTTCTGCAGTTACCATGTCCAGCAATGTTCTGATATATATGGGAAGGACTTTATTTTACCCACTATCGTTGATGGAATTCAGCAAACAAATGAAAATTATGGAGGCCTTAATGTCCAAAGTAGCAGAATAATTTTTCCAAATGGTTTGATTGACCCATGGCATGCACTTGGGATTAACTCTAATCTTAGCAGCGATCTTCTGGCCTTTCCAATGCAAGGTAATTGTTTCTTTCTAATCTCTTGTGAAATGATTTGTCATTGAAATTCAAGAAGTACGATACACCACACCTCAGCTTCCTTTACCACTTTTTCCTCCCCTTGGGAAGAACTATGAGACTTGTTACATTTAAATTTTTAGGAGTCTCACTTTAAGACATTTTAAATAATACTCGAAAACTTTAAAAAAAAAAAAAAAATTTATTTATGTGAAGCCTGATGACTGCTAACTGGCCATACTAGTCAGCCTTCAGTACTTTAGAATATTGAATTCATAGAGGGGAGATCTACATCTTTTTTACGAGTACATGCACATCTTGTGGATTTAGTGTTTTTCTAAAGCATTTCCACTGAGATTCCTAATCATTAGCCACTTATTATTTGCAGACTTTCTTGTGAAAGTCACCTTAAGTATTGCAAGACTGAAGACTGCAATAAAATCTGCAGAATGGATCAATGTGCTAAAAGTTGTAAAATCAGCTATTCATGTTAACTAAAGGGCCGAAAATTTCCACAACGTGTAGATGAGATATATCACATATGATTAAAGGGTTTGTTTGGTTTAAATCCACAAGTCTGTAGTCACTTTGTGACTGCAAACCTGTGAGTCCTCACATCACGTGCTCTATGCGCTGTGAGCATTCACCGGTGTCTGAGCTGGGAACGATGGTTACATGGCTTCGAGTATATGACATGTATAATTCCTGCTAAAAAATGACTAATTGGTTGCCACCTCGCTCAATACACTTGCATTGAGTGAGGTCGGGAGTATAAAGTGTATAAACACATTCTAGCAGCATTGTGACCATGTTTCCACATTGCACCTTTTTTTTTTTTTTTTTTTTTATGCAATGTATGTTATGACATACACTGGGTAAGTATTCGGGTAATCTTATTTTTATTGAGTTTTGAAAAGCAAAATAAGAATATACATACATTCAGTTGTCAAATTGGTAAGAAATAAAACAAATCAAAACAAAGTGATGCTATCGTCCTTGAAATAAACAGTCATAATCCGGTGGCACCATTCTGGTGACTGTTTAGCTGAGTCAGTTAACAATTCAAAATAGGCAAATAACAATTATACAATTAAATAGCTCTTCTTTAAGTGGAGAAATAATCTAATCTCTAGGAAACTCTGATCTCATCCCGAAAATCAAAATTCCTTTGCTACTTCCACTAGGATTACCCAGTGTTTAAAGTATAACCGCATTAACCTAGTTACCATAAGGCTCCTACAGGCTCTACCAATGCCTGGGATATCAATAGGGGAAGCTGTTACCCAGAAGGCTTCTCGTATCTATAAACAGTTAGTTATTAGCACTGTTCGGAGTACGCCGAAATCCAGGGGGTGCTGGGTGCCGAGAAAGAATACGTGAACTGATAGAGTAGGTATATCAGAATATAGAGAGAAGGGAAAAGGGAGATGAGGAAGGGTAATCAAAAAGAGGAACAGAACAGGGGTAAGAGGGGCCATGTAATGAGAAAGGTAAGGGAAGGGGGAGGGTACATGTTACTCAGTCTCTCCGTCCACCAGGGGTCGTGTCGATATGTCTGTATCATCCAGGATATTCCTGAAGTCCGCAGACTCTGGAAATAATCCAGTCGAACAGGTCCTCAGGACATTTGTCACGAGATCCCGATGCCTCCGCTGAAAGCTCCTCCATTCGAAGAATGTCCATCAATTCCCTGGACCAGTCAAGCAAGGATGGAACCCGGGTCGATTTCCAGAACCTCGGGATCACAGCCCGTGCGGCCGAGACACAAAAGCGAAGAATATCTTTCTTTTGGAGTCCAACAGGGCCAGGAAAGATAGATAACAGAGCCGACTCTGGGCAACATTCGGTTCGTTTACCTGTTATCTGGGTGTATGCGTTAAATATGTCAGACCAGAACCGCCGGATTCCCCTGCAACTCCACCAGATGTGTAACATTGTACCTGTCTCTTCTTCACAGCGCCAACATGTGTCAGAGGTTCCAGGGAACATGCTCCGAAGAGTTGTCGGACATAAGTACCATCTAGTAAGCAACTTGTAACTTCTTTCTTGTGCAGTACAAACGCTAGCTAGTTTATGGGTAAATAGAAAGCATTTCTGCCAATCACCATCTGAGATGCTGTTCCCCAACTCTCTTTCCCATGCGTGCTGAAAGTATAGAGTACCCTGATTTCTCAAAGACCCTAGCGCCTGGTATAGGGTTGAAATTTTGCGTCTCGGGGAAGACTCTAATTGGAATAGCTGTTCCAGTTCGTTAGGTGTCGATCTCACCCTGCATGAGTGGTCAGCTGCGTACAGAAATGCTCTGTATTGGAAATATTCAAACCACTTAAGTGGCCTCGTGGGATCTTTGAATTGTAGTTCTGCCATCGAGGGTAAATCACCATCGGACAGGGTCTGGCCCAGTCGGGTATCGTTCACGCTCTGCCAACATAAAAATCTCTGCCTACCAAATCCAGGAGAGAAAGAAGGACTGGAGAAGAGGGGGGTCAGAGGGCTAAGGCTGTCATCTGTGTGGAGAGTTCTCGTTACTGAGTGCCATATCTTTAAGGTTGTCCTAGTCATATCTGCCAGGGCACAACGTCCGTAGGGTCTCTAGGGGAGATCCAAAGCAGATGCTTCAACGGGGTCCCCAGACCCTCTTGCTCCACCCCCACCCACTTCTTATAAGATGCATTATAGTGCCAGTCTAGGGCTCTAATGAGAGAGGAGGCCAGAAAATACGCCTGCATATTGGGCAATCCAACCGCTCCCCTGGACTTGGGCAAGATGAGAATATTCATCCTTAATCTGGGTCTCTTGCCCCCCCAAACAAATCTGAGAATCTTAGATTGCAGTTTGGAGTAAAAAACCCTATCGTACTGGACAGGGACTGTTTGGAAAGTATACAGGAGTCGGGGCAAGACATCCATTTTGATCACATTTACTCTCCCAAACCAGGATAGTTTTAGCAGTCTGTAAGAGGAAAGTGCCAGTTCCACACTATTCAAAAGGGTCTGATAGTTCAAGTTGAATAATTGTTTAAGATCCTTTGGTATAATGACTCCTAAGTACTTAATGGACTCTGCCTTCCACTTAAACGGGAACTGTTTAGATAGATGAGAAACCAATTCACCGGGCAGAGATATACTGAGTGCCTGGGTCTTGGTACAATTCACCTTAAAGTTGCTTAATTGTCCGAACCGTTCAAACTCCTTTAGAATAGAAGGGATGGAGATCATGGGCTGTGAAACGTATAATAAGAGGTCATCGGCAAATAAGGCCAATTTGTGATGATTCTGTCCCTGTTTGATCCCGTGGACACTAGTATTGGTCCTAAGTGCCGTGGCTAAGTGTTCCATTACGATAATATAAAGCAGGGGTGACAATGGGCATCCCTGTCTGGTACCATTTGCTATTTTAAATGAGGATAGGGCTCCCCCTATCTTCACTTTAGCAGAAGGGGAGGAGTATAGGGATAGGATTCCGTGTATGAACCGGGGGCCCAGACCAAGTTGTATCAGCGCCTCCCTCATAAACCCCCAGTGGACTCTGTAAAAGGCCTTCTCGGCATCCACAGAAATTAGGCCTAGTGGAGTTGAGCAGCTCTTGGCCTTAGCCATAAGGAGCAGGGTTCTAATAGTGTTATCCCTAGCTTCCCGGCCTCTGACAAAGCCCACCTGATCCGTGTCAATCACAGAAGGGAGAAATGGTGCTAAACGATCAGCTAGTAATTTGGAAAAATTTTTTACATCCACATTTAATAACGAAATTGGCCTGTAGTTCGAAACTAAAGATGGATCCTTCCCCGGTTTGGGAATGACGCTGATATGAGCCTCCAAAGATTGAGGCACGAAATCCGATCCCTGAAGTATGGCATTAAAAGCCGTCAGCATTTCTGGGGCTAGTTGGGACTTGAACGTTTTATAGAAATTGGGTAAAAACCCATCAGGCCCCGGACATTTCCCTAAAAGAGTAGACTGGATAGCCTGGAGCAACTCCTCCTCAGAGAAATCTTCCTCTAGCCTTACAGCTGTCACTTTGGCCAAAGAAGGAATTGCCGTCTGAGCAATATATGTTTTAATTTTATCCGATAGCTCAGGGGATGGGAGATCGGAGAAGTGTCCCTTGATATTGTAAAGAGTACAATAGTATTTTCTGAATTCCTCCAAGATTTCATTTGGGATGTACGTTTGTCTACCTTTTATTGGTTGATATAAATGGAACGTAAGGTGGATTCAATCTGGGGTGGAGCAATCTGGCCAGGGGACGCCCGCATTTGTCCGAATTGGAGTAGAAATAACTCCTAGACTTCTCAGTATAATTGCGGTATTATTGGTCCAGTAAATTTTTAAGTTCCGTCTTTTTTAAAGACAAGTCCACTAGAGTCAGTCTAGATAGGTTCCGTTTGTGTGATTTTTCTAAGGTATGAATCTGAGAGAGGAGGTTCTCTATCTTTATTCTGAGTTATTTTTCTTCAGACAGGCACCATGTTTTATGAAAACCCCTCTCAACACACATTTCAGGGTTTCCCACTTAGTGGGTGGAGGTGTGGGGTCCACGGCATGGTCTCGGCCAAAGAATTGAATAGTCTCTTTTACCTCTGTCATACATAACTCGTCTCTCAGTAAGTGGCCATTCAGCCTCCAGGTCCACGTCGTTTACTAGTATCAGTAGGTAAGGGACAAGAAGATGGGGCATCATCAGAGAGAAAAATGTCTCCTATACTCTCCTTGGTGTCCATGATAATATGCTATGGCTTATGAAAAATAAGTCAATTCTACTGTAAGAATCGTGTATTGGAGAAAAATATGTGAAGTCCCTTCCCTGGGGATTTAAATCCTCCATATGTCGATGAGTCTCAGAGCGTGAAGATACCCTTTCAGGGAAGCAAGTTTTTTGTTAGGTATAGATCTCTTACCCGAAGAAGAGTCAGCTGCCGGGTCCAGGGTGAAATTGAGGTCACCTCCGATGATGACTGATCCCTCCGCAAATTCCGTCAGGCGTGCTAGGTACAATCTACACGTTTTTGTCTGAAATCTATTGGGTAAATACCAATTGGCGATAGTTAGTAAGGATCCGAGGAATGAAAGTCCATCCAGAGCCGGTATGGTGCTGGAGTATTGCGGGAGGAAGGGGGGGGGGTTTCTAGCGTTGGGGAAGATGAGAAATGATGTTGGGAGCGAGGAGCCCGATACATCATTTCTCATCTTCCCTAACGCTAGAAACCCCCCCCTTCCTCCCGCAATACTCCAGCACCATACCGGCTCTGGATGGACTTTCATTCCCCGGGCACACAGCGCTCAGGACTAATGGGCCAATGGTGAGAGAAACCTTTTCATTTCACTGTGTTTATTTTGCATTCAGCCCTCCGTGCCTTGATCTGCACGGTGTCCTTTGCATTAGCAGCTGTGTGCCTCGGCTTTACATCTTATATAGGTGGTTGTATATAGGGGTTATCTATCACTTTAGGGATTTCATAACAGTCTGCTGTGTTCCAACAGCAATACATTGATTATTGATTTCTGCATAATATTTGACACTGAGTTGTGGTTAATCCTCCAATTATGTGCATATGTGGAGTGTGAGATGAATTATTGTATGACCACATGTTTTTTGATTTATCACCTATATGCAGTTTGTCAATGCAGTATTCAAGACTGGATATGTTGATTTAATTTTGTCACCTTTGGAGCCCTATTTCCTTGCGGACTGTGGTCCGAAAACTGTTTTTAATGTTTTTAGATGTGTGTTGTTCCGTTCTAAATAAAGTCTTATTGAAATTGATTAAATTCCTTGTGGTGGTGTGCTGCTAGTGCATTTGTCAATTCCTTCTCTATTACTCACGTTCTTTCTGTTGACAAAGCAGCACCCCCTGACCCTTATTGGGACATCCTATTCCACGGTGGTGCACCTCATTGTTCGTTTCCAGTTAGTAAGGATCCGGCAATTCTCATCTTTAGAAACACATAACGACCCTGGGGATCTACGCAGGCATCTAGGATCTCGTGAGAAAGCGACCTGTGTATCGCAATAGAGACACCCTTCATCCTTGCTTCTGGATTAGTGCTGTGGTGCCAGACTGAAAAGTATCTATTACGGAGACTCAGGACATGTCCAGATTTAAAATGAGTCTCTTGAAGCATCAGAATCTGACACTTCTGCTTGTGGGCATGATACAGGATCTGTGACCTTTTTTGGGGGGTGTTAAATCCCCGTACATTAAATGAACAGATTCGTATAGATGACATAGTGAACGAGGAGACCGAAGGGGAGGCAAGGAGGGGGGTGGAGGGGGATAGGAGAGGATAGGAAAAGAAAGAGGGCAAGGACAACTGAGGGTGTAGAAGATTGGATAGATTAGAGGAAATTAGAAGCAGGGGAAAGTAGTAAGCTGTAATGAATTCTCAGAACAATCTGAGATAGCAATTTAGGGTGGTCTACCCGACCTGTCTATCCTGAAATCAGGAGACAATCCCAGTGGGGCGTAACCTTTCCACTCAGGAGTTGTCCCCCCCACCTAGGGCCAATTCTTTTCATAAAGTGTTGCGTAAAAACCCTTGCATTAGTAACAACCAATACAGAAAAGTGATATAACTAATCAACTAGATCTAGAATTCAAAATTCAGAATCTAATGCAACTTAAGTATCTGAGCCGGTGCAAAGTTCAAAAACCTCTCATTGTTATTAGTGCAGGAGTTACTTAATAACATTATAAAAACCTTACTAAGCATTAGCCCACATGAAGCTGTGTGGGAAAGGTCTTGGTTATGTTAAATGCTCTGTTCATAGAAAGATTAGCAGTTAAACCCAAGAACAATGTAAATATCAATAAAGAGAGAACGAGGGACCCTCAACCCTCATCCAACGATTCTCCTCTCCCGTCCTCTATTCCTTCGTCTCCGAGAAGCCCCCCTCCCCCTCCTTCTTTTTCTCTGGATGTTTCTGGGGCATATGAGATCCAGCCAGGTAATCAGTATATCCCGGCCATTCCTCCATGTTGATAGAAACTGAAGGAAGGCCCAGTGCAGCCGTGAACTCTGGGACTCCTCTCGGTGAGTAACGAGATGTGTCACTCCGTCTCTCCGCACCTGAGGCGGAATGGGAATCCCCAAGTGTATGGCAAATCCTGCTGTCTCAGAGCCTCCGTGAGAGGGCGAAATGCTCTACGCTTTGAAGGGTGCGTCTTGATAGGTCTGCCAATATTTGAAGAGGATAGTCCTGATAGCGCACTTGTCGTTGACCCGAACCTTGGAGAAAATGTCCTCTTTTATCCTATATTTGTGGATCCTGCACACTACGTCTCTGGGCCTATCTCCTTCCAGAGGTGGGGACCCAGGGATCTATGAGCCCTATCGAACTCTAAAACTGAGTCCACTGGAACCTCTCTAATAGAGTTGAAGATAATTTAAGGGCGTTATTAAGATCCCTAGATCCGACACTCTCAGGAGACCCCAAATTCTGATGTTGCTCCTCCTCTCCCGGTTCTCCAGGTCTTCCATGGAGTCTAACATCCGTTCCATGTGAGAGGCTTGTGTATATACAGTATCTTCAAGGAGCCTCAGTCTCTTATCTAAGTTTTGAGAGGAGGATTCGCTAGAGTCCACCCTGAGGCTCAGTCTATTGACCTCCCCTTTAAAAGCAGAAGACTCGGCTATAAAGGAGGCCTCCATCCGTGTGATGAAACCCTCAATTTCTTCTCTGATGGGAATGGTCTGGATCCTCTGTCTGAGGTCATCCCAGATCTCCTGGCCCCCAGAGACTGGTGGTATCGACGGGTAGCTGGGAGATGAGGGGTATCTGGCAAGTGGAGCAGTCTGTATTAAAGTGTTGGTCATGGGCTGAGGAGCTCCCTCCCATCCTCCCATTGCATGGCCAGTTCCTGTGGATTCTCTCCCCCTCTCTGGCTCCTGTCCTCCCCTTAGTTGTGGATGTGGGCGGGTAAGCCATGTTCTTCCTGTCACTTCCACACCTGGGTTAAATAGATCTTGTTTGCTGTGACTCCCAGCACTTAATCCACCTCCCCCACTATCTAGGAGTCTGCTGCTCATATCTGCCGGGCCTCCGATAGAACTTATCAGATTCCATTGTGCTCCACTCAGTGGAGGTGTCAGGTCACTGAGCGGTGGGGCCCCGTTGTTACCTGGTGCTGCAGGGACCGGACCATGCACGCTGTCCTCCACAAGGGCCCTCTCAGCATCAGAAGCACACTCCTGCCTGCCTGCAGTAGACATCAGGGGAGGGGGGGAGCACACACCTCTGTGTCTGGTCGGATTACTCCACTGTTGTGCGGCTGCGAGGTAGTAGACACAGAGCCTTCTCCCTGCTGTGCAGCCTCGCACGGTCTGTCCTCTGAGGCATCTGGAGAAGCTCCGCCGCCATCTTCCCTGCGGCCATCGCACTGTCTTGGGAGCTGCTCCGGAGATAGTGGGAGATTCTTGCGGTGGGAGGCACAGACGGCTCCCTCGGTGTTTGAGGTCGGGTGCTCCGCCGTTTAGCCGGCATATATAGAGCTTTTTTTAAGCTAGGCACCGGCTGTAACAGCCCTGCGGCGGCTAGGGGACTGGAGCTCGGCTCTTTAGCGTCCGTTCCCCACCATGTCTAGGCCACGCCCCCCTACTCCACTGGGTAAGTATTCAGACCCCTTTAAATTTTTCACTCTGTGCTTCATTGCAGCCATTTGGTAAATTCAAAAAAAAGTTAATTTCTTTCTAATTAATGTACACTCTGCACCCTATCTTGACTTAAAAAACAAACAAACAGAAATGTAGATATTTGTGCTAATTTATTAAAAAAAGAAAAACTGAAATATCACATGGTCATAAGTATTCAGACCCTTTGCTCAGTATTGAGTAGAAGCACCCTTATGAGCTAGCACAGCCATGAGTCTTCTTGGGAATGATGCAAGTTTTTCACACCTGTATTTGGGGATCCTCTGCCATTCTTCCTTGCAGATCCTCTCTAGTACCATCAGGTTAGATGGTGAACGTTGGTGGACAGCCATTTTCAGGACTCTCCAGAGATGCTCAATTGGATTTGGTTGAGGGCTCTTGCTGAGGGCCAGGCAAGAATGGTTACAAAGTTGTTCTGGCATCACGTGATGAAGGCAGTATTCAGCCACCGAAATGCGTTTGTGTGTAGAATTCAAAATAAAGGTCTGTATATTTACATTAACCTTTTAGCCTCTTCTGTATGCCCAGCGCTCCGCCTGACCGCACTTTTCTCTTCATTTATCAGTGTAATTAAACACAGCTGGACTCTAATGAAGGAGTAGAACCATCTCAAGGAGACTGAGTGCCTGAGCAAAGGGTCTGAATACTTATGGCCATGTGATATTTCAGTTTCTCTTTTTTCATAAATTTGCACAAATATCTAATTTCTGGTTTTTTTTTCAGTCAAGATGGGGTGCAGTGTACATTAATGAGAAAAAAATTAACTATTTTGAACTTACCAAGTGGCTGCAATGAAACAAAGTGTGTAAAATGTAGTGGTCTGAATCCTTTCCGTACCCACTATATAGCGCAGGTTTTGCTGTTGTGGTTTACGAGTGTCATGTAACATTTGTTGAGGCCCAGAGGTGCCAGAACAGCAGAACCCTCTCAAATGACCATATTTTACAAAGTGCACCCTTAAATTAATTAATTGAATGGTGTAGTGAGTGTATTGACATCACAGGTACAGAATTTTATACCATTGAGCAGTGAGGAAAACGGCATAAAATTTTTACTACTAAAATTTAGTTTTAGCCCCAGATTTTAAATTTTCACAAGAGGAAATAGGTAAAAATGGCATCCAAATTTGTTACACATTTTTCTGCAGAATGTGGCAATTTGTGGCTCTAAAGGTTTGTATTGTCCCATGGCAGGGTTTGGGAAGGAAGGAGTGCTAGTTCACTAGCTTTTCCAACAATAGTTTACAGACTCCATTTGAAGAGCATCCCATATAGAAGAAGGAAATGCCAAAGAATATAAAAATGTTAATTTAGCGTCAAAATACCCCCACAAACATAAAACCCTAAAAAGGAGCATACAGGAAGAGGCAAAAAATGTTGAATATAATACATTCTTTATTGTGAAAAATATATTAAAAATCACATGTGTAAAAACAGCAGACATAGACATATAAAACAAAACTAAAACTGGAAGGAAAAAGGGGGAATCTGATGGTGAAGTCTGATTATAAATGCTGGGATTTGTTCAGGCCTGATGTTTGTTTATGGTGCGCAGTTAGGCTGGGAATGTGACCCTTCCCCAGACTCATGCACCGCCAGGATTCCACTGCAGAAGGACAATTCTGATTGCAACATCATTGGGACCTAAGACAATCCGTTCCCGATCAGGTTATCCATATTGCCGTCTTAATGCTGCGATCAATTGCAATCGTGGCATACAAACGATTTTGAGAGGGGAAATGGTCCTTTGCTCACACCTCTGGCACCCCTGTGACATGATCATATGGGAGCCAAGGGCTGTTCAAGCATCCAAAGGTGAAAGTGCCGGCACATACGTGCATTGACAGGTACTTACAAACTGAGTAATTGATGCAAGTTTTGTAGTTGTGAGTGTACCACCATAGTGGATTCCTCTTCCTGGAAGCTTTAAGTCTGGATCTATGATCACTACCACACAGAAGACTGTTTATACATATATTCCTACTCTAAAATCCTTTTCTTCCAAGCCCAAGACACATACTTTTGGCATAGAACAACTAACAAATGGAGTGGACTCCGTTCCATTACTAAACTGCTCAAACCAAATTACACCATTGCTAGGTTGACCCCTGGTTCACCTACACTAGCCACTAACGGAGTTTCAAATAGTGATAGTCCATTTGACATTGAGATTTTACACAATATAAATCTTGGAAGTCCTGATCTGCTGTACCTCCCTGACCAGTGTATGGGGACCCGTATACGTACATGACTACTCTTTTCTCAAATCACTTGTGATCCCATAGGAACTTCACCCCTTATCTAGACTCTTCTATCCAGCAATTTTGTGAACAAGGCCAACGTGGCGTGGTTAAAACGTCAAAAATCCACTGTTTGGTTTTATTAAATTAATTAAATCCATCTTTTATTTGCAACATACCCAACAGTATGCAGTGATTACTATTCCTTAGACTCCACTGCAGTTTATCATTTTAATGATTGTATCCTTAGAGACTGATTTAATCTTCATGAACTAGGAGGAAGGGGAAAAAATGAATTAATTATTAGAAGTCCATCTATTGAGGTTTTGTAGAATGATTCAAGACATTTTAGCCTATGTATTCTAAATATATACAGTATCCAAATATTTGCTTTATTGTTACAGATGCAGCTCACTGTGCAGACATGTATCCGTCCCGCCCTGAGGAGCCTACAGTGTTGCCTTCAGTAAGAAGACAGATATTCGAGCAACTTACCAAATGGTTACAGTTATGAACCAAAGAGAATCTGAAGTCTACTCTAAGACCTTGTTTATGAAGTCTTCATC
The DNA here is from genome assembly GCA_033576535.1 of Allobates femoralis. Taxonomy (NCBI): domain Eukaryota; kingdom Metazoa; phylum Chordata; class Amphibia; order Anura; family Aromobatidae; genus Allobates; species Allobates femoralis. Next base: position 105,645,385 of record JARQOC010000001.1, read on the forward strand.
TTGTGTCGCTGAAGTTGAATGTAAACATATTTTTGTGTGCCTCAAATTTGTTGATCTGATTAGCAAAACTACAACTTAGAGCATACCCTGCCAAACCTTTCCATGCTGGGAGCTGTAGTTTGTCAACATCTGGAGATCCACAGGTTGCCTCGGATAATACAGATTATCATGGTATTGGAATGTCTGGAACATTCTGGAGTCGTTGCAGATGGCGTTCAAATTTGTAGATGATTTCTGTGTCAATATGACCACACAGCATGTGGCTTTATTTTACTGTTTGCATAAACTCCTTGATTTTTGATCCTGGCGCAAATCTTGTTTAGTTAGCTCTCCAATAAAATTGCTATTTATTTTTGCAAAATAACTTAAGTATTGTGTTTTTTTTTTTCCATCCTTCGACGATCCACATTTTTATTTTATGGTCCTCTTCATCACATTCTTGTTATCCGCAGATTAGAAATAAGTCTCTGACTTGGGTGAACATAGATGGATCCTGTATATTTAGTGTGTATTACTTTTTTATACTCAGCAATAAGCGTCATCTTTCCTGGGTAGAAAAAGGATCAAGTATTTTAATCAATGAGGGTAGGCCTGGAGGGATGTGAAGACGTGGGTGGTCAAGGGACAAGAATATTTATAAAATGCCTTATTACTGGTATTAGATTTTTAATAAATCAGACTTGGGAGATAAAGTTGTGGTTTTTATTGCACATGGGTTTTTAAACACTTCAATTAGCTACTCGACTTTGTTCAATATTCTGCTGTCCTTTTTGAATGTTCTTTGAATATATTTTTCTGAAAATAAATGACCTTTATATATATTTATGACCCTCTGTCAGTCATATAGAAAGAAGCTGAAAGTAAGAAAAAATTTACAATTTATGCCTAGAAATTATTTTAAGTAACACCCATGCCAGTGAAATGTAACTCTCGATCCATTAGCAGCTGTTTGTTGCTGAGGCTTCATCACCGGTAAGTTGTCTAATTAATTTATAGACTGGTGATTAATAGATAGGACTACAAGCAATTCACTACCCACTTGGACTAATTAGACAAATTTATGACAGATATAAAGTGCAGCGCAGAATGGTGTCTCTCAGCGTATCAGTTCTGTCTTTCCAGCTTTCACCATCTTTCTGTACAGAATTAATGAGCGACACAGTAATTTGTAATTCCTGCTTTATTGGCTTCCGCAGCTATGAATACATTTTATAGAGACATAAGACACTAGCTTATTTCTACAGCTCATGGATGTCTTACTACATCAATTCTAGGTCTAAAAATGTTCAAAAATAATTTACAGATTTGTTTAAAAAATAAAAATAAACTATCCCTGCCTCTTGACTTTATTTTTCATGCAGCGATAGGGTAAATAATTTGTAAACGGCCACTTGTAAAATCCTTAGAGGTGATGTAAAGCCTTTATCAATCACGAGATCAAGAAAGTGAAGACTTATAAATCATCATCTCTGCTGCAAGTGAAAACTCACTTGTGTTTCTTCTGGGCACTTAATATTTAAAGTTTAACCACCGTTTAAATTTTTATTTAATCATAATGTAGAGCAAGTGATTTTATTAATCGTTTTAAATATACTTTATTAGAGAATTCTTGTTGAAAACCCTTCATAAACCTTCCACAAGTTGTCCCCACTAGACTGTGTGTGAAGCAGACATCTGTTCATTATCAGTCACATCCATCTTCATACTGAATACAGATATGTAACCTTATAAGGGAGGGGGTGTGGCCTACACTGTGTGCGAGCTTCTGACTGCAGTTGTTGAGGAAACAATGTATAAGATTAGCTCAGGCTGCGGCACAGTTACTAAGCAATGTCAGGATCATTGCAAACTCCTCTTTCCTTGGCACAAGCTTCTGCTCTGTCATCTAGCTCCACACAGCTCATTCAGGATCTCTGTTAACCCCTTTTCTGCTGGCACATCGCACTGCTGCCTATCAGCCTGCTCTTAGAAGCTGTGCAAATACACACACAGTATTGGCAGACACTGATGACCGCAGGCAACGCCGACACAGCCATAAAATGTAGTTTTTAAAAGAGCACAGAAAAAATAGAGAAAGTAAGTCATATGTCACAAAAAAGCATGATCTTAGCTGCTATGTGACCAATCATTAACAACCAGTGCAGTTTTGTGTTTTATGTTTCCTTCAAAAAAATGACATTTACACTTTAAGCATTACTTCCTCAAAAAAGAGAAAGGATGGAGAATTAGGAGTCCCTACCATAGGCGGATTACAATGAGGGCTATCTGGGCTATCGCCCAAGGTTCAGGGGGTCTCATGGCTAAATTTTCCTCATTGTAATGTGTGTGGCAATACATTATCGCCTCCCTGCAAATATCCCAGTGCACTTCTCTGAGCAGGATGCTTTTCTAGAACTATGCTGCTGGCAATACAGACCAGTAGCTAGTTTTTCTGGTGCGATGCAGTCATCAGGCAGTGCTGGCGCCAATATGTACAAGTCAGTATCAAAAAGTGGAGCTGAGCGCTGAGGAAAAATAGATCGAAAAATGTATTTTTTATATTTATGTATTGTGTATGGGATGTGTGCCAGTATATAGGGACTATGTAAGGGGTCATACTGTATATAGGGGGCTGTGTGAGAATACTTACTGTATATAGGGATATGTTTGAGCTCCTACTGTATATAGGGGGCTGTGTGAGGTGTCATGCTGCATATAGGGGCTATGTAAAAAGCTCATATTTTATAAAGTGGGCTTTTATTATACATAGGGGGATGTTCGCATACTTTAATTCTGCTCAATATTAAGTGCGCGCTGGATCATATCCGGATCTTCTGCTCCATATGTCACAGGCCACCTTCAGAGTATGCGCAGAAGGCATGCTGAAGGCGGCCTTACACCCGGTGAACTGCGCATCACCGTCTATGACGCGCACCGGCATCACGTGATGCCGCATCATAGAATTCAGAGTCGGGGCATTTGAAAAAAGAAAGATTGGTCATACAGCAAGGATTATGCCCAACGGGGCGTAATTGGAGAGGAGGGGGGAGCGCAGCCCTGGGGACACTGCCCCTCCGTCAGAAACGCCCACCTGACAAAAATTATGTAAGTTATTAAAACATACTATTTCACTTTTACAAACACCAAACAGCTCAGACAGCGATGATTCAGAAAGTATTTGGGTGCTGCAGGGACAGGTATTGACAGGTTAGGGGGCTTACATGAGGTGACATGTTTCCTTTAAGGCGATATTTCCATGTTGTGGCGTGTGACAGGGCAATAATGATGGAAACAGCGTTGTCTATGATTTCCAGTAGGCGTGCCTCAAGTGTTCTGTAGTCCGCGCCCCGTCTGCGATGTTTGGTGTTGGCTACTGTTCCCATTGGCTGTCAGTTGACAGGGCACCATATTTGAAGAGCTGTCTGTTCAGCACCACACACATCTTCAGCTAAACAACTATCCGCAAACTCATTGCAATTAGGCGTGCCATTGAATAGCGCAAGCTATGTTGTCCGCGTGTATTAAGTTGCGCTGTGTCAAATATAGTTTCCACACGACAGCGCAGATGTTGGCCTACACATCGTAGATGTGTGCCATGGGCCACGCACTCCAATCGCCCTATGTGTGTGAATTTGGTGACGCTGCTGGGTACATTATATTGCTCCCACTACGCTGATGTCTACTTTGTTAGCGCCCTCAACTTTGTTTGGCGGCGCCAGTGTGCGTGGTGACGTAATCATGTTTTTGTTCCTTCCTCCCTGCCTGCCAGGTGCTTGCCCCTCCCCTGCACATAGGAGAAGAGTCATGGCAGCCGCACAGCGCGCTGCTACATGGGGTATGGCAGAACTTATGATCCTCATAGACCTGTGTGACTGCCATGACTACTGGTACCTCCAGCATCACCGGCACCCACGCCTGCGTAAGCAGACTATACTCAGGAGAATACAGCGGGCCCTGCTTCAGAAAGTGGGTGTGGACAGGTCCCGCAAACAGATCCAAAAAAAACTTGCGGATCTGAAACACAAGTCCCCAGGGCGGATTGTGGATATTCGTACCCGGATTGCGAGGCTGCGTGTTGAGTATGTGGCAAAGCCAAACACACACATCCCAATCATCCTACTCCAAATACTACACAAACATCATGTGCTATTGTGCCATGGACATAAACCAGCATGTGGATCTGTCACCAATGTGCATTGGCATGTTGGTCACACTGCAACATGAAGGTGCAGAATACACTCCTATGTTTTGGTAATGCTGACGCCTATAGTGGTCCTTGACCTATCTGTGGCCGAACATAGGTGTGTAACGTCAGCAAAGTTGTCCTCAACATATTAATGCTAATTAGAAGGGCAAACATCACACCTAGCAGCACATATGTGCATACTCTGACACACAGCATTTCACAACACATTGATCACAATCTGGACAAGTCACTACAAGCTGACTGCTATGTGTTTCCCCCATGGTGGCACCACCAGATGCTTACTGTCTGCTCTTGTGTTTTGTTTAAAAATCCATCCTCTGCTAATCCAAGGGTGTTTTACATCCCAAATATGTGCTCACTGGTGTTGTGGTCTGGGTCAAAAACAGACTGGCCCCTAACCATAGCGTCGCTCAAGACCAAAACATTTCAGGCGAGCCTGCACGCCCTTATGACTTTGATACACACACAGTACGTGTTTGCCCTATATTGTGTTCCTTTTCTAAAATCCGTGTCTTGTCAATTTTTAAATTACAGATGAGGATGACTCCCCGTCAGAGGAGGCGCGACAGTCCCCTAGACCACCCGGACCACCCCATCACCTGCCATGGTGGGAGAAGGAAGTCCGGCCCCCCCCAGGATGCGACCATCACCTGCCATGGAGAGCCCAGGAAGTCCGGCTTCCCCCCCGGGACCCCACCATCACCTGCCACGGAGGGCCCAGCAACTCTGGCCCCTCCTGGGACCCCACCATCACCTGACGTGAAGGGCCCAGGAAGTCCGGCTTCCCCCGGAACACCTCCATCCCCTTTCCTGGAGGGCCCAGCAACTTTGGTCCACCCCGGACCATATAGTCACCTTACCTGGAGGGAACAGGAAGTCTGGCTCCAGAACCCAACCCCCGGCTCAACCCCCCACCCCCAGTATCTCCAGCTCCCGTGGGCCACACTCGACATTGAGCCTGCAGTGCTTGGTATTGGATGGTAAGTGTTGTCAGTGGCCTCCAAGCTTTGTAATATACCTGTTGGTGTGTGTCCCTGACATCAGTATGTGAGTAATGATGTTTTTTTTTTTCCCTTTCTTTGTCAAGGTGCAAGAGCTCGCGCTGCAGGATGGGAGGTCAGCGCATCCCCATCTCCAGAAGATGGAAACTGGGATGGGGCTCTGCAACGTAAGTGAATATTGACTAATGATGTCACCCACCCACCCATACCTACACATGTAATGACCAATGGCCGTTTTTTCCTATACAGGTGTACAACTCTTGCAGAAATGCTGCAGGCACACACGGAGGCCCAGCAGCACCTGGACCGGTTGCGGGCAATGATCATGTCCCTCCAGGCAGCCCAGTCCACATTGCCCCTACTCCACCATATCACCCCCAATAATGTTGGCAATAGCCCTTATATTTGTTTGTCCATGTTGGACCCTTTTTGTGTGACTTTTGCCATGTTGGCTCCTTGATGGTTAGGCCCTGTTAGCCTCTTTTCTTATAGTATCCCACATTGGAAAAGTGGGTAGTATGGTTTGCCTACTACTAACTAAATAAAACATCTTTTACAAAAAAAACATCAAAAAATAAATGTCCTTGAACCAAAAAATACTGTGTGATCCCTTGTCTCTGCACACACAGGGACACCTTGGCCCGGTAAAATTGTTAAACACAACACATGAATAATGACTTGGCGTACGTGTGCAGTGTGACATGATAAAGACCTGACCATACTGTACCATTGGACCACGGATGAAGCCCTATTTTACATCACTGTCTCCAATATCACACCGACATTAACAAACACACACACACACACACAAACAGACTCGCCTATGTCGGCCAGAGAAGACTTCTAATCTCCCCATACTCACACATGTCACCTAGGGATAGGCTCCTGTCTGCTACAATGACCCAACTATGTTATTGTGGACATGAGGGCTCTCCTTCTGCCACACAAACATCATCCATTACACCCATAACACGCTACACACACAACCATACTGCTGAACCAGACACATATGTGGACGTGGGTATGGGAAATCAAAGTCAGGTTTATTACCACAAAAAAAAGATAACAACACACTTGGTTTTTGAAAAAGAAACACAAAACAGTCGAGGACGCAATGTACTGCATTGCCTAGTAGTGTCTTGCGTCTTCGTCCTCTGCTGGATCAGACAATGGCTCCTCCCCCTCATCCCCGTACTCCCACATATTGGGGGCCCTTCTGTGGTGTTGTCTTCATGGGGGATTCCAGAGTTTGGTGACCTCTAGCCATGGGTTGTTGGGGTGCAGGGGGCACTGTGGGTGTTTTCTTTGGGATGGCAATATACCCACCCCATCTCAGTGCCCCGTCAATACCTGCTTCCAGGACCCGATGATGGCCCTCTCGACGATGGCAAGTTGTTCCGACTCCATGCGACACACCCACTCACTGGCCATGTGCCCGATTGAAGTGGTGGGGGTCCTCTCTCGGTCCAATAGGACACGTTTTGCCCAGATACCCAGCTCAGTCTTGGATGGGGCAGGGTACATCGCCTTTGTATTCCTGAGCTGGGCCCTGGGCACTGCTCTCTACCACTATGATCAGACATCTGCTCCACCAAAGATGTTGATGGTTTAGCCTGGCCAGCGGGTGGGTCCTCTGCAATGGAGCCAGACTCCCGAGGGGCCTGTAAATCAAAAATAGATAAAAAAAAACTAATTAACAAGAGTAGCAATGTACTGACCTCAATTCCCAACCACCACCCAGCACCAGATGCGCATATGTGAGCATGCCAAAAACCAAATTCAACAGTAGCAGGGTTGGAAACTGAGATGAAGAAAGAAGTAGACCAGTGCTCTGTACTCACCTGAGGCTCCAAATTGATATGCCAAGTGACCCTACATAAGACAGCACAATCTGTGCCAACAGCCCAGAGCCAAGACACAGCAGAACACACAGAAGAAGAATGGTGAAAGAACATGATTGTGCCTTCGACATGTGCATGAACCCACACATCAGTGCAACCAACAAGGTGTGGACATAGGTAGCAAAACAACAATTGCGCACCTTCTGTGACGGGGCAGGCTCTTGGCTTGTGGCCGAAGATGGTTGGGCAAGGCGCCTGCTGCACCGTGTTGGCCGAGGATCCTCCTGGCCCAGGGTGAAGGTGAGGAGGTCATAATATCCACAGACTGGATTAGGGACCTCCTCAGCTCCAGACTCGGACTGAGTGTCCATCCACTTTTTATGTTCCTTCATGAACATGGTGCGCAGACGCTTGATTTTCTCCACAACCATCTGCACCGTCCAGGTCTTACTTTGGTCAAGCCGGTTGGCCAGCTCGAACAAGGTGCCCATAGGCCACAGCCCCGCTGCCTTGCTCCTGTACTCAGGCAACGCAACCCGCCACAGGCATTCATGGTCCTGGTACATGGCTAGGAGGTCACACACAAATTCAGGACCCTCAGCCATCTGCCAAAAAAACATACTGTATTAACCAAACACATACATGTACATATCAGGTCACACCCTACTCTGTGTGGCCAATCCATGTCAAGCACTAGCAATAACAGGTGGTCTGGTAGTTAGCTTGTGTATGCAGAAGCATTAATGGGCTTTATATGTGTACACAGATGTGACATGCTGCACATGACACGGGCATATGTGGTTTGGCCCTGCCAAGCAAAATTACAAAGCTGTATCATGTTGAAATGGCACACATGGCGTACCACACAAAATGTACACACAGGAAGGACCTCAACACATATTTATGTAACAATGTAGTGCTGTAGGACACATTGTCATGTCATTGGTGGCAAGGATCATTATGTGTGACACAGGACACGGAGGGGCTTAACGATGCGTAGCCGTCGCTAACCACACATCTACATGACGCTACATGAAGCTCCACAGAATCTGCCCATACATGTTGCAAAATATGGCTTGGAAGCCGACAATAATAGACCATACATGAGAAGCACAATAGCATATCCAGCGACTTACCGTCTGTCCAACAGAGTTCTGGTGATGAAACGCTACTAGAACAATGCACATTGAAGTAGGACCATTGGTGGCGGACCAGCTGGCCACAATTTTATACACAACATGACCAATCACAAAGCAGCCCAGGCACCTAATCATTAGTCGCAGGTGGCAATGCCCAGGCGGCTACGACAATTAGATGACGCAGATGTTCTGTGATTGGATGGTTACCATATAAAAAATGCTAATGACAGAGCTACGGCATGCTTGCTGCCCAGAGCCATTAAGTAAGTACAGATGTTCAGACGTGATTTGTGACATGGTTGTGTTTAGCGTTTGATACGTCTTTGCATTACAGATAGTTCTTGTGTACTGTAGCAGACGCCCAAGTCCTGGTGTATGTAGTTTGTAATAATGTGTTTGATGGAGCTATTGTGTGCTGCTAAATGGATTGATGGCTTTCCTTGCGACAAAACACCCTCCTCATTGACAATCCATTTTGCCTTCGCCATACAGGATCATGTACTAAGGAGGCCTCTGTGGTTAGTTTAGTGGAACATATGAAATGTGGCCACATAGTACTGGCCTTTACCAGACAGAATGGAATTATTCTGGCGATACTGAGATGTGGAGTGGGCCATGTGGCTTGGGAATGTCTGCCTGTGAAGATTCGGCCTTATCAATGCCACAGGGATGTGTGTTGGACATGATGACTTTGCGAATGTCAGCTGTGTGGGATGATAATTTGTCATTAGCACATGGCTCTGGTATGTTTAGCATGTTCTTTCATTTATCTACTCTATAATTGCCGTAGGCATTTTCGTGTCGGCCCCCGAAAACGCCGTGGCTATGTCACGCTGTGACGTCACCATGCGCGAGCAATGGCCGCGAAGCGGCCATTGCGAGTCGCTGGCCGAAAATAGAACCAGAGGCCCGGCTACACAGTTAGCGATTTACCGCTGAGGTAGCGCGAGCAATGGCCGCGAGGCCATTGCGAGTCGCTACGTCAGCCGCCGCAGGTCCCCTTATACTTTGAATGGGGATCCATGCGAGTCGCTGTGTAGTGCGAGCAATGGCCGGAAGGCCATTGCGAGCTGCTGCTACTACTACTACTACTACTACTACTACTACTACTACTTCCTCAATGGCCGCACAGACCCCCCCCCCTCAATGGCCGCACAGACACCCCCCCCCCCTCAATGGCCGCACAGACCCCCCCCCCCTCAATGGCCGCACAGACCCCCCCCCCCTCAATGGCCGCACAGACCCCCCCCCCCCCTCAATGGCCGCACAGACCCCCCCCCCCCTCAATATCCCAAAGTCAGCTGTGACCGCCTGGCCCTTGGACACTGGCTGCCATGCACACATCAGCTGGTAGGCTCCCATCACTTACCCACTGAGGACGGATCACTTCCAGCACCTCTTCACATGGCAGTGCTCTGAACTTCTGAATCGTCCTCTCCTCACTCAGACACCTGGCAGGTTCCTATCCAGCCTACTCACTCCCAGCTGCAACCCAGTGAGTCAATCAGCACATCTTCACTCACACACAGACCTGACATGTGATTAACCCCCTGTGCACCATTCAGGTTTAGCCCAGCAAAGCACTCATCCTCACAGGTTCAGCCGCTCATTAGGCTCATGAATGTATCGGATCTTCAGCACTCACACTCAGCTGTTTTACTCAGCGAGTCGCTGGCCGAAAATAGAACCAGAGGCTCGGCCACAAACTTAGCGATTTACCGCTGAGGTAGCGCGAGCAATGGCCGCGAGGCCATTGCGAGTTGCTACCTCAGCCGCCGCACCTGCCGCAAGTACCCCTATACTTTCTATGGGGATTCCCGCAACCGCGCCGCAAGTGTAACGGTTGCGGCGCGGTTGCGGTAATCCCCATAGAAAGTATAGGGGGACTTGCGGCAGGTGCGGCAAGTGCGGTTTTGCACTTGCGGCAAGTGCGGCCGCGAAAAAAAACCGCAGTCAGCCGCGGTTTTTTTCGCGGCCGCACCTGCCGCAAGTGCAAAACCGCATTTGCCGCACCTGCCGCAAGTCCTTCTATACTTTCTATGGGGATTACCGCAACCGCGGCGCAAGTGTAACGGTTATGCGGCAAACGCGGCAGATGTGGTTACACTTGCGGCGCGGTTGCGGTAATCTCCATAGAAAGTATAGGGGGACCTGTGGCAGGTGCGGCAAGTGCGGTTTTGCACTTGCGGCAAGTGCGGCCGCGAAAATCTTAAAAAAAATTTAAAATATTCTAGACACCCGATGCATTTGCATCGGGCTCACAGCTAGTTTGTTAATAAGCATCTGTCTGTGTGTTTGAGCTTTGTATTTTCCTAGGCCTTGTGGTAGTACATATACATTATGTGCAGCTATATGGGGGTATGGTAATGATGTCACAATTTGGACGATGGAGATGTAGTTGTGGAGGAGGCCCATGGGTGCAGTGATAACAGGTGTTGTTTTGAGGCAGTGTAATGTGGTTTGTGACCATTCAATGGTGCAATATATCTATGTGGGTGGCCATATGAGCAGAGTCTGCTAGGATGTGGGTAACTGGCTAGGAGATGTGTAGGGAAGGAGGTAGTGGTGACTTTTGATGCCTGATAATGTGTTCATTTGATGCTAGTGTTTTTTTGTTCCGTTTTCAGGGTTTGGTAGGTGAGATCATCATGGACGCTGATGGAGATGTTATCGTGGCTCTTGGCTTGGTGGATGAGAACTTGTGGCTGGAGGAGAGAGTTGAGAGGTTGCGGGCTCACAGACCACGGCGTGTTTCCACTCCCCTGAAGAAGAAGGATCTTAAACACGTCAGGAGGGAACATATCAGATAACATGGTGGCTATATGACATTCACTGAACCCTGAGCAGCCTGGAAAACACTAGCAGAAGGTTATCCGGAGCTATGTGGACTCCTATACATGAGTACAGGTGGACGCAGCTGGGTGAAATCGCTCCATATAGGAGTGTACAAGCTGTTTCTTCACTAATGCATGTGGCTGGGTTTACCTAATGGGATTGTTTGCTCTGATGACTACATCCTAGGGGAAACTCTAACTGAAAAAGCAGGCACCTGCCAGCGTCCCTAGGGTATTTGGACGGGACCTAGCTGGGATACCTGTTGAACCCTGGTAATAAGAGGGGTTCAGTTTAGCACTACACTGACTTGCACAGTCACATATGTACACTTTTTTGTTTGGTTTGGTTTAGACAACTATGTCTTTTTTAATATAGAGCCAGTAAAAGTTAAGTTTTAACTTCTCAGTTTTTCTATGCTATTGGTTTAGAGTCTGATGGGCCCTGGTGTGAAATTCAGATGCCCCCCCCCCACGTGCACACAATGGTCAGATGTATGAGCCTCGTGTAATATTCTAAATCCCATAAGGACTTACAAATCGATGCCTCTTCCCTTTAATTTAGTATTAATATCCCCATCCTGCTATATATGGTTCTCCTCCTGGAATATGGCCCTTATCCTGGTATATATGGTTTTCCTCCTCCTGCCACCATAGTCCTCCAATTATTATGCATCCCCATATCTCGCCATAAATTACAATTACACCCCCCCCCCCATAGTCCTCCACATAGTATAATGCACCCCATAGCGTTGAGGTACCATTACACGACACGACATTGCAGTGATGTCGGCTGCGATATCACGGGAGCGCGCGTATTTTTGGCATTATGCCAAGATCGCTTTGGAGTTGTCACATGTAGAGATATCGTAGGCGACACACCTCTGATTTTGCAAGCATCTTTTGCTCGCTGTTTATGCACAACCCAGCAAGCGATACTTATCAATGTAGTGAATAGGGGAAATCACTCTTAACATCGTTATTGCTGTGTCACACAGAGCGATGCTAGCAGATTGCTTGAGTGACATCGCCAAGTTTTTGAACATGTTCAAAAATCTGGCAACTCCGTCCAAGCGACTTATTGTAGTTGAATCGTCCAGTTGCACGGTACGACGCACTTGCGATATCAACTGCAACAGCGATGAACACGTGACTTTTGAGCGATATTGCGGGTGATAACGTGTAGTGTAAAGGTACCATAAGTCTCCCCCACCATCATAAGCCTCCCTCACTCCTCCCTCATCAGCCTTTTTCCCCACCATCACCAGACTTTCTCCCCACCATCACCAGTATCCACCAGCAGCCTTTTTCCTCCACCACCACCAGCCTCCACCAGCAGCCTCCCTTCCTTCTCCATCACCAGCCTCCACCAGCAACCTCCTTACTACTCCATCACTAGCCTCCACCAGCAGCCTCCCTTCCTCCTCCATCACCAGCCTCCACCAGCAGCCTCCCTTCCTCCTCCATCACCAGCCTCACAAGCATCCTCCCTTCCTCCATCACCAGCCTCTCTCCCTCCATCACCAGCCTTCACCAGCAGCCTCTCTCCCTCCCCATCTCCAGCCTCCACCAGCAGCCTCTCCTTCCTCCATCACTAACCTCCACCAGCAGCCTCTCTCCCTCCTCCATCACCAGCCTCCACCAGCAACCTCTCCCCCTCCTCCATCACCAGCCTCCACCAGCAGCCTTTCTTCCTCCTCCATCACCAGCCTCCACCAGCAGCCTCTCTCCCCCATCACCAACCTCCACCAGCAGCCTCTCTCCCTCCTCCATCACCAGCCTCCACCAGCAGCCTCCCTTCCTCCTCCATCACCAGCCTCCACCAGCAGCCTCTCTCCCTCCTCCATCACCAACCTCCACCAGCAGCCTCCCTAATCCTCCCATGTCTTCAGCTGTATGAGCGCTCACCTGCTCTACTGCTGGCTTTCGTGTTCTCCTCTGCTATGCTCTGCTGAGCCATCTGCTGAAGCGTGAGATGACCTCAGAGACGCTGCAGCATCCCAGAGCAGGGGGCTGTTTGGCACTCGTCGGACCCTGGAATGCCGGCTCAGGTACTTGCAGGGGTCAGACAGCGCCCTGTGAATAGAGGTGCGTGCGTGCCCCATCCCGAAACCCCCCTCCTCTGTAAAGACAGTGGATATGCTAGATTGTCTGACAAAGGAGGAGGGGGGTTTAAAAAAAGAAATAAAATAACATTTATTTTCATCTAGGCCTGCCTGGGCCCCTAAGCACTGTAGGGCCCGTCGCAATTGAGACCCCTACGACCACTGTAGCTACGCCACTGCTGACATACTGTGTGGTAGATAAAACATAGCTTGACTGGGAGCTTGGAATGAGGTGACTAGTCTTCAGGCCAAGTCCCCGCTGCTCCTTCACTCCCATCTCTGCTAGACGTTCAGGTTTCTTTCTGTGTTTTTTTGAGAGTCCTGTCAATTAGTCAGAGCAGGGTGGGCAGAAGCCAGCGGGTATTTGCCCTAATGACTAGTCTTCCTATTCCTGGCTCCTGCTTAAACAGTGTTTTCTCAGAAACGCCACATCTATTTGTCTTTGGGGAAGAAAGTCTGATTCATGCCGTCAGTGGATCAGGAAAAGCATAAATCACTTGGCAGGTTCTCCTTAACATCAGGTCTTTATTAATTCTACTACAGCGTCAAACTGCAGATGTTCATCGAGTTGCACAACTGGAATATGCAAATCTTTTCAGTTTGTTATTTACACTGGCTTAATTCCGTCAATGATTTATTCCAAGTGAAATCAATGAAGAAAACATAAACTTTCAAGTCAACATGGGGTAACTCTGACGCAAATGTCTGTTCCAACAGCGAAAATGCTTCTCTCGTTGTGTCCAGATAAGTAATTATAGAAAGAAGGTGAAAACTAATCCAGTACAAGCAGTGACATTAGGAAATATTACTTAAAAATATTGTCTGAATTTATAGTATTAGGACATGGTTTTGAAATCTTATGTTACACTAAAGTCTTGTTCAGAGTATGGATCGTGTTGTATGGTCTATCCGAGGATTTCCTGACCCGAACCTGACAGACTCATGAGCATATATGAAGTTTTAAGTTTGAGAGACGGCGACCAGTCCTTACATCATGGTCCATACTTTGACCGTGTTTTACAGATGACTGACAGTGCTTTATAAATCAAATTGGATTTTTTTTGGAATGCTAAGACTAGGTTTATACTACACTTGTGTCTTTTTATAAGATGCATAAACAAAAAACAATTAAGGACACCACAAGAAAATATAATAAAAATCAAGTAAGATTTTAATCAAAACTACATACCAAAAGGAATAATGTACGATAAAAAAAAGGGGAAAAAAAAAGCCGGTGTGCATCATGAATTGGGATCGCCAAACAAACGAAAAAAATACAAGAATTTTATTAGACACAAAAGGACACAATTACACGCTAAAATGTGTATAGCAAGGAGTGATTAGGCCTGAGTCCCAATAGAGAAGACATTAAATAATGTCCAGTTTATAAGGCTGGCCACACCTCAGATTGGAAGGACTGCAACAAAACATAATGAAACAGTGTTTTCTATCGGGACCCAGACCTACTCCTTGCCATACACATGTCGCAGGACATATGGTAAGGTTTTTAATGCTTCTAGGTAGGGACCGCCCCGATGGGGTCACCGTGTTGTGGTGGGGTGGCTGTTGCATTTTTTTGAGCAAAATAATGACACCAAGTTCCCTGTTTATTTTTATGTACTATAGCATTTTACTTTATGTATTTTAGGGTATTTGTTCATTTTTTTCCTTTGTTGGTGTATTAAATAATGTCTAATGAAAGTCGTATCACAACTTTCAAAAGTCGTTTATATGAACTCTTTCCTTGAAGATGGCAAAGCAGGTAGGGCTCACATCAGTGTAAACTGACAATTTTAACCCCTTCACCCCCAGCCTGTTTACACTCTCCTAACCAGTCCATTTTTTTTTCAATTCTGACCTGTGTCACTTTATGTGGTAATAACTCTGGAACGTTTCAACGGATCCCATTTATTCTGAAATTGTATTTTTTCGTGACATATTGGGCATCATGTTAGTGGTAAATTTAGAACGATATTTTTTGCATTTATTTGTAAAAAAAATCTGCAATGTGATGAAAATGTGGCATTTTTTAAGCTTTGAATTCTTTTGCTCTTAAACTAGAGAGTTATGTCATACTAAATAGTTAATAACCAACATTTTCCACATTTAGATCAGCAACATTTTTGATACATATTTTTGGGAGGTTAGGATTCAGAAGTTAGAAGGGTTTAAAGTTTCATCAGCAATTTCTCATTTTTCCAACAAAATGTACAAAACCATTTTGAAGGGACCACATCACATTTGAAGTGACCTTGGGGGTCCTATGTGACAGAAAATACCCCAAGTGATGACATTCTAACAAGTGCACCCCTCAAGATACTCAAAACAACATTAAAGAAGTTTATTGAACCTCCAGGTACTTCACAGGACCAAAAGCAATGTGGAAGGAAGGACTGAAAATGTTATTTCCTCAAAACTGTTGGACAACTACTGTTTGAGTGCATGGCAAAGCTCGGAAGGGAAGGAGCACCCTTTGACTTTTTAAAAACAGAATTGTCAGGAATCATTAGCTGACACCTGTCACTATGACCTCTTACCTGGGAGAGCTGTGACTGGTTTCGGACCTCTGTCTCATTCCTTTATTGAGACTCCATTTTAAACGTGCTTCTTTCCTTTGGCAGTTCAGGAGTTAATGCCAGTTTTCTGCTGCTAGCAGATTCCTTAGTTTCCTTACCAGGTGTGGATACTTTGTGATTACTCCCATCCCCTTTAAGTGGTCACATGGTTCCAGCATGCTTTGCTGGCGATTGAACATTCGTGGCCAAAATTCCTGAGGTGAAGGTGATTTTCTGGAGAGCTGGCTACTGCTAAGCAGTCTGCTGCAAAGGAGTGAGGCAACAGGCTTGAAGTTGCCATGTTGTTTCCCTGTCTCCCCTTCCCTCTTGTCTTCTTCATTGCAGTGGTTGGGACTAGTGCTCCTGCCGGCCATTCACTAGGTATCCTGTTCAGCAACGAGTTTAAAGAACTCGTATAGAGACGGTAGGGAGATCAGGGTACAGCCACAGGAGGTCACCTCTCTGCCGTTCCCTATGAGCAGGGCTCTCCACTGTATTTGTCCTTCCCAGTGTCTCCCTGTCCATTGTTCTGTGTTGTGAATCGGATATCGTTGGCCCATGCGTCACTGTCACGCACAGTAGCTAGACATGCCCCTTTGTCCAAGCGTGACAACACCATGTTGTGTTTGGAGAGCCCCTGTCGTCACCAGATGCCGGAAATGACTCGATTCTCGTCATTACAGCCCAGGAAGTGGCGTGAAGAGCAAGGAGGAGCTGAATACATGAATAGAAGATCACGCCTATTAGTGCGTGATCTTATGATGAAGAGGGCACGCCCTTAGGGCTAAAGAATATAGCCCCTGCTAATTATCATCACTAATGAGTAAGTTATAAAACGTTTTTCTCCACTTTCACAGAATGCTTTTCTGAGACAAAACAAGTGTGAGATTAGTGATAGGATGGTGCAGGGACATGATTTTGAAGCTTAGGTGGCGCATTGGAGGTGATAGGATCCCTTTAAGGGTACCTTTACACGTGGCAACTTTTCTAGGAATTTCACTGGCAACTTACTGGTTGCAGTGAAATCATGGACACATTGTTCTATCTTGTTGCTGTGTACAAATGGAACAATGTCTCCATGATTTCACTGCAACCAGTAAGTTGCAAGTGAAATTGCATGCAATGTTGCGAAAAAGTTCTTAAATAATGCTCCTTGGTATGATTTTTTTATATGACTAAAAACTTGCAACCCAAGAGGGGTGTGTACACGATTTATATTTACTGCACATTGTACATATTCTTAGAAAATCTGTTTAAAGCCAGATACAAAACCAGTCATATTTTCTCATTGTTTGAAAAAGATGCATCTTAGTATGGGAATGATGATCTTAGTGCAGCTTATTTTGCATTAGAAATTTCTTATGCGTTACAGCAACCTTGATATTTAAGAAGTGATGTATTATTGATTGTAAAATCCCCCAGTAGCTGTCACTGCTGTATTGCATTTTAATTGTTGCTTGGATTATTTTCTGGTATAGACTCTGGCTTATATGTCCTCTGCATTGTAGAATACAAAAAAATTGCAAGACGTAACTTAAATACAATAGATATAAGAAAGTTATGGGAAATGGACGATCTCCATGCTTATTACTTCTATAGGGTTCTGTTCACAGTTTGTTTGCTCTATTTATAATAACATTTGTTTCTGGGAACATTTCTTGTCCCCATTCTAGAAACAAAACACACTATGAAAAACCAGATTAATCCCATTTAAACCCATCTTCTTTAGTTCCATTTTATGTTCTGTTTGTTCAAAACAGGGCAGAAACATGTAGCACTCCAGAGTATGGGAACTCTGATGTCTGGGCATCTTTCTCTCCAAGCAGGGAATGTCGCCGGTGGCCTGCCCAGATCCGTAGCCCGGGGGACAGCCTAAAATAATTTTTTTTTTTTAGTATATACAAGGGATTAAAGTCTTTGTCTCGTGACGCCACCTGTAGTACCTGGTGACTAGACACCAGCGCTGCCACAGTCCTCCGGAGGGTGGTGGTATTGCGGTTAGGGTGGAGCAGCTCTCTACAGGAACCTCCGGTGCAGTGATGATTGTGAGTAATGGAGCAAGGGTTTGGCCAGGTTGTGGATTAACGGGATAATCTCTGCAGGTAACGGTGACAGGGGGTGAAGAACGCACACACACGCTGTTGAATGTATCTTTACCTTTTATTGGTGGTATAGCAAGTAAAAGTTCGGAACACTGTCGGGTGATCAGGAAACACCGTTGAATCTCCACAGCAAGTGGGTGTAAGGCCTCAGTGTCCTCTTTTCCCCGTGTTGAAGCCCTTGCCCCGTGTAGAACTTGGCTGGCCTCCGCTACTCTCTCTCTTCACCTGCGCTGTCAATGGGACACCTCTGATGACTACCGCTGTTTCTCTCTCCACGGTGTCTGGCTCCCTGAACGATGATTAAGCAGGTGACCGGGTGACTGGAGTCTCCACAATTTGCTGGGGTTCTCTGCTGGGCGTGTAGCTCTTCTGCAGACGTGGACCCGCGTGTCCGGTGTGTTATTTGGGCGAACCTATTCTGGCTCCTCGGTTCCCACTTTCCTTCCTCTTTTCTCTCCTTACCTTCCGTCCCCACTCTTGGGCCTGGCAGGACTACTCAAAGGCTGTTCAGGGTCACCGGTTCGGGCCTAACACGGCACCGATCACCAGGACGTATTCGCAACTCTCCTAGCGTCTGCACACTCTGACTAACTCCTCCCCAGCATCAGTATTTATAGGGGATCTTGCCTAAGGGCAGCAAGTTGAGCTTCCCTACTGTGCTGGGGTGGAAGGTTTTGGTTGTACTGGTGTACCTGCTGTGGATATTCATCTGTGTTCTAGGAAGGCCTGTGGGTACAGAGCTTTATTTTACATAATAGAATTAATTATGAAAACTGTATCTGATTTAACTATATAACATTACATTTGTGAAGATTCTTTTATTGTCTTCTGTTTTCCACTAGCCACATTATTACATTGTTGTCAGGAGATACTGCTATTGTTAATTTCTTCTGCGTCTATTCATGGGGATAACTATAAATGACAGGTTGTATTTTCTTCTTACAGATTCCATGCTTTATTCCTACGGTAATATAAGTGGTTGCATAGATGCCTGGCAGCCACTGATGACCAGATTGTGCATAGAAAAGGAGCATCCTGCATTGTAAATTACCAGCTGAAACTCTTTTTCTCTTGGAAACTCTTTTTCTCTTGTTACTATGCTATAACATATGTGTAGTCTTTGCCCTATTAGGGTATGTGCACATAGGGCGTTTTGCTACGGTCAAATACACAGCAAAAACTGTGCAGGATTCTAGGATCTCTAGATTCTTTGGCAGGAGATTTGCTGCATTTCTGTATTTGTTTTTTGCGCTTTTTTTGTGCTTTTGCTGCATATTGGTAGTTGGGTTTTTTCTGTGTTTTTGCCGTAAACTGCTGGAAAAATGCAGAAAAATTGACAAGATCACTTGACCCGCCCAAGGGGCTGTGGGGTACCCGGTCCCGGGTGATGTAGTTCACGGGGGATGTCACGGTGCCTGTGCCCGTCCCGTGGCCCTGCTGGTCGCTGAAAAGGGGGATTAAAGTCAATGGGAGTAAAATAAAGGATGATTTGTGATGCCACCTACGGTTCCGGTAATGTTACCGGCGCTGTGGGAAAGACCTCAGGGGTGATTGTGGAACAGCTAGATGGTGACGCTCCCCGTAGGTGGAGCAGGATCCTCGGGGCAGTTGTGGGAGTAATGATGGTTGCGGACAGTCTATGAAGGGAGCAGGATCAGGGGCCGCAATAACAGTCACACACTCAGGGTTGTTGTTTTCGGACCTTTACTGATGATATGACCAAGGTGAAGTTCAGGTTACAGTCTGGGTGGTTTAGGAGCAGTTCAGGATCTCCACATCCGATGAGTTATGAGGCCTTCCTTTTACGCTGTGTGTGTGCTTTAGTCCTGGGTTGTCTGAAGCTAGGCCCTGACACTGTCCTGTGGTCCTCACTTATCCACTGCAGTCCCGGGCTCTGCTAGGTGGCTGTGCCCCAAGTGCTGCACCAGGAGACTTGAATCCTCTCTGGTCTCCGGTCTTAACTGCTGGACTGACTGGACCAGTGCAGTCTCAGACTCCGGTGTCCGGCGTCGATGTAGCTCTTCTGGGGCGAACTGGCATGGCTCCGCTCCCCCTTGCTAACTCGCCTCACCTCAACCCTCACTCTTACATCCCTCACACTGACTAGGCTTCCCCTCTGGCACGGGCTTAGTGCGGCACTGTTCACTAGGTGTCTTCCTCAGTACTGCTCCGTACTGAACTGCCTAACTCCTGCCCCCGGGCCTGAATTTATAGGGGACCTTGCCTGAAGTCAGCAAGTAGAGCTCCCCCTTCAGGTCTGGGGTGAAAGTGTTGTGTGTTGAAATCCTTCCCTGCTCCAGGTGTTCCTGTGGCAACTGAACCGTGGAGTGGGGTGCCACACACTCTTTTCCAAATGAAGAAAAGACCTGGGAATGTGTGTAGACAGCTGGTCCCTAAATCACATAGGTTTTGCTGGAAAGTCCAAATACAGGTACAGATTAGCATACATTTGCATAAAACCATAGTAAAAATGCAGGTAAAAAAAACTCAGCAAAAACGCACTGTGTGCACATACCTAATACTATTAGTCAGGACTTGATTTTATATATATCTATATCTACACACACATCTATATATACATGATACATGCATAGTACGTAGACGGCACATGATAACAACCATAAACGCTCCAGCTTTAGCACACATTGTTTACAGATCAATTTCTTCTACGGTATAAGACCACTATCAAATTAAAGGGCCCTCCAAATACTAGAAATTCATATACAAAACCCCAGAGGCAGGCCAAGTATGTACAAGTGTAATAAGCCTTATTGAATGTGTACAAACAAGGTAAAAGCAAGGAGATATTAAAATGGCTGGCAAACAACAAAAGTCCACAAAAGTACATCCCGTAAACTGCACAAACATATGACAATGAATAATCTATGATAATCACTTGTACCTAACAAGGGTGAACAATGTCCTTAGCCTTTGCACAAAACCACAATAAGGGATACCAGATAATATGGAAAAAGTTTCCTACAGTAAAGCTACACATTGGACCTTCATAAGAAACAATAAAAGGCAATGCCCAAGCAGTGGGTCAGTTTTTACCAGTGAGAGGCCAGGAGTGACACCCTAACGCACCTTTCATGTAAGCTTCATCAGAGGGGTGTATATAGGACAGGATGCAGGCTATTTATTCACTCCAGATCATCACCATTGATCCCAGTGGTGTGTGGCATCACTTCCGGTTCCGCCTTGCGGGCAGGTAGATTGATGCAGGTATGCGTCTCCACAGCAATGCGGCAGGAGGCCACCGGCCCCTAAACACTGTGGACCAATCTGCAGGTCTCCAGGCCAAGCTAAACCTCCCTGCAACCATGGGGACAGAAGAACATATCCTCCTGGACATAGAGCCAACAGGCCCCACCCCCGAAGCCAACGGACCAATCCACAGCTCCAAAGGCAGAGCCAAGTAACCCCAACACCTTGTTTACAGATGTTCTGTGTTCTTATTTTGTCACACAAACATGTATCCATCCTATAATTCAATTCAACCCAAACAAGATGCAGTATGTCCCCGGTGATGGTCATTAGAGCGGCGGTAATGCAGTCCCGTATCTCATCCAGAGTTGCTGGAATAAAGCGCCTCTTAAATAATGTCTGTGATGCACCCCCAAAGGAAGAGGTCACACACTGTTAGATATGGTTCTTGTCATAGTCGCAAAATCTTCCAGTCAGCTGAGGAATGCCATGATCACGACTTGAATGAGGTATTGATTTCTGCTACATGCAAGCTCTCTCGAACCCTCTCCAACTGCTTCACCTGTAACACTCAGTCATCCAGGGCTTTTACATTTACACAAGCCTCCCCTGTATCATAAATTCTTGATACCACCGCAGGATCTCTGGTGACTAGGTGAGTCACTTTTATACTATCATCCTTTAGCCCTTAGTTGACCTTGAAGAAGCTGTTATACCCAAACGCTTAGTCATTTCAACTACAGTTAATGTTCATGTTGACCTTTTCTACTTTCTGAATTTTAACTATGTGACAATAAAATTTATATATTTAAAAAAAAATAATGCTCCTTGGATTGGAAGATTTTCCACTTGATCTACCGGTTTCTCTGGTGTAATCTTAATGAACTAGGCACATCTTTATTCCTCTACACCGGAGGTCCCCAACTCCAGGCCTCAAGGGCCGCCAACAGTGCAGGTTTTCAGGATTTCCTTAGTATTGCACAGGTGCTAATGTGATCATCTGCACAGGTGATGATTCCAAGCCCTGTGCAATACTAAGGAAATCCTGAAAACCTGCACTGTTGGCGGCCCTTGAGGCCTGGAGTTGGGGGACCCGTGCTCTACACCCATCATTAAGACTGACGTATCGGGCACCAGTCTTAATGAATTGGTCCCTATGTCTTTGCTGGTAAGTTGGCGTTCTCAATTGGACAAAGAAAGCTTTGAATGCTATATAGCAATTAATTAGCAGAGAATTTTTAATCAATTAAAGGACACATATTCCCTTTAAGGTTTCGTATATATAATTAGACTGTGAATGACTAAATTATTTAAAACAATGGTGAGTTAAATCAGGGTGATTAAGTCTTTCATTACAACAGCTCACTGCATAAGAGTGTACAGACTGTGCTTTGGACGCAGCAGTTATTAATGCCCCACTAGTTTACCCCAGACTTCTTTTTTTAATGCGTAGTGTTTAAAAATAATTAACTGTAAAAAATACATCTACTATACATATATTAAAATGAGTCTGTCAAGTCAAATATGTTATAGATTTTATTGCATATTCATTAAGGTCACAGCTATTTTCCTATTTTAGCACTTTTGGCCTCCTCCTCCCCGCAGTGTGCAAGCAGCAATTGTTATTTGATTGGAAAAGTTGACAGTTCATTTACCTAATTAGCTGCATATAAAACGGCAGAGAAAAGACTAACGCTGATGAGCGAACTGTGAAAATCTTCAACTCTGGCATATAAATAAATTAGGCTGTCATTCTTAATTATAGGTCTTTACTGCATAAATAATAGTGCTGGAATGCAACATGAGTTTGCTTCTATTACTGTAACAGAACATAGGAAATCCAACTGTTCCACTAACTCTAATGGGTTTGTAAAGGGACGATGAAGAACCTCCTGATGGCTGTTCAATGTCAAAATAGTATATTGTGTTGTGTACAATTATTAACGTCATAGAAGACGATATAATCCCATCCACTGTGTTTGTACTGCACAACACAGAGTAATGGAAACAGCGCAAACATGCAGCGTGCATAACACTGCAAACACTAATCATGTGCATGCAGCCTAATGGCCCCTTTACACGCAGCTACAGGTGACAGGTTTTCCACAGGTAACTTACTGGTTGAAATCATGGAGACATTATTCCATTTGTACACAGCACCAAGATAGAACCATGTCTCCATGATTTCACTGCAACCAGTGAGTTACCTGTGGAAAACCTGTCACCTGTAGCTGCGTGTAAAGGGGCCATAAGGCCAATTTCACACATCCGTGCCGACACATGCCGGAGGCACGGACATATGGGGACACATGCTCCCCTATGGGCAAATTCACACTTTCGCCTTTCTACACGGACCGTGTCTCCGTGTGGAGCACATGCGTGTCCGTGTGCTCCACATGGCGACAAGTCTGTTTTTTTGCAGACACACAGACCGCTTTCGCCGTGAAACGTCCATGCACATGGATGTCATCTGTGTGACATCCGTGTGCACGGACCACAGTGAAACCATAAAATTAAAGAATTTCATACTCACTTCGCTCCAGCGGTGTCTGCTCCTCTCACTTCCAGTGCCGCTCATTAGGGTTCATGAATATTCACTTCACTGAGCCCAAGAGCGGACCGGAAGTGAGAGGAGCAGCGGCGTTGGAGGGAGGTGAGTATGTGGTGACAGCCTGTCCATGTGCTATCTGTGGATAAACGAATAGCACACTGACAGGACCCATCGTGTCACACGTCCGTGACACATGGGTCTATGCCCGCCCCCAAACAGCCTTGTTCCACACGTCTGTGGTAACTCGGATGTGTGGAATCGGCCTAAGGATGGGTTGTCCAAGGCGTGTGGACAACTCCTTTAAAGCTAATTACGAGGTCTTGTCAACATGGAAAGCTGCTCCTGGACAAATACTGGCAAATTCCAGCGAGTAGTTAGTAATGGTTGGTTTGTGTTAGGGCACAGTGTGGATTACACAGAGCTCAGTGATAAAGTGGCAGATTGGATTATAATTCATAGCAAGAGAAGGATGAAAATGGCAAGCCCTCACATCATTTAGAGCGGGGGCTACATGGGCTCGTGGCACTAGGGAAGATGTATTTATGGTGTTTTTAGTTAGGTTTTTCAAATTAAATGTAGAGTTTGTTATTGCCTTAAAGATTCATAAGGTATGAATGTCTTGGTAAAGGGTTAATAGTCCCTGTTTGGTAGGTAACAGAGGCAGGTAACCACTATGATTGGCTGATCTGCTGTCTGTCAGCTGTCGTTTCTGATTGGTTAAAAAAGTGCGGGAAGCTCTGTTATCTATTTCTCCCTTTAGGAACTCACCTCAGTGTCTCTGAAGAGACGAAGCTGTTTGGTCATCATGGATATGCTCTTTGCTGAATTTAGGAGCTGAGTAGCGGGGGAAGGAGGCTTAGAGTGGCTTCATGCCTGCATGGATATGGATGTCCCATCTGCTGTTACCACTTTGACAGAATTATTATCACCATCTGCCCCGAGGGCTCCCGTGTCAGAAGGTGAAGAGTTGCCTCAGAGTGAGAGGGCCGGCTGGGAGCGGGAGGCCAGGAAGCGGCGGTTGAGTGTGAGGTACTCACCTGAGCTGCCCCAGAGTCAGCCGGCTCGTCCACGCAAGAAATCCTTCGGAGGTCGGACCAGTAACTGTCAGGCAGCATGCAGAAGTGCTGCTGTATCACGAGAGATTCATATCCGGCGTGAGGCTGCTGGGAACGTCAGGAGAAAAGAGCCAGCAAGGAAGCGGTTGTCTGCAGCTTCTGCAGCAACTCACCGGAGGGCAGTCTCAGCTGACAGGAGCAGCAGGGAACCAGCCAGATCTACTCCAGCGGCTTCAAGAGCTGCGGCTCCACAGAGTTCTAGCCATGACAGCACAGTTGTGCGGCTGGAGCATGTCAGCAGAGCGTCTACAGCTGCTGACACTGCACCAGTAGCTCAGGCCTGGGCTGCTGCTGCTGGAGAATGCAGTGAAGAGATGGTGAAATCCTTCCAGTATCCTTTGATGATCCTGGGAGACCTCAGGAGCGCCCATTGTCACCTAGATCTGTTGTGGGTGAGAATTTACATGTTGATTTTTCAGGCCCTGCGGGTTGGGATGAGGGGAGGCTTTTTAGTGTAGTGCAGAAAGCTGTTAATCAGGCTTTGAGTGTTGCTGGTAGTACCTCAGCTGCCCAGGTTGCCCCTCTTTCTACCTTGGGGTCCCCAAATTTTGCTGAAGTGTTCCTTAAAGAGGCTATTGTTTGCACGGTGTCTCCTTTAGGTTTTCATTTGACTCCTGCTGTCAAAGAAAAAATTTGGCAGCAGGATTATTTGGATTTATTTACTCTTCTACCTAATTTCAAACCTGCATCTAGTTAAGAGAAAAAAAGAGGATAGGCTTGAATCTGAGGTTGAACGCAGGAAGGCATTCAAATCCTTTCATAATTGGATTCAAGCTTTTTCAATTTACGCTGCCGTTTTGAGTGAGAGAGAGCCGAGTCTATGCTCTGGGCTTTTTCAGCACCAGGATATTATCCTGGAAGCTTTTCGCAACTTTGGGGGAGGTGCTTGGCTAGCCTATGATGAGGCATTCAGGCAAAAGCTGGCAGTTCACCCAACTGTGGATGGGGGGTGAAAGACATTGGTCTTTGGATCAATTTGATGTTGCCTCAACGTCAGGTATCTTAGAGGATATCAGCATCACAGCCCCTCAAGATGGGTGTATGCTTTTCTTTTAATGACACTGGGTGTAATGGCCGAATACATGTAGATTTCGCCATGAATGCTCCTATTGTACTGGGGCACACCCGGCGTCCAAGTGTTTAAGAAACAAAATGCTTCTGCACAATCATCGGTGGCCGACACCCCAGTATTAAGGGGTCGGACTCCAGTGAATCTGGACGCCATGCTACCTTGGCTCGCCAAGTTTCCAGATCAAGTGACAGCCTAGTTACTCATTGACGGGTTTTAAAATGTTTTTTTGTACCGAAGTTTGGAGGGTCGGCTGTTGTTTCCACGATAATTTAATATCAGTTTGCTCTAATGAGTCAGTGGTTTTCGATAATCTTCAGAAAGAGTTGTCCCTCGGTCGTATCGATGGCCCATTTTGTTGCCCTCCATTTGCTAATTTCTGTATTTCTCTGTTGGGCGTGGTTCCTAAAAAGGAGGCTGGTGCATACCGCATAATACACCATTTGTCCTATCCACGTGGAGGTTCTTTGAATGATGAAGTCTCTTCAGTTCAGGCTTCAGTTTCAAATACATCTTTTGATGTCGCTGTGGAATTGTTGCGGTCACATGGGCATAATTGTTTAATGGCTAAGTCCGACATCAAATCGGCTTTTAGGATTTTGCCCGTGTCGCCTACAGGATTTAATTAGTTGGGATTTCACTTTCAAGGCATGTATTTTTTTGATAAGTGCCTTCCTATGGGCTTTTCATTGTCATGCTTGTATTTTGAGTCTTTTGCCACTTTTTTACAATGGGTTACTGAATATTCTATTATGTCAGGTAGGATGTTGCACTATCTGGACGATTTTTATTTTTTGGTTTTGCTGATTTTTCTGCTTGCTCTAGTTTGCTTATGGGCTTTCAGGAGATTGCGTGTTCCTTTGGTGTCCCTCTAGCGGCAGAAAAGACGGTTGGCCCTTGTCGCATTATTGAATTCTTGGGAATAATATTGGATTCGAACGCATGGAATTTCGCTTATCTGCTGCTAAGATTGACAAAATTGATTCATTGATTCATTTGATTTTGGAGTGTAAGAAGGTCTCCTTGCGCCATATATGTATATAATATACCTTTTATATTACAGACATTTTTGACTATTTAATCTTATTTCGTGTCGGTGTTTGGTAACTCCTTTATTTTCTATGATTTGTTGTTATATATATTACTTGTTTCTTTTTCTGGCTAGTAGCTAGTTATATTTGTTTTGATTTTATTTTGTTTTGTTAAGATCATATATTATTTTATAATAGATGATAACTTAATCTAAAGATAGTACTGTTTAATAAAATGATATCTTGGGACTGCTATTAATATTTATACTCTTTTGACAATTTTGGTTTTTTTGTATTCCTAACTTGTTTTGTTTGTTACTCAAATGTGACTTAACCCCATATACTGTATTTATTCTATCTTTATATGATTTGATCTGATTTTCTTGTTATCTTGAAAACTTTAATAAAAATTATTTGAATCAGAAGGTCACTTTGAATGTACTTCAGTCTTTATTAGGGAGCCTCAATTTTGTGTTCCGCATTATGCCTATTGGCAGGGTTTTTTGCTGTCGGTTGTACGACAGCATGAAAGGACTTTCCTCCCCCTTTGTACATATTCGGGTAACGGCCGCAATGCGGGCCGATCTTCTGGTTTGGTTAAGTTTTTTAAGTCAGTTGATTGGCCGTTGTTGTTTACAGGAGCCTTTTGTTTTGGCCCCTGATTTAGACCTTTTTATGGATTCAGTATCTCTGTCAGGTTTTGTCCTCCAATATGGCTCTCGTATCATAGTAGATGTTTTTCCAGTAGGTTCTGGCACTATTAGTGCTCTTCATCGTTTAACAGTGAATAAGTTATTTGCGATTTTCGTGGCATTGTCCTTATGGGACCCGGAGCTGACTAATAAGAGAATTAGTATTGTAACAGAAACTTCTGGTGTGGTTGCGATCATTAATATGATGTCTTCTAAAATTTCAGTTATATTACGGCATTTGGTTTTATTGTGTTTAATGCACAATATTTGGTTGAAAGCTTCTTTGGTTGATACTGCAGATAGTTTGGATCTTGGTTCTTTTTCTCCTCAGACTTCGGTGGATTTGGACACTTATCCGGTCAGCGAGCGGGAAGGCATGCCTTGCCCGGTTCATCTGTGGAGTGTCTACCCGATGTACCGTACGGGTATATTCAGGGATCCCTGGCTTCGTGGACATGGGCCGCTTATATGGCTGCTTGGTCAGATTGGTTATTATTCTGTAATATGGAGCAGGTTTACCCTTTGTCATCTCGGTCTGCATTGGTACTTTGTTATTTTGAAAGTTTGGTGGACAAGGGATTCATCCATGCTACAGTGTATAAGTTGGCTGCTGGTATATCATTTTTCCAGAAATTGTATGGTGATTCTTCTTAATTACTACTTTTCACTAGGAACCTTCCACAACAGCATAGGAGGTTGTCTCTCCACACCCTAATAGGGACAGGAAGCACAAGACAGGTTAAAAGGCCCCTCCCACCTCCCATTAGCCAGTGTTTTCCTGTCCCTATGGGGCATAGAGAGAGTTTTTTTTCTCTCCTATGCTGTGGTGGTGGCAAGCTGCAGTGTACCTGGGAGTTTTTGGCGGGTGGCTTGGTCGGGCCCCTGCTCCTCCTGTGGTCATCTCACGGTCCCCCTCGGTGGTCCTCTGCTGGGGGGTCCGGGACCAGCCCGGCCCTCCAGATCCCCCCTGGGGTGAAGCGGGTCGGCGGCTCCCCGGTCGGCGGCCTCTTCCTGTGCTGAGCCCGCCAGCCGCCTCCTGCCTGTGCATGCTGCCGCGGACCGGAAGTGACGCGGCGGAACTTCCGATCACGCGCTTCTCCGGCGGGGAGCGCAGCGCTTCCGGGTCTCGGCGGGCGGGACCCGGTGCAGCGGTGTGCGGGCTCACCGCCATGATTGGGTCCTGCCTGGACCTTGGGCAGAGTATGATCTTTTTTTGCACTGGGGGCAGGCCTTTGGAGATAAAAGGCTGCCCTGAAGACTTCTGACGCCAGGTAAGCTGCATTCTGTCCTGGGTCATGTCTTCCTCTGCGTCTGCAGAACCCAGTGCTCCCCCGGCCACAGTGAGTTTAGGTGCAGGGGGGGGTCCTTTGTGCTGCCCAAAGGGGCTTTGCTGATTGCAGCTTCCCTGTGCTTTTTTGTAGGGTGACAAGGAAACCCCCAAGAAGGCTGCTGGGAAGTCTGCTAAATGCCTGTCTGTGGTAAGAAGTTCCCCCCTGGATGGGATAAGAAACTTTTCCAGGGCTGTACCGACAAGATAGTGCAGGCTGAACACCCTAGTCTTGTGGATGACCTACACACCATGGTGCAGGAGGAAATTTGGGCTTCCCTGGCCTCCCTGGGCCTGTCCCGGCCTGTGTCTGGTCCTTCCCCTCCGAAAAAGCCCTCGGTGCAGGATGAAATGTTTGTGGGCCTTCAGTCAGCCAAGCGTATTGGATTCCCGGTGCATTCCACCCTCCGGGATTTAATTACTCAGGAATGGGAATTCCCCGACCACAAATCTTGGGGTGATCCGGGTCGGGGGTTTCCCCTTGAGGATAGTGAGATTCACTGGGGGGGTCCCGAAGGTGGATGTGCAGGTTGCCCGTGTGGCAAAAAAGACTGCCTTCCCCTTTGAGGACACTTCCCAGCTGAGGGATCAGATGGATCGAAAGATTGAGAGCTATATGAAGCATTCCTGGGAAGCTTCCTCTGCCACTATTCAGGCTAACATCGCCTCCACTTGTGTCTCCTGATCCCTGCTAAAGTGATTGGACCTGTTGGAGTCCCATGTTTCGCAGGGAACCCCTAGGGAGGAACTTCTCAACTCCCTTTTTCTGCTTCGGAAGGCTTCTTGTTTTCTCGCTGATGCCTCAGCGGAATCGGTCTGCCTGGCGGCCAGGACTTCAGTGTTGTCCAACTACGCCAGGCGGGCATTATGGTCGAAGGAGTGGAGCGGTGACGCCACTTTTAAAATGCGGCTCTGTTCCCTGCCTTTCAAGGGGGACTTGGTGTTCAGGTCAGCTCTAGACGACATTCTAGACAAGGCAACTGACCGCAAGGCTCTTCCCAAACAGGCACCTATGCGGAAGAAGTCCTTTCGTCCCCCGGTACCTCTGGCCTTCCAGCCCAAGGGCGAGGGTAAAACCGGCAGGTGGAGTTATCAGAAGGGGCGAGGCAAGAATATCCTCGTCCCTGCTCAGCAGTAGCGCCCTCGTCCCGACAAGCAGTGACTCGGTCCCGGTGGGAGGGTGACTTTCGGCTTTTCTTCCCCAGTGGCGAGGATCACCGATTGCCAATGGGTTCTGAATGTCATCTCCGAGGGATTGCTCATCGAGTTCGATTAGTTCAAGGGAGGGGAGGAATGTATCTCCACCACTGACTCACTGAGCTCCCAGGCAGACCGATGTGATGGTTGGCTCCATTTTGAAAATTAGTTTTGAAGAGAAACACCGGTGCCACTCTGCCGTTTTTTTTAATCCTTTATTGTTACTCTAAAAACATCACAAATATTAAGGGTAACGCTATACGCGTTTCGAGGATAGGACCCCTTCATCTTTAGCACATACAATGATTAAAAAATCCAGTATATATACAAAAATTACATACATTATAGGTAAAGACATACCTATAAACACCTGTGTTGCATTAATCATTTGCATTGGATCATGTTAACCCTTATCCTGCTAGTGCATTTGATTCCAAACTGCAGGTTCTTTTGGAGGGAATCCCTGGTAAAATACGTGATACCAAACATTTGTTGCAGTCTCTGGATAAGATCAAGTGGGATAGTGAGTCAAGCTGGGTTACTTGCGATGTGACCCAGCTGTACTCATCAATACCCCATGATAAAGCTGTGTGGTCTATTCAATGCATGCTAAGCGAAACTGACGTATTTTCCTTGTCAGAAAAATAATTCCTTGTTATGAGTGTTGAATGGTTACTTCGATGTAACTTCTTTAAATTTGATGACACTTTTTACATCCAGCAATGTGGATGCCCTATGGGAGCTAAATTTTCACCATCCCTTGGAAACATCTACATGTATAGGTGGGAACAGCTGTATGTATTTTAAAAAAACGAAAAAACCAATGCAAAAACCGTATAAATGTCACACAAAAAGGCGCTCTGCTGTAAAAAATGTAAATGGCAAGTGCCGTGACAAAAACAGGGCCTTTTGGTTTATACGTTTTTGCAAAAAACATATAATAAGCTGCCTCACCAACTCCACGGTAAGCCCGGGTAGAGACAGTCCTAACTCTGTCCCTAGATGCTACATTAAAAACCTGCCAGTGTGTACATACCTCTGGGCAGGGTGCGGGAGAGCAAAGGAAAATCTCACCTTGTAAGGGTGTGTGGCAGGCAGCTCTGTGTGCAGACTTCATAGGGGAGGGGCAGGTGCCTCCAATTTCTGCTGTTACCAGCAGGGGTGAACATGAAACCAAAGAATATGAGTCTGCACACATTGGAAGCAGCAGTGTGAACTGCGACCAATCCCCACCAAAAACATGAAAAAACCAATGCAAAAACCGTATAAATGTCACACAAAAAGGCGCTCTGCTGTAAAAAATGTAAATGGCAGAGCGCCTTTTTGTGTGACATTTATACGGTTTTTGCATTGTTTTTTTCATGTTTTTGGTGGGGATTGGTCGCAGTTCAGACTGCTGCTTCCAATGTGTGCAGACTCATTCTTTGGCTTCATGTATTTTCTGATGGTAATCCATACTTGGATAATCTTCGCTGGTATGGGAGATACATCGACGATATGATCTTCATATGGAGGCGTCCCGTCGGTGTGTCTCCCATGCCCCTGACTCCAACATCTCTATTGGATTATTTTCGTACAAATGATTTGAATCTCACATTTACCATGGAGATTCATTCTGTGTGTACCCCCTTTCTTGATGTCCAATTACGTGGTTGTAATATCAGTGGCAAAATCCATTCCACACTTCAATTCATTATTGCGCGCTGACAGTTACCATCCAGAACATATAATCGAGAATCTCCCTTTGGGAGAGATGATTAGAGCTCGCAGGAATTGTTCAGAGCATGCTGAATATGTCAGGGAAGCTAAAGTAATGACCAGCAGATTGCAGCAAAGAGGTTATAAACCATGGATGATAGACAGAGCCAAAGTCATAACCGATAATCAGCATAGACAAAATCTATTAACACATAGGAGAAAAAGAAAGTTGGATACTTCAAAATGGGTACCGACTTTCGTCACTACATATAGTGAGGACTATAAAATAATTAAGCAAATTTTTGAGAGAAACATCTCCATTTTGTATAAAGATGATGATTTAAGACGGATTCTGCGCGAAGGATGGCGCATTGTTCCAAGGAGGTCCATGAGCATTGGCAACATCATTTCCCCTAGTTTATTTGTCAGCAAACCAACACAGAAGAATACATGGCTCACATACAAGGGCATGTATAAATGCGGATCCGCAAGACATAATTTGTGTCAATTTGTGGACATAGATACATCATTTCACAATAAACTAAATGATAAGAGGTATAACATCAAGACTTATACCAACTGCAACACCACACATGTTGTTTACATGGCAACGTGTGTAGTGTGCAATAAATATTATATAGGCTGCACCACCCGCACCCTTAAGAAAAGGATGTCGGAACATATTACTGCTATTAAATCCAATACAAATAATATAAGAACAAATATGTCAGGCTTATCCAAACATTTTAAGGATGAGCACGGAGGAGACATCACCCCCTTAAGAGTAAAAGGTATTGAAAGGGTGGTACGACCATATCGAGGGGCGACTGGGAACAGTCGCTCCATAACAGAGAAAATTATTGGATAGTGTGTTTGGGAGTTAGAAGTCCGGATGGAATTAATTATAGAAATTATTTGCTTTTTTGCTACTAAATATTTGTAACTTTTACTCCAAGGACACTATACACATATATTTTTTTGAAAATACAACTATATGTGGACTATATGATAGATGCCATTTGCTACTTGCATCGACTCATAAGTTATGTACCATCCCAATGCTTGTCCTACTCATTAGTATCATGATATTTTTATTTTTTTTTTTTTTTTATAGTCAGTTCTTATATACATGTAGTAAGCTTTTTCATGAGTGCCCTAGCAGGATAAGGGTTAACATGATCCAATGCAAATGATTAATGCAACACAGGTGTTTATAGGTATGTCTTTTGTATTTTTGTATATATACTGGATTTTTTAATCATTGTATGTGCCAAAGATTAAGGGGTCCTATCCTCGAAACACGTATATATCGTTACCCTTAATATTTGTGATGTTTTTAGAGTAACAATAAAGGATTGAAGAAACGGCAGAGTGGCACCGGTGTTTCTCTTCAAAACTAATCATCGAGTTCGAGTTGCTTCCTCCGCTAGGTCTCCGGGTCACCGCCCTGCCCTCTCAGGGTGCCCAGGATCAGAAAAGTACAGGAGTTCCTGCTCATAAACGTCATTTCCGCTGTTTCCAGTCACTACATGGAAATTGGTCACTATTCCCGTCTGTTACTGGTCAAACAGCCGTCCGGGGATTCAAGGGTCATCATCAACCTAAAACGCCTCAACAGTCATGTCCGATATCGTTGTTTCAAGATGCAGTCCATCCGTACTGCGATTCCACTGATCGGGCTGCATCACCAGATGGCTACGATAGACCTGACAGACGGCTACTTTCATGTGCCCATCCATCCTCGGCACAGGAAGTTCCTGAAGTTCGCCATCCTCTACAAGGGGGACGTCCTCCATTTTCAATTCAATGTTCTCCCCTTCAGAATCTCCTTGGCTTCCCGAACTTTCTCCAAAATCATGGCGGAGGTAGTGGTCTTTATTCGGGGTCGCAGCATCTCTATTGTGCCTTATCTGAACGACTTCCTTCTCCATCGCCTCAATCCCTCTGGAGCAGTGTGGAGGAATCCGTGCACATTCTTCGGTCCCTGGGTTGGATCCCAAACCTCTGGAAATCCCATCTACGGCCCTCCTCCACGAGACAATTTCTGGGGGTGTTACTGGATTCCGACCAGCAGGCTTCCTTTCTTCCGGACTGCCACCGGTTGACCCTTCTGGCCAAGATTTCCTCCCTGAGGTGTCAAGCGTCTCCCACCTTTCGGGACGCAATGTCGGTGTTGGGTTCCATGACGTCCTGCATCCAGTCTGTCCTGTGGGCCCAGGCTCACTCTCGGGTACTGCAGGCACATGTCCTGTCTTGCTGGGATGGACTCCCTTCATCCCTGAATCGTCGGGCTCGTCTCCCGGGGTCAGTCTCCTCGTCCCTCCTCTGGTGGTTGGACATCCGACACCTGCAATGGGGGTTTCGTGGGATCTGGCTTCTCTAGTGATGGTTACTACAGATGCTAGCCAGAGGGGGTGGGGAGCCAT
Organism: Allobates femoralis; assembly: GCA_033576535.1. NCBI lineage: Eukaryota > Metazoa > Chordata > Amphibia > Anura > Aromobatidae > Allobates > Allobates femoralis. Next base: position 105,679,458 of record JARQOC010000001.1, read on the forward strand.
GGTGGGTCCCACTCCGCTCCAGGGGTCTGAGGTCGCTCCTTCAGTTCCAGGTCCTCCAATTACCGGGAACTGAGTGCAGTCGAGGAGGCCCTTCGGGGAGCTCAGACCCAGGTCACGGGTTCTCATGTTCTTGTCTACTCAGACAATGCCACCACGGTGGCTCACCTAAGGCTCCGAGGCGGTACCAAGTCCAGGTCCCTGTCGTCAGTGTCCTCCCGGATTTTCTTTGGGCCGAAGAGTTCCTGCTGTCCCTCTCAGCTGTCCACTTGAAGGGGTCCATGAACTTGCAGGTGGATTTTCTCAGCCGCCAGGATGTCCACCCGGGGGAATAGAGTCTGGATCAAGCTGTCTTTTGCTCCCTGGTCGCAAGATGGGGCTCCCCGGCGATCGACCTCTTCGCCTCCAGCGCCAATCGGACAGTCGCAACATATTTCTCCCTCAATCCTCGGGACACAGCCGCGGGGGTGGACGCCTCCTCCTAGTCGTGGGATTTTCCTCTGGCTTATGCCTTTCCTTCTATTCCCCTCCTCGCACGAACTCTGTGGAAGGTCAGGGTAGACGGAGTCCCCACTATCCTGATGGCTCCTCTTTGGCCCAGGAGGAGTTGGTACAATCTGTTCATGGCGCTCAAAGTCGACGGTCCTGTCATCCTGAGTCTGGATCCCAGCCTGTTGTCGCAGGGTCCTCTGTTCCATCCAGATCCACAGAAACTCAGCTTAGCTGCTTGGTTTCTGAAGCCCGGGTACTGAGGGCTCAGGGCCTGTCTGAGAAGGTGGTGGCCACCCTACAGAAAAATCGCAAACCAGTTACTAATGCGATTTATAATAAAATTTGGCAGAAGTTTACATTCTGGTGTGGCTCCTGTCTGCTTCTCTTTGGCCCAATGTCTCCCAGATTCTAGATTTTCTTCAGAATGGGTTGGACCTCGGTCTTAAACCTAGCACGCTTAAAGTTCAGGTGTCGGCTCTCAGTTCCCTGCTTGATGTGGATTTGGCAAATCATCGATGGATTCGCCGCTTCATGGTGTCGGCTACTCGTCTTTGTCCTCGTACTCAGGTCCTTACTCCTTCCTGGGACCTCAATGTGGTCCTCACTGGAATTTCTCGGCCTCCCTACAAACCTCTTTCATCTTGTGACCTCCTGCGGTTATCTCACTAGACGGCATTCCTGGTGGCGAATACTTCTGCCCGTCATGTAGGGTAGCTCCAGGCTTTGTCCATCCGGGACCCATACCTCACCATCCGGGATGACTGCATTGTTCTTCAGCTGGATCCTTCGTTCCTTCCCAAGGTGGTCTCGGACTTCCATCGCTCTCAATCAATTATTCTTCCATCCTTCTGTCAGCATCCCCGGACCCCTAAGGAGGAAGAGTTCCATGCTTTGGATGTCCGGAGTACGGTTCTCCATTATCTTGACGTCTCGGCGCCCTACGCGTCAACCACAATCTCTTTGTCCAGCCCTTTGGTCCCCGTAAAGGCATGAAGGTATCCAAGAGTACTATTGCAAATTGGATCAAGAAGGCCATTGCAGATTCCTACCTTTCCCAGCAGCTGCAAGCTCCTTCTGGGTTTACTGCCCATTCCACCCGGTCTACCGCTGTCTCCTGGGCTGAACGGGCTGGGGCTTCTCCTGAGCAGATCTGCACGGCTGCTACCTGGTCGTCCTTGCATACCTTCATGAAACACTACCGTCTGGACCTGGGTTCCAGTAGGGATTTGGCTTTTGGCAGGAAGGTGCTGCAGGCCATTGTCCCACCCTAGGTATTTAGTCGTTGGTATTCCTCCTATGCTGTCGTGGAAGGTTCCTAGAGAAAATAGAATTATTCTTACCGTTAATTCGGTTTCTAGGATACCTTCCACGACAGCACTTAATTCCCTCCCTGTTATTCCTTGTGTTTTTCCTGGAATGTTTTACTATGTACTGTTCTTTACTCTCATGCTATGGTTCTTTGTAAGACACTGGCTAATGGGAGGTGGGAGGGGCCTTTTAACCTCTCTTGTGCTTCCTGTCCCTATTAGGGTTTGGAGAGGCAACCTCCTATGCTGTTGTGGAAGGTATCCTAGAAACGGAATTAACGGTAAGAATAATTCTATTTTTCCTGTTAAACAGCTTCTGAAAGGTTTGAAGAAGAAGCACTTCTGTGCTGACAGTAGGAGAGCTATATCGATTGTTTTAATGTCCCGTATGTGGGTTGTATTGCCTTCTGTATGTTTTAATAAATTTGAGATGTTGTTGTTTAAGTCATGTTTTTCGTTGGCTTTTTTTGTGGCTTTTCTCATAGGAGAATTGATTTGCTTTAGCAAATATCGTCTTTCGGGTTTGGCGTTTTCTGATGTCGCCACTCTTCCGTCTATGGTGATTATTCAGGTTCGTAGATCTAAGATAGATCAATTGGGTAAGGGCATGGCCGTACATTTCCAGGCCATTCCTGGATCTGAGCTTTGCCCTCTTGCTAATTTACATAATTGGTTGGCTGTTCGCCCTCCGCGTGAAGGCCCTTTTTTCATGCATGAATCAGGGCTTCCATTGACCCATTTTCAATTTAACGTGGTATTGCATAAATGCTTGGCTGTGTTGGGTTTGGAAGGTTTACAGATTTCCTCACATTCCTTCTGTATAGGTGCAGCCACTGAGGCTGCTAGGTTGGGACTGCCTGAGAGTAGAATTAAAAAGATTGGCAGGTGGGCTTCTAGTCGAGTTAGGTCATATATCCGGCCTGATAGTATTGTTTAACATTTATCATTTTATTTTCAGGCAGGAAGAACATTTGAATCATAGGTCTTTCCAACGTGTATTGGGCGAGGAACAGGGCATGTGAGCGCAGTTACACGGACAATCTTTCATTTTCTAGGGATTCTGTTAGTATTTGGTGGTACGAGCGCAGGGAGATGAAGTGGGATTCACTTTGTTCTACTCTGGCTAATTTAATGGATCATTTTCCAGCGCCAGATTTGATTATTATTCATCTTCCGGTAAGAATCTTGGGAAAGTCTGGACTTTGGACTTATTGTGGCAAGTTTTCCACGATCTTAAAGTGGTTCATTCTGTGTTTCCATCTTCCACTTTGGTCTTTTCTGAGATCATTCCACGCTTGATTTGGTCCTTTGATGGATTTCAATTTTTAGACTAAAAAGACTGAATAAGGGCTGACCGCGGTTTTTTTCGCGGCCGCACCTGCCGCAAGTGCCAAAACCGCACTTGCCGCACCTGCCGCAAGTCCGCCTATACCTTGTATGGCGTTTACCGCAACCGCGCCGCAACCGTGCCACAAGTGCAGCCGGTATGCGGTAATCGCAGCAGATGCGTTTTTTTCACCGCATCTGCCGCGATTTGAAAAAACCGCTGATGTGAAAGGGCCCTAAGGCCTTGGAACGCTTCATGCCTGTTGTAGGCGGTTTTTCGCATAGATTTGTGGACCTAGAAGGGTTCGTTCAAGGGCTTTATCGTAAGGATGGTGTTCATTTGGAAGCCATTGGTTTGCACATTTTTAATGTGAATTTACAGTCTGTTGTTGAGAAGTGGCTGCGGGGCTTGGGGGTGGCCGCTCTGTAATCTGAAGACAGAAGATTAGAAATGAAGACAGAAGATTAGAACATTTGTTTAAATCAGTTTCAGATTGATTGTTTATGTCTATTATTCATAAAATACTTTTGCATTTCTCTGTATTATGCCAATCAGTAAGGGGGAGAGCAATAAAGTGTCAGTTTCTTAGCCACCTTCTGTAGGTAGTTGCGGCTCAGAAACTGAACGTAGCTTTACACAACAGTACTGATAAGTTCTCATATTTGGTTCTTTTTAAAAGGTACAGGATGCTACAATACAAGTGCTAATATACAAGCATAATTTTCTATCAACAACAATTCACAGAGCATAGATCATAGATCTATATAAGGCGGCCGTCACACGCTACGATCTCGCTAGCGATATTGTAAGCGATCACGTGCACGCGCGATCGCTTACAATATCGCTCACATCGCTGGTGAGATGTCACACAGACAGACTCACCAGCGATGTGGACCAGCGAGATCGCTGGTAACTATGGTACACATCGGGTTACTAGGCGCCGCGCATCGCTTAGTAACCCGACGTGTACCATAGTTACCATCTCCCAGCATAGGCTCTGCCGCTGGGAGATCGTTCATCGTGGTGTTATACACCACGATGAAGCTGTTTGTAAAATCGTTCATCGCAAGATCTGAGGTCCGGAGCTCAGATCTCGATCTTGCGATTTGAACACTTCTCGCTCGTCGTATCTTGCCGTCACACGCAGAGACATCGTTCACGCGATGTTTAATCAGGCGCGTTCAAGCGATATCTTTCAAGATATCGTAGCGTGTGACGACCGCCTAAAGAGCATAGATCACACATGTTAAACTCTGATCCACAAACCAAGTCAGCCCGGCAGTGTTTTTTATCAATGGCCTGCGATAGCAATGCTGCCCTATTTCTGCTCTTTCATGCCTGACATTGGATTTTGAACTGATGCTGATACAGTTGAAAGCAATAATGTAAGGGGGAAGCCATCCACTCCCTCCCCTATCTATCTCCCTCTGTGTCTGACATATCAGTACATCGATGATGTCACAATTTCTCTATCGTTGTGCCACGCAAGAAGAGCTTCAGAGTGCTCACTGCCGAGACCGCAGCAGTGAGGGAACAGGGAGGGAACAGAGAGAGGTATTTATTTTTCAACATGGGGCTTATTATAATGTATGGAGGGAGGACTATGTAGGACCCATTATTCCGTATGGAGGACTATGTGGAGCTCATTATTCTATTTGGAGGACTATGTGGGGCCCATGTAAGGGCTATGTGGGGATCACAGGTGGGGCATCATACTGTACTGGGGTCATTTTGATGGAGGGTGATGGGGTTACAGTAGGGTCATCATACTGTGCATGTAGAGGGTATGTAGGAGTTCTATGTGGGAGTACTATACTTTTTGAGGGGTGTTCATGTTGGCATCATACTTGGGAGCAATGAAAGGCTTCAATAGGAGGAAAATTACTTGATAAGGGCTGCAAAATTGTGAGATGTTTTCCTGTGACCCCACTTAATATTAAGGGTTTTCTTACGGGTGGGGGACCCATTTGAACTTCTGCTATGAGGTCCCATGATTTCTATGTATGCCCCTGCCCATGGAAAAATATCAACTGCTCCAGTCATGTGAACCTTACATTTTATTAATGAAAATGTTCTTTGTTCATGAGACAACCCCTTTAAGTTTTTTTCCATATGAAAAGGTTCATCATTATGTTTTATGGTAAGTAAAAACTTCATCAATAGCTCACTACTTTGTCTATGTTTTTATTTTTTGTCTCCCTGTGCATTTGAGATTGACGTTCCAGGTATAGACCAATAAACTGCTAAAGCATAAAGTGCCCAATTCATCAAGCAGTTTACATCAAAATTGTTAGAAATGTCTTAAAATTGTTGTACAGTTTTTGAGTGGCTCAAAATTGTTGCATTTTTTTTTATTTCTTCCAACCCTGTCAAGTTTTTAAAAAAATTAGTATAACTTAGGCCGGTTTCACACCACGGTTAAATCCGATTACAACGGTTCACAATGGTTCACAACGGACAACCCCGGATCAGATTTCGGCCCCATAGTATGCTAAGGGGCCGGATGGAGCCGGATGGCAGCTATCTGCCATCCGGTTTCCATCTGTCTGGGAGGATCCGGGTGTATTCGGATTGCAGCATTTTTATGTCTGGGGTGAAAAATCTGCCCAAATTGGATCCTCCCAGATCCGTGGCAATTCAGCGCTCCCTAAAATGGGAGTCTACGGGGCCGGAATTGCCTGATCCGGTAGGATCCGGGAGGATCCGGGAACCAGACACTGCGGCTGAAGTTCATCGTGAGCTACGCTGAACTTCAGCACCAGGGAGCTGTCCTCTGTGAAGGGGTTCAGCACCATTTCGCAGGGGACAGCTGCGTTCGGCTGAATCCGGCTACAAACAGGACCCGAGGGCATATTTGCCCCCGGTTCTGTTTGCAAATTGGGTCCAGGGCTGTCAGGTTCACCCCTGACAGCCTCGGATCAGATTTAACCATGGTATGAAACCGGCCTTAATGGTAAAAAAATGTTTGTACCATGATAACCAGTAGATAGAAAAATATTAGAATCTGAGAGTCCTCAGTGGTTGATACCTTTTTAATGGCTAACTGAAAAGATGGTAAATAATAGCAAGCTTTCAAGACTCTGTGACCTCTTCATCAGGCTAATAATGACACAAATTCCGAACAAACACATATATACACATATTTAGTGTTGAATAAGCAGAGCATAGTGGTCTGTATTGGGAGGGACATTAGAGTTGAGGGACATGTGTGATAGCTTTTTGTCCTTTGATTAGTGGTCCAAGATTTAAAATTTCTTCAATTGATGTAACAAGACATAAATCCATGCAACGTATTCATTCCTGTTCTGAATGTGTCAAAGGTCATCATAAGTTTATACTCCCAGACTTTTCTGTTTCTTTGGGATTTGAAATTAGCTTTCAAGACTACTATTTTCATATCCATTATGGTGTGATCAGGGCTAAAGAAGTGTTCAGGCACAGGTAGTTATACCATCTTTTCAGTTAGTCATTGAAAGGTATCAACCACTGAGGACTCTCAGATTCTAATATTTTCTTATATCTTAGTGGGGAATGGGCCAGGCCATCGGATTAATCAAAATGTGCACCGCAAGATGACCATACATTTCAACAAAAATGTGCTTCAGTCTATAACTGGGGTCCATTTCCTACAGTGACACACAACAGAGAAAGATGCACCAAATTCATTAAGAGTCACACACCTTTAATTTAATTTTGCGCATCTTACTTTATTCAAGACTTGCAAATAAAACGGCAGCCTTGATGAATAGGTACCAGGGTGCATAAAGTTGACAATACACTACTATACTATTGCATCTTTCACTACAGATCTCTAAATTGCTTTCGGATGTCACATCAGCACAAGATTTGCACAAAATGAGGACTCCTCTCAGTTTTCATACACGGTATGTGCTCCATGTATCTACCTGCAAGTCCTGCATATCACTCATTAATATTGTCGCTGAGTCTTCGGTAGTATATGCTCGTTTTGTAGACTGTTTCTAATTTAGTTTTGACTTCAGAAACACTTTCCCAGATTGAGAAGTTAATTAGTTTTGAGGTAATGAGTCATTTTTGCAATGGGACACATTTTGAATAGTGCTGTAGGCACGTTCCATCCTCAAAATGCCATTGCAAGGAATAAAACCTCATTTAAACCTTTATTCAAGCCACATGTCCCTATGTTGGAGCTTCTGCTCATTGCTGGTTGCTATAACAGATAATTATACATTGTGTTGTGTTCTAAAAGATTCCCGGGAGATATTGTAATTTTGAATGTAAAAAAAAAAGTAAAAGCTTTTTCTGTTTTCTCTGTGCCAATGCAACACTTAAAACTGAGACTGGCATTTTGTTCTGTTTCAAGACAGTTTTATCAAATCGATGCACGGTGAAAAAATGCCCCTGATGAATATTTTTATTCCCATAATTATCTAGTACAACTTGTTTCTAATAATTGAAATGAGTGGTTAAAGGTAATTCATTTAGGCTGCAGCTAGTACGGTTGAGGAGAAACATTGCAAATGACCTTGCTCGTGACTTTTCTGCCATAGGGAACAGCTAGAGCATTTTTGGGATTTGCACAACACTCAAAAACTCATTAGCACAGTGACACAGTGGAAAGGGAACACATACAAATTGATACATAATAATGGAGCAATGACAACAAGTTGTTGATGCGTTGGGACCTTTCATAATATTTGTGTAACTAGATTGATGGCTGTTAGATCGCGCAAGTCTAAATTTTGGTTATCCAATGGACAAGTTGAGCTGGGAAGTTTTAAAAAGGCAACCTGTCAGGAAAAAAACAAACAATAAAGCAAAAACAGAATTTATTGGTAGCCATGGTGGTAATCTGCAGGTAAATATCATTCTAAACACATGCACCAGTCTAATTGGAAGTGCTATACAAGGAGGAACTCAAGTTGCAACCGCTCGTCAGTTATCAGGTCAGCGCCAGGGGCTGTGATGACAAGGCCTCATAAATCAGTGTGAAGAAAGCTTTTTTTGCAGTCTTGGGCCAGGGTCACACATGGCAGCCGTTTTTGCTTTGGAACCGTTTTTGGGAACATTTTTGCATTTTTTTTCTAAGTCCAAAAAACGGCTCCGTTAACAGATGGTGCACTTTTAAGTGTGTCTCCATGCGTTTTTCATTGATTTTTCCCTGGCTGAAAAAAACGCAGCATACAGCGTTTTCTGGTGCAGGAAAGAAACTCATGAGTTTTTTTAACATGGGGCCCTATGGGGAAGGCATGCGTTAACACAGGGTACACATAGGCACCATCCGTTAACGCATATGCGTTTTTGGTGAAAAAATGACTAAGTCCAAAAAATGGCCAGGAGCTCAGGAGACACTATTGGCACCCTAAATTTAACGGATCTGTTTTTCTAAAGCCTCAAAAAAGCGGATTGGCATGTGTAACCCCAGCCTTACCCAGCCAGTGTTGTCAGAAAGCCTGAGGTCCAGTGACCATGATCAGAAGTTGCCTAGAACGTATGAAGATTGATAACTTGCTCAATATTGAACGCAGACTAATTTAAATTGCTCAAATATGCTATGTAAGGTACTAAATATACAATATCTGAGTCAAGAGTTCAGAGAATAGCAAGAACTATAGAATATGCTATACTTGCTCTTACACTTGTGTCTGTTTCACCCTCCACTGAACCGGAGTGTAATGGCGGCCACCTGTCACGGAGGACTCTTTGGTTGGCAGGCTGTCAGCAGAATAACAGGGGTTAAAGGTGTGGATGGGGATGCAGGATCAGCAGCTTTTAATAACGGATAAACTCAGTTTTACTGGAGCTTTTGATGATGAAGGTGATTGTTACAGCTTTCCACAGTTCAACATATAGCCTTGCAGCCTCTCAGGGTGTGCAGAACTAAGGGTGGCTTCACACTTGCGTTCCCCGCCACTGCGTATTGTGGCAGGGGACAGCAAGCCGAGAGCATACACCGCGCTTCCCTCGGGTGAGCATGGCCGTGCGCACCCATTGCCCACCATGTGTGAATTGTACGCATGCGGAGACTTGCATACAAATCATACATTCTCGTCCACACCATGAACGCAACATCCGCATGCGTACAAATCACACATGGCGGGCAATGGGTGCGCACGGCCATGCGAACCCGAGCGCATACACCGTGCGTCCCCATGTTAAACATAGGGACACGCGGTGTATGTGCTCGGCTTGCGCTCCCCCGCCGCAATACGCAGTGGCGGGGAACGCCAGTGTGAAGCCACCCTTAGTTCACTTTCTGGCAGTGTGTCACAGCTCTCTTCACTCCCACTCATAGCCCTATACTACACCCTTAAACTTATCCTGTTTACCTGGACTTTGGCTTCCACGACACCTCAGGCTTACAGGAAATTAATTCAGCTTTCCTCCCACTGCTGACAACTTAGGAGGATCCCATCAAGGCAGCTATCCACACACACCCTCACCTATTCACTGGTGATCCCTTCCTGTCATTGTTTGGCTGTAGGGCACCACTGAGACCATGCAGGACACTATGTTCCATATGGCTGTACAGATGCTGCTGCATCCCAACAGCGACCACAGCAAAGGCTCTGGCTGGCCACCTTTCTCTCGAGCATCAGTGAATCCAAGGAGAGCACTATTTCTCATCCTGAGATCAGTAGTTCTCCTATAGGGCTGCTAACCACCATTCATCACAACAGCCATTTGCATTGTTCACATCTGCATGTATAAAAGTGGCTAAAGAGTTGATTTCACACACCACCAGATTTCACAGATGTTTACAGATATTGGTGATGCCTAATTCTGCAGAGCGTAACACATGTGTCTTAAGGCTACACGCTAGGATATCGTTAACGATATCCTTGAAACGTCACGGATTTGTGACCGTTCCAACGATATCGTTAGTGCGTCCTTGCGTGTAAACGAACGATGTTGGATGGAAAAATCGTTGGAACGGTCATCACAAAAATGTGGTCCTGACCAGTGGCGTAACTTCAGGCCCTGGGGCCCCGATGCGAAAGCTCCAATGGGGCCCCCAATTATTGCAAATTTTAATAGTATTAGTCTTTTTCTATGGGCCAAAAGGACTTTTGGGGCCCCCCTAGGCTCCGGGGCCCGGGTGCGATCGCAACCCCTGCACCTATTGTAGTTACGCCCCTGGACCTGACCTCAAATCTATCATTCGTCGTCCAATTAACGCTGCTTGAAGAAGCTACATCATTCAGTGTGACACCTTTTTGAACGATGTCGTTCAAAAAACTCCTATTCCGGCTGCTTTAAAAGATTGTTCAGTCCTTGCTCTCTTATTTAACTGGTGCATTGCCGAATGGGATATCGTTAACGATATCCTTGTGTGTGACAACGCACTAACGATGTCGGAACGATTACTGTCACTTTGATCGTTCTAAGGATATCGTGAACGATATCCTAGCGTGTGAAGTGGCCTTTAAAGAGAACCTGACAGCTGATGTGATCTGCTCGATCTATAGGCAGCATGTATCAGACACAGGCTGCCTGATTTCATCCATGCATGTGTAATTGTGAATCTCTAAAGCGTTTCAGAGAAACACATGGTTTACAAGCTGTGGGTGACCAAGCTGCATGGGTGACTAGTCAGACAGACAACAGGCTGCGGACTGCTCCACTGAAGTGTCAGGTCTTTTCCTTCATAAACATTTAGTGAGATACTTGTCACTCCAGAGCAGTATGTGTGGAGAAGCTGCCAAGGATCCGTCAGTCTGACTAGTCTCCAATGTGGCCTCAGTCCCAGACAGCTTTGAAACTTTGTATTTCTCTGAAATACTTCAGTGTTTCAGAGTTAAAGATATTTAGCTGAAATTATGCCGCCAGTGTATGATACAAGCTGCCCATAGATTGGGCAGGTCATATCACCTGACAGGTTCACTTTAAATGCAGGAATACTTCAGGTCCTCTGATGTGGTTTAAAGGTAACAATCTGCACAGGTATAAAATCATAGACAAGCTCCACAGTGATGCTATTCAGTGATGACTTTTCGGGTCCTATGTAATAAATACCATATTTATCTGACATATAATTCTATGATTTTGTGCTACAGACTTGAGTGTGAATGTGATGATAAATAAGGGCCGTGCTAGTGGCATTTTGCTGTCTGATCATTTTAACATTGATGAGGACTGAAGCACATCTCTCTTTGACCTTTTCCCAAGAGACCAAAATTAAATGTTTGGGGGTGGAAGTGAAAATAGTTTGACGGAAATGAGTCACAGAAGCTGGAAGTCAGAGGGATCACAGATGCAGCATTTCATGATCATTTTAATATAAGAAGTTATTTTTTCTTAATGGATACATCTTAACCCCTCACCCAACTGAGGCTTGAGGAGTAGTATACACTATTTATATCATAAGACCCTTTCCACCTTACCAAGGATGCACGGCAGGGAAGTTTAACCATTTGTGTAACTCCATACATTTCTTTTTCCTCAGTGATGGGGAATTTCGATAACTTATAACTTATATCTTATTCCACTCAATGACTGAAGTAACATTTCTGGCATAAGAGCTCCACAGCAAATCTCTAATTACATGAGCTGTGGCATCACCCCCATCCCACCCTAATTTTGCCCATTTAGGTGAGACTAGGAGCAACTGGCGTGAAAACACCAATAGCTGCAAGACCTTTGTGCAACTCTGAGTTGTACCAGATATTAAAAGGTATCAACCACTGAGGACTCTCAGATTCTAATACTTTTTCTACAAGATTTTAGCAATGTTTTAAAGTTTTTTACAGTAGTTTTCTGGTGTAAAAGATTTAATGTATCGGGGCCAATGTATTTATAAAGTAGCTCACTATTTTCTGAAGAAGTTGTTTTGTCAATGAAATTTCCCTAATGTTTTCCTCTGAACATATTATTATTATCTATGCGACAACTGGAGAAAAGACACAATGATATTTCTTTGGACTTTGATACATGATAGACTCCACTTAAGTAAAGGACAGAGGACAGGATGGACCCAAAACAAATGTCCTCATTACTTTCTCTTACGTCTAAAACCTGAATCATTTAGGTCATAATGAATCACTTCAAACATGTAGTAACTTTAATATGTTTAGCAGACATTCATTGTGTTTCCTGGAAGTGACCATATGAGAGGGTGTAGTCATGATGTCAAGACTCACAAGACAGATGTCTGTGGGAATTCAGGCATGTACTCACATTATAAATTATGTAGTGACCACTACCTTCTGAAGATATTGGCAAGAGACATGACTCATAGGTGCTATGTACAGTCACATACATTGGATATGTAGCTGTGCTATACACAAACTGTTTTTGCAATTCATGGATAAGATGCCTATTATACTGTATATAGCAGGAAGCATTACCAAGTACCTGATGGGTAAAAGTACTGATCTAGTATTGAATAATATTGTCCTATATTAAGCTAAATGAATTAATATTTATACATTAGATATATTAAAGTGATTGTCCACTACTACCCTGTTTCACCAAAAATAAGACAGCGTCTTATATTAATTTTTGCTCCCAAAGATGCGCTATGTTTTATTTTCAGGGGGTAACTTATATGGCTGTAGCGCCTCGCTAGTCAGCGCGCTAAAAAAGGGTACTGCACCCCTAACAGAAGGTGCAGTATGCTTTGTTCTGGTAAGGAGTAGTAGAAGCCTGAAGCTTCAACACCACACACATACACCTAGTGATAGGGGACCAATCAGACGCCCTTTACTAGGGTAATCGGTTCCGATGGGAGGAGAAGATAGGTTATAAAGTGAGTAGGGAGAGCAGAACAGAGTTAGTTAAGAAGGGAGCTGCAAAGAGCAGTGCAGCAGAGTGAGAGAGTGAGAAGCAAAGTGAAAGCAGCAGATGTAGCAGAGCTGCAGAGCTACAGAACAGCAGAGGACAAGTAACGGGGAGGGCACCTCAACCTGGTGGCCCAGAAGAGAAAGGGGCAGATAGAGGGTAACCAAATACCCTGGCCCAGTCCGAAGCGGGGTACCAGCTCTGACGTGGATCAGAGGTAGATCTCTGGACCGCACCGGCATGGTCGCAAGCTTCATAGGAGCACGATCCAACCGCCATACACCAAGCACAGTCTCCGCCAGAAGCACTAGACTGGGTTGGGTTCACATCTGGAGAGACAAGAGGGCTCCCATATCACCCGACAGGCCTGGTCCAACAAGTGGGATTGTGTAGGGCAGCAGAGCAGGACAAAGAACGTGATAGAGAAGGAACACCAACGGAGCTTCAAGGGACACTACTCGCTACCAGGACCACCCGGTCCACTACCTTAGCTGAAAGAACTGCATTACCCTGTAAACCTGCAGATTACAAGAGTAAAGTACCCGTTCAGAGCGAGCAACGAGTCAGTGTTTCTTCCTAATGAACTGAGACTAACCTGCCTTGCTCCACAATGACTACACTGCCCCACTCCACCATCTATTGCCACTTCCAACACCCCGGGGACATCGCCCCTCCTGTAGAGGGCCACGACATCTTGCTGCCCCCATCCCCCGGAGGTTCCAGCAGCGCCGGTGTCATCACCGGACCTACAGGTGGCGTCACGAACAACTTTATTTTATTACTTTTCCCCTTTTCATTGTCTGTATCAAGGGCACAGACTCGGACACGGACCACCCGTGACATCCCTGCACCCGACCCGCCTGAGACCTGAGTACCCCGACCCTTGGCACCAGACATGTCCATTAAGAACAATTCACATTTATTGTTGTACAAAAAAAAAAGAACATTTATCATCTCCTTGCAGCCCCCAATACAGTATCCCCATTATTCCTTTGCAGCCCTCAATACTGTATCCCCATCAACCCCATCATGTCCCAATATGGTATTAGCATCAAAACACACACAGGGACACACACAAGGACACACACACACAGGGACACTTATCACCAGTCCGCTGCATTCCAGCGCTGCTCTCAGCTACCTCCCCTCCCCCCTCCACTTCCTCCCCATTGTCCCGGTGCCTGCCAATGCATGTATTTCGGCACCTCTTTCATTTCCTGTCTCAGATTCAGTAGGTGTACTGTGTCACCAAGCACCAAGCAGCCGCCGGGCGGCTAATCACATGCCAGGGGCCGCCGGGCGGTTAATGACAGGCCAACAGCTGATGTCATGCGCCGAGGTTGCTGGCCTGTGATTGGCCACCCAGCGGCACCATACACCTATGGCATCTGAGACAGTGAAATGAGAGGTTGCCAGAATGCATGCATCAGTGGCACCGGGACACTGGCGGGCACCGGGACAATGGCAGGGGCTGGAGGATGACTCACAGCTGCATGCCTCGGTCTTCTGATCGGCAGGCATGCAGTGCTAAAATAAATTGGTATGCCTTTCTTTTGGTGGTGCCTCATATTCAGCAGGACAGAAACCCCCCTAGTACGCCTTTATTTCTGCGAGTGTCTTATTTTCTGGGAAACACGGTAGGTCCTCCCATTCTGAATCCACTTGTTTCCTGCTGTTAAAATAACAGACCCAATACTCGCCCTTCATGCTGTCGCTGTTCTAGCGCTGTCAGGGATTGCAGTTCCGGGGTCATGTGATATCATGCGTCCCGTCATCTCCGGCTTCTTTCTCTCCTTCTTTCAGACCAAATGAATATTTGTGGTGACCATCCAGTATATTCAACGCAAGCAACAAAGCATCAATTTTTTAAGGAATACAGTCCACAAGTCTTCTGTTGATGTAGACTGGCATAAATCTTTCTGTCTTTTCATGTAGATGGGTGTAGCTGAGTCCCACTACTTGATGCCAGTTTTGAGCTAATGGTATTGCTGGACATCATCTGATTTCAAAGAAAAGAAAACATGATCTGTCTTTCATCTGCTGCACTAATTTTCCTTGGCTAATGGTCTTCAATGTTGTCAATTTCTTGGTGCTGAGCAATACTAGCAGATACTGTTACATTCTTCACTGCTATCAGACTGGCGCCAAATTTATTCTGCAGCAGAACAAAACTCCCACATACATAACCAATAGGAATTATATTCATCTAAAGAAGAACAAGGAGTCGTAGAAGTAATGATAAGGCCTTCACAGAGCCTTGCACTTATTGTCATTGAATGTGTATGAGAATGAAGGGTTTAAGCAAATGCACTTCCACTGAAGATCTGTGGTTAGTATTCCAAAATGTTAGGAACAAATTCCTTGCAGAAATCCATAAAAAACATATGAAAGTGTAAGTACAAGAATTCATGCTTTGTTCCTGTTTTGAAAGTAAAGGGGAGGTCACACCAAATATTACGTTGATGTAGATTTCTCATTTTGCTCTTTGCTAATTGCTAAAGGGAAACTAGCAACAATTCTACCTTTAAAATCATTCTTACTTTGCAGTTTTTCCCCACATCTGCTTAAACCTTTGGCACTGTACAACTTTATTCATTTGGGCCAAGATGGATCCATATCACCCCATAAGGATGCTTCTTTGGGATTTATTTATTCATCCTCCGGAGGCCCCTAGATCTTCCTGCTCTACGTCCACTTCTTCTGGCAGGCATGTACACTGCAGTCTCTCAGCTATGGTAGCTTCCAGCATAGTTCTTCTTTGCCTGACAATTTAAAGAAGACCTGTCACCCCCCCTGCTGCATGGCAATCTAAATGCAGCACTGAATGCAGCATGTCTACAGCATTCAGGGAAGGGTCCCCCGAGATAAAGCCTTAGGAAAACTCACTGTAAAAAGTCAGGAGGGCATTCCCTGGTGCAGGAGTGAGCTTGATTCACAGGGGCCATTCCCTCCCCCTCTGCCTCTCTGTGCTGCTTCTACTGTCCAGGTTCTGCTCTCCTTCTCTCCTGCTCTCTGTCACTCAGAGTGGATGCAAATCATTTGTCCTGACGTCAGCTCCAGATTCCTGCCCTGGTGTCTGAACAAAGCATAAACAGCACAGCAGGAGGCGACACAGACAGGCAGAGGGGGAGGGAATGGCCCCTGTGAATCAAGCTGACTCAGCTCCAGGGATTGCCCTCATAACTTTTTACAGTGAGTTTGCCTAATGCTATATCTCGGAGTACACAGCACACAGACTCATGGGGGACCCCTTCTCTGAATACAGCCAACACGTTGCATTCAGTGCTGAATTTAGATTGCCATGCACCAAGGGGGTGACAGGTCCTCTTTAAGGGTCATTCCATGTCAAGTGAACCAATGATTATTTCCTCTATATTTTTAATTCTTTTGAGGTTTTGTTATTTCATAATAGCATGTCAGACAATGCAAAATGTGAAGAGAAAATTTTTTTTAAAAATTTATTTTTTAAAATGATTTTCAAAGTTCGGAAAAAGTGCAAATTTCGCTGTTGCCTGCCTTTACGTTTCTCCTCATAACTAAGGCTAGGAATAAGATAGAGAGACAAAATAAACGCCATTCTACTCAGAACTATACAGGCTTTCACCAGATATGTCACAAGAGGATCTTTGTTAATATTTTACCCATGTGATCGCAAGCGCAAAACTTTAAAATGCATTTCCGAAAAATCGGCGCGCTTAAATATTTCAAAAACTGCCCATGTGTCTGCTTTGCTCTTCGCCACATCTGTACCAATTTCAAGTTGGGATCGCGATGGGATCATATTTTAAAATATTTTACTTTAATAGCGTCATGGTCATTCCATATCAAGTGATCTAAATATGAATATTTTTTTTTACCTGACGCTTTAGATTTTTTATTTTTTTTCTTATGAAGTACTAATTTAGTTAATTACAATTAAAAGTTTAGAATTTTTCTCCATCAGTTAATTTTTTACAGATTTTTAAAGTTTAAAAAAGGGTGAATTTTGGCCTGGTATGACTGTACATTTTTTATCTTGGCTAGAAATAAGATAATGAAGTGGGAGAGGCATCATTTTACTCAGAACGGTAACAGCTTTCATTTGATATGTTACAAGACTATGTTTTCTTAATCAAATTCAAACTATTGACGTGGCAATTGTGAAAAAATGACTGATTGTGTTCTTGTTAAATGCGTTTTAAAGTTTTGCGCTTGCGATCATGGGTAAAATATAACAAAGATCCTCTTGTGACATATCTGGTGAAAGCCTGCACAGTTCTGAGTAATTGGTGTTATTTTGTTTCTCAATCTATTCTAGCCCGAGAATGATAGAAAATGTAATGCCATACCAGGCCAAAATTCGCACTTTTTTAAAACTTTAAAATCTGTAAAAAATTAACTGATAAAGAAAAAAATTCAAAACTTTTTTTTGTAATTAACTAAAGTTGTTCTTCATATAGAAAAAAAATTTAAACAATCTGAGGACGTCAGGGAAAAAAAATATTCATTTTAGATCACTTGACATGGAATGACCCTTAAATGTACCATCACATGCCACGATATCGTCGCGATATCTCCCACAATTTGATGTGAGCGCACACGTTTTTGGCACTCTCCCCGAGATCGCTTCGGAGATGTCCCACATAGCAATGTCATGTGCAACCTCCGGCGATCAGGCGTTCCAGAAATCGCTTGACCAAGACCGGAAGCGATCTTACTTTTCCACATCGCCATAACCACATCAGCAATGTGGGCGTAGTGTTTGCCCGCCACGAGGAGATAGGCGTGCCAGAGTGTGTTTCACCATGCCTAACCACTCCGATTGGCCTACACAACTGCGTTACCACCAAGCCACCAATTGCCGCAGACAGGGCACGGAAAACAGCACGCTCAGGCACGCCTACGGGATTGATTTCAGGATCTCTGAAATCGCTTTCTACATCGCTATCGCCGTGTCACATGGCACGACCCACTGAAATCGCGAGGTGGACATCGCCTGATTTTGCATCAGTGCAGTGCAATCAGGCGACAAGCCACCAGCGATTTCTCGCCTTAAGATCGCCCTGTCACACGCCACAACGCACTTGCGATGTGGTTTCGACATTGTAGAATTCGCGAATTGACAGCGATATCGCGGACTATATCGTGGAGTGTGATGGTACCTTTAGAGGGGGTTTTTGGTTGTGTTTTGCTTACCACCTCACGTGTAACCCATTCCCTTTGATATATATAAATTAAACACACAGCTGCCATGACTTGGATTAAACATGGCCAGAGCACCTTTTATTAACATTTCACACAAAACCTGGGGCGCCCACCACAATGGCAACTACACAATATAACTATAAACAGTTATTAGTTCTATTCCAGAGGCAAACTCTTAAGGCCGCTTTACACGTCACAATATCGTTCCGATATTGCATACGATTTCACGGGAGCGCGCACGTTTTTGGCACTTGTCCAAGATTGCATAGTAGATGTTACACAGGGAGATATCGGCAGGCAACGCATCTACGATGTTGTACTCCACTTTTTCACACTGTGTCTGAGCAACTCAGGGACGACCAATTAAGATTGGAGTGAGTAGGGGAAGTTGCGCTTCAAATCGTAGTTGCGCTGTCACACAGCACGATCCTGCCACATCACCTAGCCAATATTGCATGGTTGAAGAGCATGCACAGTCCAAAAACGATATCGTAGCTGCATCATTTTTGAGTCGCGTTGCCCATTTACACGATACAACGCACGAACGATATCGACTGCAACGGCCCGTACCACGTGACTTTTTATTGTAGTTGCGTTGCGATATCGCGACGTGTAAAGCGGCCTTTATTTTACATGTTTTCCTGTAAACGCACAACTAGCCAAGGGAAAGGGGCATTTACTTCACAGTTAATACCCCTAACCTTAACAGGACCTACACCAGTAATTAAATTACTGTTCCAGAAGCCACTATTTCCCAATAGGGCCTTCACATTAAAGAACATGACCATTTATTTGAAAAATACTAATTTATTCAGTTCACCACTCTGTGGTCTGCCTTTGGTTTCATTGGATCCAGTTCCTGGTGCTTGGGCATAGGCCCATGGTCTCGGGTGACAATAGAACTTGAACAAGAGAAGTAAGTCTGTGCTAACAGGAAGCAGGGATCTGATAAAACACCATGTTTTAGTGAAGTCTAAAGGCCACTTTACACACACCAACTTATCTGTCCAACTTCTGACCAACTTGCTGGTTGCAGTGAAATCATGGACACATTGTTCCATTGTACACAGTCACAAAATGGAGCAATGTGTCCATGATTTCACTGCAGCCAGTAAGTTGGTCAGAAGTTGGTGTGTGTAAAATGGCCATAAGCCTACGGGCCCGGTGCAGACCACCAGGGTACAATCCTACGTGTTTCGTCAACACGCTTTACTCGTGGATTACGATATATCCCCACAACAGAGCTTGAAATTACCATTGTGGAAGGATAACCGACTCATTAATTGACTCATGCACATTGCATTTTTGCAGGGATTTTTTCTACAAAAAGTGCAACATTTTACTGTCCCCAGCAAAGGGAATAAGATTTCTGAAATGTCATGTACATGGTGCCTATTTTTTCCTTACAGATATGAATCAGTTTCAGACCTGCAGCTTGTCAATTCTTTCAGCATTTTTGCAGTTTTTGTCGCTCATTCTAATGAATGGGAAAAAAAAAAAAAAAACATGGCAAAAACACATGATTTTTATGCAGATTTCTGTCCTGCCAAGTCATGTTTTTTTATAAAGGAATATCTGCAGCACATACGCAGTATGTGCACTCACCCTTAGGTTATATTTAATGTTTTCAAAGTGTTTTATTGCTGCATTTTTTAGATTTCAGTACCGTAATCTCATGTACATGCTTGTTTTTTTTTTTTTTTTTAACCTGATTGAATCTGAGAACTGCAGAATTTTTTAAAATCTGCACAGCATTTTTCATCCATAGAAAGCAATGAGAATGTGAAGAAGTACTGCAAAATACACAGACTTTTAGCAATGATTTTGAGGCATTGCTGGTGAATAAAACTAACCTTATTATGTATACTGTAGACAAACTAAACATGTAATCTGCACCTCAAAAATGCTGAAAAAAGTTCACGAAAAATGCTGCAAAACGTGTGTTTTCAAGTCAGTATTTTTACAGATAAGAGAACAGGTTTTACCCGCAGAAAAAACTCCTGGTGGAGTGTCAACCTATATCTTACAGAGACGGCTTTTGTGTCTAGGAAACCCCTTTAACCTAAACATTCCTTTCTGCATTAACTTAACCTAACAAGGTGACAAGAACAAATGGCAGCTATTACAGTGAATGTATATTCTAGATTTCCGTAGAATACTACCATATGATACAACACTGTATATTCTTTGCCGCCTCTGTTCTGCGTCAGTAGAATCTGTATACACAATATATAACATGAGATACTTCTTTTTTTTGATTCATAAAAATACCACTTTAAGTCCACACTCATTGTCTAGTGTCAAGAAGTAAAATCTTCTGCACAACTTCTCACTCACCACAAGGGGTCGAAATAAATCTCTTCACATGAAAGTGTGGAGTCACATGTAAGTAACGTTAGGCTATGTGCCCACCTAGCAGATTTTTTGTGCACCAATTCTGCATCTCCTGGTAGGGAAGATGGTGCAGAAAAAAAAAACACTTTTTTAGCATTTTAGGTGTGTTTTTTGGTGTGTTTTTCTGTGCCTTTTTCCCCGTTTGTTTCTATCATATAATCCATGAGATAAAACATGACAAAAACACAGCAAACAATGTACAAAGAATGAGCATGTTGCTTTTTTTTCTCCAAAAAGGAGGAAAACCTGCAGGCGTGCACATCACTTCAGAATTTTCACTGACTTTGGCTGGTTTCACACCTTGTATCAGTTGTGCATGCGTTTTTGTCCTGATCTGCATTCTGAGAGAAAGAGAGAGATCTCCAGGCATGCTGGAAGTACTCTGGGCATGAGGGGCACTGCAGCTACATTACGGCTGCTGCCCCCTGACTGTTGGGCCCTCCTTTTGGGCCGAAAAGAGGTCTCCCATAGGGTGAGGTAGGTTGGAGGTGGTTTCCTCCCCTGGGGCAGTTCCCGCCCTGTACGTTTATATTTCCGTGCCCAACAGCTTCCGGCCTCCCTTTGCAGACCCGGAGCTGTTGGTCAGCTGATAACATAAACCCGCTTCACGCTGCTGTGAGAGACAAGATCAGCAGGGAGGGTAGCGCTTGGCTTACAGCATTGTTAGCTGAAAGCAGCTCCTTCCCTGCTGAGGTTCAAACACCGCCGCCCGGCGAGTGTCAATCTTGCAAAGCCACCCGCCCGCCGGTGCATTTGAGCACGCCATTGGATTCAAATTGGAGCATGCCCAAATCGACTGCATGTGCTCAGAAACAGGCCCCACCCACCATCTTCGATCCGCTGCGGTGACAGGATTGAAGCAAGGGGGGAGAGCGTTCCGCCAGCAGTGGGTTATTTTAATATAACAATGAAGCGCTCTGGGGTCATGGGGCACTTGGAGCTGGACATTGGGTACTTCCGGGGAGTCATAGGGTCGAGGCCCGGCTCCGTGGCCCTGGGGGTCGCCTTAAAGTTCGGGAAGTTTGTGGCTTGGGAATGGTTGTTGTGACGCCGCCTGCGGTATGCGGCCATTAGTGGCCACAGCTGCTGTGCAGGACCTCTGGGGATGATGGGATGGCAGCTTTGATGGTTTCGCTCCCCACGGGTGGAGTGGGTACCCAGGGCAACCAGTAGAGTCTATGGCGGTGGTAGGCCGTTGGGGGGTGCAGGACAGATACCAGGGTTGAAGTCTCTGTTACCTTTACTGGTAGAAGTAGCAGGTTCGTCAAGGATACCGTCCACAAGAGATGTTAGGAGTCCGGGTGGCCTGGAAGCAAGTTGGGATTCTCCCCATCCAGTGAGTTCTGCGGCCTCCCTTTGCGCTACTCTTGGCGGGTCCTGGCTGCCTGTTGCTAAGCTGCAACCCTCTCCTCCTGCATACAGTCTCTTGCCCGTATGACAGGCAGCTCGAGCTCCTTCTGGTTGCACTTCTCTGCTGCACTCCCTGAGCTCTCTAGTGCTGCTGTGCCTTCTAGGCTTCATTGTGGATGAGAGACTTGGAATCTCCCACCCTTCGGTGTTGGCTGCTGGACCTAGAGTCCCTCTCAACCTCGGACTCCGGTGTCCGCTCCTGGCGTTCTGCACTGGGGTGAGCCTGGCAACCGGCTCTACTCCCCAGGCTTTCTTCTCCACATCCTCAGACCCTCTCCTATGGGTCCCTCATGCTGGCTAGTCTCTGTCCCGGGACAAGCCTTATGCTGCTCCAGTCCACAGGACCTCTTCACAGTCCTCCTAAGAACTGAACTGCCTAATTCTGCTCGCGGACCAGAATTTATAGCAGGGGACCTCCCCTTGGACTTGGGTTTCAGAGCTCCCCCTTCTGGCCCAGAGTTGGGAAGGTGTTGTGCATGGTGGCTTACCTGGTGAGGAGACCTTTCTCTTGTTTCCAAGCACGGCATGGCCCCCCCGTGGGGGGCAATGCCATCGTGGCAACTGGACTCTGGGGTGCCACAACAGGCCATCCTGCATTCATTCCCAGGGGTAATTCACCTCAGCCTCCTTTAGTGTTCAGACCTCAGAGGGTAACCAGGGTGGGCTATATGTAATGGGGGGAGCTCATGGGTCATCTTCCTCATCACAGGAGGAAGTCACAGAGGGAGCAGAGGAGCAGATTACCCAGGGATTACCCCTTAAAGGTACCTTTACACGCCGCTAAAGAAGGTTGAAAACAACTGGGTTTCGGAGACAAATATATCTTGCACCGTCAAATCAACCCGAGGTAGCGGCGTGTAAACTAGCTTGTTGCCACCCGTCACTTTGGCACCTGTTTCAGAGCAGTGCTCTAAAACAGGTTGATTTCAACCCGATAGTAGTGGCGTCTAAATAGGGTACGGTAAGGTTTATTTGACACCTAGTTAACTCCCTGGGGCATGACACAGCCTCCAGGAAAACTCCCCCCTTCAGCGATCATTGGTGGAAGCTCCTGCGTTACGATTGGTCGTCGCTGCATAGGGCGGCATATTTAAGGAGCTAACCAGTCACGCTACACAATTGCAATAGCATCATGTATTAGCCAGCCTCCTGCGCTGGCTGGCCAATCATGATGTTATTGCATTGTCCAATCATCGTACAAGCATCTCGTAATCCACAATTCTGGCACGCCTATGTGTTGTCCCTGCTGCCCCAGGTCCTCCCATATTACCCTCTGTAGCGGCGTGTAAATGAGGGACGGTGCTCTACAGAAGGTAACTTTTGGCACCCGGCTATGCATCCAGAGATAGATTAAACCTTCTGTAGAGCACCTTGTAGCGGCGTGTAAAGGCGGTATCGGGTACCGTTTGCTACCATTCGAACGTGCTCGTGCACGTGAGACACCCGGTTGTTTCTAACCTTCTGTAGCGGCGTGTAAAGGTACCTTTAGCTTCACAACAGGCAGGGGACCTAACCTTGACCACAAGGGGGGTTTAGAGGGCTGCATTCATGCACAGCATCAGCTGCTTACTTCTATGGGATCTTTCCCACAAACTATTCAGGCCCTTAACCCCCTGGCCAGCAGTCAAATAGGAGTTAGCAGTGGTTCCCCTTTTCCATCTTATCTAGACGTATTTAATCCCATGCAGCCCCAGAGTACTGGTGTGCAGACGTCATCAGCGACACAGTTAATGTGGCCCCCCACTGGTCGGTGCGCCACATAGGGGTACAGCACCCAGACCAGAGTGTGTAGTATCCCTGTGACCAGGGGATGGGGATGTTAATCTGGGGCCCTCACCACACGCATTCACGCACCTAGAACCAGGGGATCAATTGGTTAACCCCTTGCTAGGGAACCGATCCCAGTGGGTGGAGTTTAGGTGGGTAGTGAGAGCGGGAAGAGTAGTGAGCCAGAACGCAAGGAGAGTTGATGAAGAGGGGACCCTGTGAGTGGCGCAGAGGAGGGCACCTAAAGAGAGGTGGCCCAGACAGAGAGGGGATCCTCGTGTGTTAGTTAACACCCTAATTTAGCCCGGCACAGCACCCGGCCTGGAGGGACCCAGTCCAACAATGGAGGATCAGTACCGAGAGCGGTGCAGGCATTCATCCCTGAGCCGCCAAACTGGAGGGACGCGAGCTGCCTCAGAGAGTCGGGACCAATCCCTGCATACATCCCCAAAGGCCCCCGTATATGATCAAGGAGGCCCAGAGGGCGATAGACTCCAGAAGGATCCATGGGGACCGGCGAAGGGCTCTGTGCAGGGAAGTCCTAGGAAGAAACAGGAGGGAAAAAGCACAGAATGAGGACAGAGGGATAAACCGGCAGGAACACCACTGAGGGCCTCAAAAAGATATTCTATCCCCTACCCAGGCCAGGTACCCGTGATTGTGTGAACCTGAAAGCTGCCTGAATTTACCAGTAAACCCATGCAGAGCCTAAGCAGTATGTGGTGTCTTATTTCCATCTCGCCGGGGAAGTGACATTCCAGTCTCTTCAGCATAGACTGCATCAAGCCTCAACCTGCAGAGCTGCCTTCCTGTGTGATTTCTCCATTCTTCCATTACTGCCCCAGGGATTCTGCTCCACCTGCGGATAGCATTACCATCTAGCTGCCTACCATCATCCCTGGAGGTCTGAAAGCAGCGCTGGTATCATTACCGGGTACCATAGGTGGCGTCACAAACATTTTACTTTGTTTTATTTTTATTTTATTTTTGTTTTACCATTTTTCAGCGACCACCAGGGCCACGGGCCCGGGAACCGTCCACCACTGACAACCCTGCTAATCAACGTCCGGGATCCGAGTACCCCACGGCCCTGAGGTGGGTCATTAACAACAGCGGTACACAATGACACCCCTGCAAAGCTGTCACCTGTTGGGGGTGCCGATGTTCATCTTCCTCTGCCAGGTGCTGGGACCCTGGCCCGAGTTCTTGAACTGGGTGTGGATAGTTGGTCTGCGGGCAGCCCATCCTCATCTTCCTCGGATGGGTATCGGCGTTGGTGTTCGAAGCACTGTCAGAGATGCTGGAGCCACCATTGTTCATGTAGATCTAGATCTTGCTGTCGCAGACGGCGCTTCAGGTCTTCGCACTGGCTATCCCCATCTTCGTTGGAGGCCTCTTTGGACGAGTTACGTAGGGGCAGGAAATCTACTGGTCGTACCTTGGTCCGGGGATCCAATCACTGCAGTGTGGGGAATGATATACCGCAGGAGAAAAGTCAGCAACTGTTGAGTTTACAAGCTGATGAGTACCATTATGCTGGGGCATGGGATGGGATAGAGGTAATATGAGTATAGTTGGTACGGTTAACAGTCCCCAGTTGGGAGGAAATAAGGTATTTATCAACCGTAAAATTTTCCAAGCCATAGAGGTACTGAAACCTCCTCCCCGCAAAGAAATTTATAAGGACTATCTTTTTTGTGGCGTACCCCCTTTGGGGTCACATTTCGATCACAGTACGAAAGAGCAAATTTGGGCAAATGATTACGTTGATATATGGTCGTTGGTGTCTCCTGATCAGAACTCTTCTTATCACACACTGGGGATAAGGTTTATGATCATAAGCCCAAGGTAGCTAATACCATAAACAATTGGTTGCAGGCTTGGGTTGTGTCATGGGGCAAAAGCACCCTTAGAGGAGCTCTGACATTTTTATTTACCTTGGTATAACAGCTCATACAAGGCCCACGGGGGTTTGGCATGGTGGAAATAAGGCTATGGACTCTTGGCTACATGTGATGATGGCCCAGAGGACCATCCTTTCATGGTGTGGCCACTGGGTCTACCACCAAGGCAGGATCAGCGATTGTTCGTAGACCAGGGACGTGTTGGCTCTTTAATGAGGGCCACTGTAAATTTTACAGGCTGTGGAAATACAAACATTAATGCTCAATTTGCAGTGGCTCTCACGCAGCAGCAAAATGTACGCGAACCCCTCAAAAATCACGCAGTTCCAAGAGAGCCGGTTAAGGCGAATCTTGCGACACCGGTGAACGTGGAAAGGATGGGGCAGTGGTTAGACAGGTACCCCAATAAATCGTCAACAGCGCAAATTCATTTCAGTATTTCGTCCGATTTTTCATTCCATTTATTTTTTCAGAATTTCCTTCCTCAGCTCCCAATTTAAAATTAGCAAGAGAATCCCCTGAAATTTTACGGAGTAAATTAGATAAGGAGGTTAAGTTGGGACGGTTTCGTGGCCCCTTATCTGTACACCCATTCAAAAATTTACAGGTTTCCCCATTGGGTATCGTCCCTAAAAAAGAGCCTGGACAATATTGGCTTATTCACCATTTGTCTTACCTGAAGGGAAGATCAGTAAATGACAGCATCCTAAGGGTACCTTTACACGCGGCTACATTTCTAGTGTGGCTACAGGTAACTTACTGGTTGCAGTGAAATCATGGAGACAAGGTTCTATCTTGTTGCTGTGTACAAATGGAATAATCTCTCCATGATTTCACTGCAACCAGTAAATTACCTGTAGCCACCCTAGAAATGTAGCCGCGTGTAAAGGTACCCTGAGTGATAACACAGGAGTCACATACGTGTTTTTTGACTGGGCAGTTGAAATGGTCAGAGGGGCTTGACAAAGGGCTCTTATGGCAAACTCGGATATTGAATCCGTTTTTCGGCTGTTGCCAGTGCATCCGGATTGTTATCACCTCTCAGGCTGCTTTCACATCGCGTTTTTATGCAATCCGACGCTGTCCGTCGAAAATCGGACAGCATTGGTTCCGATTTTGGCCCCATGTAACGCTATGGTGACGGATCGGATCAGATTTGCCCTTAATGGCATCCGATCCGATCCGGTCTGATTTTTTGCAGGAGCAAAAATCGTAGACTGCTTTGATTTTGGCTTCTGAAAAAAATCGGAGAGATTAGGATTGGAGGCAAATCGGATGGCAATTATGCCAAATCCGATCCGATGCCTTTAACATGGGGCCCTATGGAGCAGGGTCCGAGGAAATATCTGATGTCTCAGTACATGCTCAGTACACCAAAACTATTGTGTGCCGCCTAATTTCACTTCCGGAATGTATATACATACATTGCGGAAGTGAAATATAACTAAAATCAAGTGTTTAAAATCCCCCCGGCGTCTCCATCAGCTCCCGCTCGGTAAACAGGACCTGGGATGATGTCACAACCTGATCAGCTGATCGGGTCACATGAGCGGTTTGTATTTTGAGGCTTTTAGCACCTTTTTGGAGTGGGTTATTTGCCAGGGAACGCGCATTTCTTCTATCACGAATTACCTCGACGACTTTTTGTTCATAGGCCCAGCCAACTCGCCAATCTGTTCTCAAGTTTTGGAGTATTTTAAGTTGCTCATGTCCTTTTTTGGTATCCCACTGTCACCTGAGAAAACTATCGGTCTGGTTTCTGAAATTGCATTTCTGGGTATAATCATTGACTTGCATGCAATGGAATTTACTTTATGCGGCAAGAAAATTGACGAATTACTCTTGCTAATAGAAGGTTGCATTTCAGTTGGTAAAGTGTCACTCCTTCAGATACAGTCCCTTCTGGGTTCGTTAAACTTTGCTTGTAGTGTGATGCCAATGGAGAGAATTTTTCGCGTAGACTGGCTATAGCGACAAAGGTTTCAAAAGCCCCCATCATAAGAACAGGATTTTTTCTCAGCTGCATGAGGATTTGGTGGTATGGAAGCGGTTTTTAGTGAATTACAAATGTCGGGCTTGTTTTCAGGAGGATGAATGCTCCAATAGCAAGATAGAGTTGTTTTCCGATGCCAATGGTCCGTGGGCTTCAGCGTTATTTTCGGTGACCAATAGTGCTCGGCCAGGTGGCCCGAGTTCTGGATTGGAAGAATGTGGACAGAGAACTTCACTCTCCTCTAATTGTTCCCCATAGCTGTAGTGGTCGAAGTCTGGGGACGGGTTTTAAGTAATATATGGGTTTGTTCTTTTTTGGTCAGATAAAGCCAGCATGGTCCATGCGGTAAATCATGTCAGCCTCCTCTCCACTGGTTATCAAGTTAATCACATTCCTGGTTCTGAAATATTTATCGTTTAAGATACGGTTCAAGGCTAGGCATGTTCTGGAATGTCGTAATGATATGGCTGATGCTCTTTCTCGGTTTGATTTCCAGAAGTTTTAAGATCTGCACCTGTTGGCTCAGGCGGTAGGATTGAGATGTCAGCCTTCAATGTGGGAGGTCCTGGAGATCTGAGGCCTCTGATACGATCTTCAAATGTATCGTCTACGTTAGAGCGAAAACAGGCCTCCCATTTCTTTTCAACTATAAACTAGTGGAAATTACCAAATCAGTTTTTATCTTGGTGTATGAGGCTGCCTGGCTATCTGCAGCTTTTGGCACAGCTTTTTTCAGGGTAGTGCACATCAGCGAGGTGCTGCCTACTTCGTATAATAAACCGGGCGGTTTACATCATGATAATGTTTTTGTTTGCAGCGACGGCTTGAGGATCAGGGTGCATAGCTCTAAAACTGACCCCGAGGGATGGGCTACCTGGTTTGCCATATTCGCCATACCGGGGGCATTATGTCCTTTGTCCTTAAATACAAAAGAGTCAGGTGTAGCAGGGACCCCTTTTTTCTGCATGAGGACAGATCACCATTAGTATCTAGTCAGTTTCTTGCAGTAATGAGATGCATCTCATCTTGGCCTGCCCACAAAGGAATTTGTTACTCATTCCTTTAGGATTGGTGCAGCTATGGAAGCCTCCTATATACAGTATATATAAAAACATGTGAAAAGCTCTTGCAGTATTTGCCGGTGGGGTTAATGACGATTATAGGTAATTGTTCTGAAGTTCCGAAGCCCAGAGAGTAGTTTTTTTTTTTCCTTTTCAAATGGTGTACGTTCCAGTGTATGGATTGTGGGGCACTCATACATTTACTAAGCGGCTTGGAGAGCGGATTTTTTTGCAGGAGAATGTTTGTTGGGTTTATTGGATCTGAATGGCAATTGGCATGGTATCTAGGGATTTATTTGGTCACAAGTTCTGCCGGAGGTAGTCCATATTACGCATGTGGCGTCTTCTCCAGTGGTGCCTGTCATACATGCTGGGGGCAACGACTTGGCTTCATTCTATCTCACTGAATTATTGACACTCATGAGGTCTGACATAGACAAATTCCCGAGCTTCTTCTCAGAATTGTGTATGGTGTGGTCAGAGGTTGTACCCAGGCTGGTATGGTGTGGTACCAGGGAAAGCACTGCTATGGGGAGATCAAGGCGCACACTTAACCAATGTATATCCCGGTTAAACGTCATAGTGGTTAGGCAACAACCAGGTTGAAGGGGATAACACTGGGTTTCTACTCCCTGATGGTGTACCTCTTAATGATGCTGGTATGGGTTTTCGGAACGGCGTGGCCCAAGCTCTCCATTCTATTAAGGGGTCGTAGCTCGGTGTCGCCACGCTACTCTGTGGTGGAATGGATGGAGACTTTGGTGGTGATGAAACATGCATCAGAAGGCAGAAAGGCAGATAGTCTCCCTACATCCTGTTGATAGGTAAATTATTGTCTGGTTTGAGCTGCGACCATAAAATTATGCCACATTAAAAGATGTTAGTCCTTGTTTATATCTCTCCTCAATAAAGCTATTTTGTTTGATAAAATGGTGTTGCGTCACTTTATGGAAGTCAGTGTGGTTGGGTCGCGGCAGTTTGAGGGGCACTGCAGCCAGATTTCGGCTACTGCTCCTTGACTGCTGGATCCTCCTTCCAGGCTGAAAAGAGGTCTTCCATAGGGTGGCGTAGGTTGGAGGTAGTTTCCTCCCCTGGGGCAGTTACTGCCTCGGAGATTTATAGATCTGTGCCCAATAGCTTCCGGCCTCTCTTTGGAGCCTGGACCTGTTTCCCTCCCTGCTTATTGTGTTTTCTTAAGTTCCAGCTGTAGAATGGTTGGAGACTTTGGGGATGATGAAACTTGCACCTAAAGGCCAGAAGGCAGATAGTCTCCCTACACCCTGTTGGTAGGAAAAGTATTACCTGGTTTGAGCTGCAACCATAAAAGTATGCCTCATTTTAATGGATGAGAATCCTTGTTTATATCTCGTCTCAATAAAGCTGTTCTGTTTGATTAAACGGTGTTGCGTCACTTTATGGGAGTCGGGATGATTGGGTCGCGGCTTGGCCGCATAAATTTGTGGCCGGACGTGGCCTCATTGATTTCAATGCGTTGTTTTGACACATGGCGCTGCGGCTGGCCGCATGAGGAAATTTTACTCCTACGCAAAAACCCAACATGATGCGTCCGAGGGGTACCTCAAAACACGGCACTTGTCTGCATCCGTCGAAAACCTGATGCCACTTCATGTCCTTGTGGTCCCATTTTAAGTATAGCGATGCAGGCTTGATCAGGATGCCTCAGGATTTCGTGGGTACGAATGCAAGATGAAAAAAATGCAGATGTAATACCACCCTTTGCTGGGTTGTGTTTCCTCTTGCAGATTTCAAAGAAATATGCAAATAAAAACGCATCAAAAAATGCACAAAAAACATTAGGTGGGAAAATAGCCTAAAGATAAGTGGATCTTTTGAAATTCTACTTGCTTCGCAAGTGAGAGAGTTCTTAGAACCTCACTGACCATAAGAGCCAATAAGTCTCGAGATGGAAAATGGCTGCCATACAAACTGTGAGAACCGCTCTTCAGTGATGATCCAGGTACTGACCCCCACTGGACAAAGTGTGATAATCTGTAAATAGTCATACCTTCTGGACATGATGTGGAGGCCCACGAGGCAACGGAAGATTAGTGCTTTCTATTGCTCCAGCAGTGTGGAAATGGTGCCAGGAAGTTTTCATTTTTTGTGAACATATCAAATTTCCCCGGACCATGTGGAACGGTGGAGTTATGAAGGTGTGGGGTTATACATGGACAGTAGTATAAAAGGGGCAGGGCTACATAGGAGGTGGGGCTGTGTGAAGATGTCCTGTTGAGTGCCGTCTCTTTACTTCTACAAAAATGTCTAATGCCTCATAAGCTATGGGACTGTGCAACACCAGTACTACTAAATCCACAGCTGGCTATCTGACTTTAAGGGAAGACTCGTAGAATATAGCTAGTGCCCGGAATTCTCAACCATATTTATTAAAATAATAATAAGATTCACTTATACAATATGACGCACACCAGGGGCCAGGGTTACTCCCGGTTAGACAGGCGATTCTTCTCCTTCCTTGTCACGGGTGGACCGCGCCTGCCGGTAGTGGGGCCCGGTGTAGTACAGATCAAAATTGAGGTCGTCTTACGGGAACAGATTAAAGGGGGGTTTAATTTGTTTTCTTCGTGACGCCACCTATGAGTAGATCCGCAGTGTACCTCCTTTCTACCTCCTTAGCTTCTCTTGCCAACGTCGCCCAGGAATACCAGGTCGGGTACGGGGAGGCTGCTTCAATGCCCTATCCATGATGTACGTTCTGGATTCTTTGGGGAGCCTTGGGTCCCTCGGTGGGTACACCGCTGGTTAGACGACTGGAAACTGGCTGGTGGTGGGGTGCTCCTATAAAGCTGCTCCTCCACGGGGCTGGTTCGCGTGACAGAGGTGAACTGCTGCCAGCTTCGGTACCAGTGAACCGGCTGTGAGTTGTGGGCACGGGAGTCTTTTGGGAACCCGTGTATAAATGCCCATTCCCGGTGGTTAAGGCCTCAGGTGCTGACACCCGACCGGTGACGGCCCAGGGGCCCGCACAGGGTGCGGAGCCCCCGCTCCTCTCCAAGTTCTGTGTTCTAGGTTCTAGATTCCAGACTAGACTGTTCTCTCCATCTAGATTATGGTGTGTTCTACTTCACTACCCTAACACTCCACCCACCAGGACCTATGATTGGTCCCCTGTTCTAGGTGTTGTATGTTGGGTTGGATCTCAGAGTTAACTATTGCACTGCTTTGTCTAGAGAATATTGCGGCTGCAATACTCCCTTGTGACGCACTCGTTGCGGGGCGCCACACTCCCCCTTGGTTAAATCAGCTTGTCCCCAAGCGTCAAACTACTCACATTACAGAGGTTTTTGCATTTTTATACATATATGACACACTTTTATTAAAATAGAAAAACAGGTAAAGGTATGCTTTGGTGATATAAGCAAAGAAACAGGTAATCACTTTGTGCGGACCCGGCGGGCGGTCGGCTGTACTTTAACTAGAGTCCAGGCTGTAGCCGCGAGATCACACGGTCAGTGATTAACGGGAACAGAGTCATTGATGAAGTTCAAGTTTTAAAGTCACTGGCTCTGAGGGTGATGGCGCACCCGGATAGCGAACCACCCATCTGCACAAGCATAGCGCTCGTAGGTGATAATATCGCCCCGGTATAGGTCGCGATCGGGATGTCCTCTTGGCAAGTTGGACTCAACGTCCCGGCGCCCCACAAACACCTCCTCATTCAAACCCACCTCCCAAGCGAACCCCCACCCGGTATTTAAATTAAAGGTGGAAATTCTACCTTCACGGCGGAGTTCATCAGGCAGCGGCGGCTGGCGGCGAGCCTCGGCACGGGCCTCCATGTTGGCGCGTTCTCGGGCTTGCCACTCCTCTCGTCGTCTCTGGCGTATATCTCCGTCGTTACGGCTCGGGGTGTAAAGATGAGTAACGGAGCTGGTGGTTTGGCGGGAAGCTTGAACTTGGCGGGCTGTCTGTATCGGAACCCGGTGGAACGGCACAGGGGAAGGTATCGGCAGTGCACCCGACCAGTGTACCCGAGCTGTGT
This sequence comes from Allobates femoralis, assembly GCA_033576535.1. Classification (NCBI taxonomy): domain Eukaryota; kingdom Metazoa; phylum Chordata; class Amphibia; order Anura; family Aromobatidae; genus Allobates; species Allobates femoralis. The sequence goes on from JARQOC010000001.1 coordinate 105,712,074, forward strand.
GCCCGGAAGGAAGTTCCTTGCTGTCTCCCCAAGCGAACCCGGTGTCGAAATCCTCAGCGGTGCTGTGGGTCTCGTCGTCATCCTCTCCGACCTCTTCCTCGATGACCACATCAGGCTGCTCGATGGTGAAAGACGTTGAAGCTTGTTCCGTTGTACAACGGGGCGGTGGTGCTGCGGATCCTTCCGTAGGGACGTCCTGCAGGGCTTCCAGGCTGCCTGCCTCTTCATCTGTTTCCGCAGGTAAAGGTGTTTCAATCCCGGTTACCCGGTAGGCCTCGGCAATGGCAAGGGAAGCCTCCGGTACGGGGATAAAACAGGCGACTGTCTCTGTAGTGGTGAAACATGTCGCGGGTTCCTCAGTGGGAACCTGGTAGAGATCTAATTCTTCCATGGAGCGTGTTATGAGCTCCGGCTCAAGAACGGGATCGGTTGCGATATCGGTCGCTGGAACGGGTCGAGTTGCGGCCTCCACCGGAATGACACAGTCTATTGGCTCAGGTGACGGAGCAGGACAGGTGGTAGGCGAGGGTGAGGCGGTCGAGAAGCTGGTGACGTCGTCTGGGCTTGGAGAAGCTGCACCCGGTCGGCTCTGCTGCATCGCATGGTGTAGTCGTCTGCCTAGGGTCGCGCTCCAGCTACGGATCGTCCATTCCACTGTCTCTAGTAACCGCACCCGGAGGTCTTGTAGAGCCTCTAGCCAGAAGTCGGGGCTGCCGTCTATAGTAAGGGCAGGATCCGGACCCGGTTGGCTGATGGCTGCTCTGGCCTCCGCCTCGACCTCCTGCATCAGGTCTTGGAGTCTCATGCTGGCCATTCTTCTTTGGAGGGAAACCACACCCGATCAACCGGTAAGACGTTCTTGTTGAGCTGGTCAAGAATTCCGTCTGTGTGTCTATGTATGACACTCCCATCTCCTCTGGGCTTTTGTAGTCCAATCGTGGGAAAAGTCTTTGGGGTCCGCCCCCATGGTTGATTCGAGCAATCAGGGCGGACAAAGAGTTTGGCGCCTTTTGTCTTTGGCCCTCCCACGGTGAGGGGGGGGTTGACTCACTCCTGGGCTTCACGTGGCGGCTTCTTGTGGCGGGAACGCCATCTTGGGCGCCATCTTGACCCAATGGTGTAAAGGCGGGAAAGTTCTTTTAGGGACGAACAAAGTCCAATTGTAGACAATAAAGTCCAGTTTAAGCACAATATACCCGTTGGGTAACGGGCCTGCTCGTATCCTGTTCGTGACGCCATTCTCTGACGCACACCAGGGGCCAGGGTTACTCCCGGTTAGACAGGCGATTCTTCTCCTTCCTTGTCACGGGTGGACCGCGCCTGCCGGTAGTGGGGCCCGGTGTAGTACAGATCAAAATTGAGGTCGTCTTACGGGAACAGATTAAAGGGGGGTTTAATTTGTTTTCTTCGTGACGCCACCTATGAGTAGATTCGGTAAGGGCTACCGACGCTGCGGAACCTCCCGGGGTGATGGACAGCAGCAAGATGTTACGCTCCCCACAGGCTGAGCGGTGATCCCCGGGGGCTGGAGCTGCTCAAGATGTTGTGCGGCAGCTGCGGTTACCTTTAGTTCATGACGGACAGTTCATAAGGAGACACGGACACAGATAGTCTCTGCAACGGTTCTTTACTGTAACCAGCAGGCAGTACATGGCTTACAGTGGTTGAGTAGAAGACCGGGTGGACTCAGCAGTGATAGTGCTCCTCAGAGATCCGCAGTGTACCTCCTTTCTACCTCCTTAGCTTCTCTTGCCAGCGTCGCCCAGGAATACCAGGTCGGGTACGGGGAGGCTGCTTCAATGCCCTATCCATGATGTACGTTCTGGATTCTTTGGGGAGCCTTGGGTCCCTCGGTGGGTACACCGCTGGTTAGACGACTGGAAACTGGCTGGTGGTGGGGTGCTCCTATAAAGCTGCTCCTCCACGGGGCTGGTTCGCGTGACAGAGGTGAACTGCTGCCAGCTTCGGTACCAGTGAACCGGCTGTGAGTTGTGGGCACGGGAGTCTTTTGGGAACCCGTGTATAAATGCCCATTCCCGGTGGTTAAGGCCTCAGGTGCTGACACCCGACCGGTGACGGCCCAGGGGCCCGCACAGGGTGCGGAGCCCCCGCTCCTCTCCAAGTTCTGTGTTCTAGGTTCTAGATTCCAGACTAGACTGTTCTCTCCATCTAGATTATGGTGTGTTCTACTTCACTACCCTAACACTCCACCCACCAGGACCTATGATTGGTCCCCTGTTCTAGGTGTTGTATGTTGGGTTGGATCTCAGAGTTAACTATTGCACTGCTTTGTCTAGAGAATATTGCGGCTGCAATACTCCCTTGTGACGCACTCGTTGCGGGGCGCCACAAATATGTGGATATATCGTGATTTAGATGCCGGAGTACCCACATGGTTTTTGAAGCAGGAAATGCTTATGGAAAACTTTGATAATGAAGCGAATGCTTTGTCACCTTTGTTTGCAGCGTTTTTGCCACCGATATCTTTATTGTTGTAATGTTATATATGAGATAATAGAGACAACTTCCAGAAGAAATACGCCTGAAGAATGGGACGTTAGCTGTTAGCTGCTTCATGGCTTTCAAAACATAAAGTGGTTAAATAAAAAAAAAGATGGAACATGCTCACAGCTAGTTATTTTGACATTGATGTGCAAAGGGTCATTATTTTTAATGCTTATTATGGTGGGTTTACACACACCAATTTATCTGTTCAATCTCTGAACCAATCTCTGGTTGCAGTGAAATCATGGATACATTGCTCCATGTTGTACACAGCCACAAAATGGAGCAATGTATCCATGATTTCACTGCAACCAGAGATTGGTTCAGAGATTGAACAGATAAATTGGTGTGTGTAAACCCACCATTAACTTTTGAGTGTGTTTTAAATTGGGTTCAAAGTGGAATCTGGCTGAAAAAAAACTTTCATTTTGGGGTATGCATCAACATGGTTTCATTCAGGCAACTTTTTTCTGCTCCCTGCTAACATGCACAGTCAGGCTTGTTCATTTATTGGTTAGGGACCTTGATTTCCTGGCTGGATGCCGGTGTCTTGGTATCCAGTATTATTTAAAGAAGGTTTCACGCTACCATTTTATTGAATCCGGGCGAATCTGGCTGAAATTGCATGCACCAACATCCGTATTCTCCCCCATTGTCTTTTAATGGGGACGCAGGAACTTGCGGGTGCATTCAGTTGTATACGGTTCTAGCTGAATCTAAATGTCACCGTTTTTTTCCGATACCAAAAACGCAACATGCTGCGATTTTGGTGCTCATTCAAAACCTGGAAACACCAAGATCCGACGCTATCCGGCTGACATTAACCCCTTCCCGACCCATGTCACAGCGTCTGTGACATGGAAATCGGTGCGTTCCCGACCCACGTCACAGCATCTGTGACATGGCAGGATTCCGTTCCTGCAGGTCGGGAGGTCATGATCGGTGAAATGCCTCCCGACCTGCAGGTATGAGGGCACCTGCAGTTTACCCCAGGGAGAATGGCTTTGCCCCCCCGAGGCTACAGCCACGGTGATTGGCGGTTGAAAGTGAAACCGCTAATCACCGCGACTGTAATATTCTCCTGCCCGCCGCTTCTCCCCCTGTCCTCTGCTGTCTCTCCCCTGTCCTCCAATGTCTCTACCCTTCCCCCCAATTCTCCTTCCTGCCCCCCTACTGTCTGCCCCCTGCGATCACCGGAGATAACCGTCGGTCTCCGGTGATCCCCTCCTCCCACTAACCTCTCCGCCACCGTCCTGTTGCTGCCATGCCTCTCCTCTGGTCCACCACTTGCGATCTTCCTCCTCTTGATTTCGGTCAGTCCTCCTGCGCTCCCGTCCTGCTGCCGCTGTCGTTTTGGTTCCGGCTCCTGTCAGGATCCCTCTTCTGCAGCTTGATCCCCCTGCAGGGGCATCAGACTGCAGTGTAGGGATCTGACTACCCTGGCACAGTGATCCATTATGTGATCACTGTGCCAGGGCTGTCAGATCACTTTACTGCAGCCCGATCCCCCTGCAGGGGGATCAAGCTGCAGAGGAGGGATCCTGACAGCCCTGGCACAGTGATCACATAATGGATCACTGTGCCCAGGCTGTCAGATCCTTTCTGCAGCTCAATCCCTATGCAGGGCTGTCAGATTGCTACTCTGCAGCCCGACCCGCCTGCATGGGGATCGAGCTGCAGAAAGCGATCTGACAGCCCGGGCGCGCAGTGATTCCAACATAGTGGATCTGATCCTTTCCTGTGGGTTTGTATAGTGATGCTGCACTGTATTGGAATGATCAGCCATACAGTGCATCATCACTATGACGCCAGGAACTGCAAGAAGAGGACACTTGATCCCTTGCTGCAGTCTCTGGATGTAGCAGAGGCGATCAAGTATCATGGGACCTTCGTTGTGGACTATGTCGGAGGCGATCGGGAATCGTGGGACCTTCATTGTGGACTATGTAGGAGGCGATCAAGCATCGTGGGACCTTCATTGTGGACTACGTCGGACCTTTATAATAAAGATGGAGTCTGAATTTTGTTAGTGTTTTTTTTTCAAATAAAAAGATTTTTCTCTGTGTGGTGTATTTTTTATCTATTTACTAGAGATTCCTAATGGCCAGGTCTAACATTGGCCCGACATTATGAATCTCGGGCATAGTGCCAGCTGTCGATAAAAAAGCTGGCATTAACCCCTTTATTACCCAGTTTGCCACCAGTACCAGGGCAACTGGAAATGTACCGTTACACGACGCAATATCACCTGAAATATCGCACCAAAGTCACGTGGTGTGGTCAATTGCAATCGATATCGTAAGTGTGTCGTGTCGTGTAACAGGGCGATGCGACTGCAATTTATCGCTGGAGCGATACCGCCTGATTTATGTGCAGACAATTAAATCAGGCGATATTGCATAAGCGATGTAGTAGGATCGCTCAATGTGACACCGCAATTGCGATGTTGCAAGCAATTTCCCCTATTCATTACATTGAAAAATATCGCTCGCTGGATTGCTCATACCCAGCGTACGAAAGTTGCTTTTACCATCCTACTTGCGTTGCCTACGATATCTCCCCATGTGACATCTACAAGGCAATCTTGGAAAAGTGCCAAAAACGTGCGCGCTCCCGTGAAATTGCAGGCAATATCGAATTGATATTGCGTCGTGTAACAGTACCTGACGAGTCTGGGTACAGCGCCAGAAAATGGCGACATTTTCTGGGGCAGCTGCGGGCTGCAAGTCGCAGCATGGGGAGCCTAGAATGCTTGGGCCTCTCCATGCTGAGGATTCCAGCCCTCAGCTGCCTAGTTGTAGCTGGCTGAGCCCCACGTCATTTTTTTTCTAGAATTAGTTCTAGAGACAAAAAAAAAAAAAATGGGCTTCGCTGTAATTTTGGTTGCCAACCAGGTACAACTAGGCAGCTAGGGGTTGGTGGCAGTCCATAGCTGCCAAGTTGTACCTGGCTGGACCAAAAATATTCGAAGCCCCGCGTAATTTTTTTAAAATTACTTCTACAAATAAAATGACATGGAGCTTTGCCATATTTTTGGTTGCCAGCAGGTACATATTGGCAGCTGGGCGGCTGAAAATTGCAACCCACAGCCACCCCAGAAAATAGCGCATTCATTAGAGGTGCCATTTTCTGGTGCTGTACACCAACTCTTCCAGTTGCCCTTGTGCTGGTGGCAATTCTGGTGGCACACAGGGGCTCTCCAAATGCGACATGGTGTCCGCTAACAAGTTGAATGGAAAATTAGCTCCAATTGTTAGTGGACACCATGTCGCATATGGAGAGCCCTTGTGTGCCTAAACATTGGAGCTCCCCCATTTTGGAAACTAGACCCCCTAAGGAACCAATCTAGATGCATAGTGAGCACTTTGAACCCCAGATGCTTCTCAAATTGATCCATAAAAATGAAAAAGTACATTTTTTTCACAAACATTTTCTTTTAGCCTCAATTTTTTTCTTTTTGACATTTGCAACAGGATAAAATGCATCCTAAAATTTGTTGGGCAATTTCTCTTGAGTACAAAGATACCTCATATGTGGTCATAAACCACTGTTTGGGCGCACGGCAGGGCTCAGAAGGGAAGGAGTGCCATTTGACTTTTTGAATGGAAAATTAGCTCCAAAAGTCAAACTGTGCTCCCTCCTTTCTGAGCCCTGCCGTGCGCCCAAACTATGGTTTATGACCACATATGAGGTATCGTTACTCAGAAGAAATTGGCCAACAAATTTTAGGATCCATTTTATCCTGTTGCCCATGTGAAAATGAAACAATTGAGGCTAAAAAACATTTTAGTTGGAAAAATTAAAATGTCCATTTTTTCCTTCCTTAGTTCCTGTGAAGCACCTGAAGGGTTAATCATTTTATTGAATGTGGTTTTGAGTAGCTTGAGGGGTGCAGTTTTTGGAATGGTGTCACTTTTGGGTGTTTTCTGTCATGTACACCCCTCAAAAGGACTTCAAATGTGAGGTGGTCACTAAAAAAAAATGGTTTTGTAAATTTTGCTGGAAAAATGAGAAATTGCTGATGAACTTTGAACCCTTATAACTTCCTACCCCCAATTTTTTTTTCCCCAAAATTGTGCTGATGTAAAGTAGACATGTGGGAAATGTTATTTATCGACTATTATGTGTCACATAACTCTGGTTTAACAGAGTAAAAATTCAAAATTTTAAAATTGCAAAATTTTCACCAAATGTTTTATTTTTTCACAAATAAACGCAAAAATTATCGACCTAAATTTACTACTAACATGAAGCCCAATATGTCACGAAAAAAAATCTCAGAATTGCTAGGATATGTTGAAGCGTTCCAGAGTTATTACCTCATAAAGGGACACTGGTCAGAATTGCAAAAAATGGCAAGGTCAGGAAGGCCAAAATAGGATGGGTCATGAAGGGGAGCTCTGTCAACCCGGATCCAGCGGACGCCGGATCCCGCTGGATCCATTTTTTTTGACTGAACATGCCCAGAAGCCAGTATTGTATGACACACCCACTAGGGAGCGTGTCATTTTTCACCAGATTAGTCAAAAAACGTACACAACCTGATGCAACTGCATCAGGTTCTGGAATGCGGGAGGATGCAGGTTGTCGCTGTAACTCAAACCGGTAGTGTGAGGCCAGCCAAAGTGTATAATGTTACTGAGTTCAGGACTGTATATATGTTGTTGAAACCTTAAGCTGTTAGCCAAACAAGTTTTTCAACCAACAAGAATTGCAAACAATATTCATGGTACCAAACTGCTTTGATAAAATAATGTACGTTTCACCTAATGATAGGACATCAGATGGAGATTTGTTATATAAAAAGTTTACTGACTATCCTATTTATCTAAATGGGGCAGAGGTTACCCCATAAAAGGTTTAGACCACGTGCACACGAGTATTTGATGAGTTTTTTACCTCAGGATTTGTAGCCAAAACCAGGAGTGGATGATAAATACAGAAATGGTGCAGGTGTTTCTATTTTCCTCTGATTGCTCCACTCTTGGTTTTGTCTACAAATCCTGAGGTAAAAACTCAGCAAATACTCAACGTGTGCACATGGCCTTATACCCTGAATGGATTCTCTGAAGTAGTGATCCAGAGGTATTTTCTTGATTGAGAGAGCTGCAGTGCTGAGGCCACGTGCACACGCTGAGTATTTGATGAGTTTTTTACCTCAGGATTTGTAGCCAAAACCAGGAGTGGGTGATAAATACAGAAGTGGTGCAGGTGTTTCTATTATACTTTTCCTCTGATTGCTCCACTCCTGGTTTTGTCTACAAATCCTGAGGTAAAAAACTCTGAAAATACTGGCCTGACTCTTCACATCTAGTTGTTAATGGAAATGAAAATAGCTGATCTGTGTGCAGTGGCGTAACCTGAAGCTCATGGGCCATGATGCGAAAGATCCAATGGGGCCCCCAATTATTACAAATCTTTAACAGCAATAGTCTTTTTCTATGGCCAAAGGGACTTTTGGGGCCCCCTAGGCTCCGGGGCCCGAGTGCGATTGTAACCCCTGCACCTGTTGTAGTTACGCCCCTGTCGGTGGGGGCACTGGTACTGGAACCATACCGACCCTTGCTAGTCCGATATTATGAAGCTCATGAGATTAACTATCCTCAGACATCTTGCTGTCACACATCAGATGATAGCAGTATTATGGCTCACTAACACCTCTATATAACTCATATGACTGATATCTGATGTTTTATCTGACAACACTTATGTTATACAATATACAAAGGACAGTTCAGCTTTCCATTTCTGTTTCCCCGGAGAGCAGGATCCAGCACCTCCGCATGGAGCTGCCCAGTTTCGTGGTTAAGACTCTATGAGTCGAAACGCGTAGGATTGCCTCCCTGCTCTGTGGTATCCACTGCTTGCACTGTATAATTTTAATATGAGAGAATAAAGAGTCCGGTTTTATACTTATAAGTCAGTCGACAGGGTAGGGGGCACTCGGATACCGGGACAGTTGGTTACTTCAGTGGGGATCACGGCTGGTCAGTTCCCGGTTCCGTGCCCTGGACCTTCAATGGCGGTGTGGGGGTGATGATGATGGGGGAATGGTAACGTGACGCCACCTGTGGTACCTGGTAATAGGGTTACCAGCGCTGCGGCCGGCTGCTGAGGTGTTGTAAATGCAGCTTTGGTAGTACAGCTCCCCACAGGTGGAGCTTTACCTCAGGGCAGCGGGGTGGATGAGGGGTGAAGTAGTAGCTGTTCTGCTGTGAACGCTGCAGGCGGCAGTGAAGCAGGCACACACACACATACACACAATAGTCTCTGTTTCAGTACCTTTTTACTGATGTCCGGTAACAGACACGGTCCAGGAGGGTAACCAGGTTTCGGTGCAGCTTGGGACGTTCACCTTAGAGAGTTGTGAGGCCTCCTCTGTTAGTGTGTGCGGTGATTGGGGTAAGTTCTTCCTGTAGCTAAACCTGCCGCTCTTTCTCCCTCTCAGGGTGCTACTCCACAACCGACAATGTCAACCTTGCTGTGGGGATCTCTATGCTCCTCTTGGGCCCCTGGTCCTATGCTTCGTCAGGTTTGGTGTCTCTCGTGCGTTAACTTCAGGTGGACTAGATTCTCCTGGTTGGTCCGGGCTTTCTCTGCTATTCTTTGATGAATAGCTACTTCGGACTCCGGTGTCCGGGTGGGCTAAAGGGATACCAGGTATGTTCCCTTCTTCTTTCTTCTTACTTCTTCCACTGGCCTCCGTCCCTCTCCCTAGGGCATTGCACAGCTGGCTCAGCTTCCTGGTTCTGGGCCTGGCTTAGTCCTAGCAACCAGCTCCTTCACTAACTGTCTAGCTGGAATTAACTTCAGTACTAACTGTTCTCTTCACTGCAGACTGACTGACTGGAACTAACTGACTTCTACCCTCAAGCCTGGCTCTTTATAGGGGATCTGGCTTAAGGGCAGCCAGTGGGGCTCCCCCTTCAGGCCTAGGGTGGAAGGTGTTGTGTGCTGTGTGTGCCAAGGTGTACATCCCTCCCTGCATGGGTGGTTCCTGTGGCAATCCCCCACAGGGATGCCACACTTACCCATTCTCCTGGATTCGCTGGAGGATTTCTCCTTCTGTGCATGTTAGGCTGGTTCACACTGCAGCTTTTTTCCTGATCAGGTTCCATCTGATTTGCGTGCCAGAACCAGGAGGTCTCCAAAACTCAGAGCCGGAGTCAATCTTTCAATTATAATTTTCACTGCAAGATCCTCTTCTGGTTTTGCACACACAAAATGGAACCTGATAGGAAAAACATATACTATGGTGCAGTGCTGACTAGCATTTTTTTTTTGCCAATTTGGAATTAAAATAAAATTACTGCATGCTGTTATTGGCAGTGTATCTGAAATGAAGCGCACCCATTCAAGTCAAGAGGTGCGTTCAAAACATCAGACTGCACTTGGATGACACCCGAGTGCAGCCCGTATATACATCAAGATAGACAATGGAGAGCATAGAGAGATTACGGTAAGCTTGTAGCATGTGATAGAACGGAGCACAGTGAATGTCACTCTAGAGCCAATTCTCGTTAACACATCACATCCCTCTCACATGAGAGAATCATCAGATATTATAAACTAACGTGATCCCGCATTTTGTTTTGGCTGATGCCGTGATTGATGCTCATGTCTGACATTGTCATTGAGTTCATGTAAGCAGAAAGTCCTACTGTATATGTCAGTAACCACAAATAAATCTGCTCCGTCTGTTGTCTGTAGATGTCCGGACCCCATAAGTCCCTGTAGCATCGGTTAGTCCATACATTTAGAAGAAATGTTTCCACTCATTGACCAGAGCTCTTATGTAATCACATCTGTATCTTCCCAAAAATATTTAGTTTTTTTTTTTACAATGTATCTAATAATAGCAGAATTTGTAAAAAAAAAAGTTACTTTTTACCTTTTATATAAAAAGGGCTTCAAGATAAAACAAGTAATAAGGGGCTGTGCAGAGAAGGAAAGGCAGGGTGGGAGGATATATAATCTGGGGTGGGGGAGGAGGAAGAGCAGAAAGTGGATGGCTGGAGGAAAATCACAAATCAGTGGAGAGCAAAGCTGCAGCCTCACAGTAACAAACCCTAGCACAAGGAGTGAGAAGACAAACCCTAGGACTAGGAGGTGAGAAGACAAACCCAGGACAAGGAGGTGAGAAGACAAACCCCAGGACAAGGAGGTGAGAAGACAAACCCCAGGACAAGGAGGTGAGGAGCTCCTTATATCTGAGAGGATGGAAGCCAGGGTGTGTAATGTTAGTAAGGCTCCTTCTCATTAACCATGTAAACCAGCAAGTATTAGTTTTTTCTTTTGTCTATATAAACTATGCTCATAACAGAGACTTTATTAAGACGGATTATTTTAGGAACTCTGTGTGTTTGGGCTTTTACATGGGACTGCAGGGAGGATTTGTTAGTTTCTGTAATTCTCCCAAATAAGTGTATGAATGAAAAAATCTTAAATTGCAATCTTTTCTCTGCTACATCAGTGCGGTGTTTGAAAATAGTCCATTTTTATTTTATTAATTATGCACATTATTATTATTATTATTATTTATTTATATAATGACATTATATTCCATGGTGCGTTACATGCTAAAAGGGCAGACTAGGACAAGTAACATAGTAACAATAAATGTTGACAATCCGTTGTACAGATACACGAGGGGAGAAATGCACTTCTTATATAGCGCCAACATATTCCATAGTGGTTTACAGATATTCATCATCACTGTCCCCACTGGGGCTCACAATCCAACTTGTCTATCCGTATGTCTTTGGAGTGTGAGAGGAAACTTTGGAAATGTAAAATAATCATAGTCCATTATTTGGCTGATGTTAGTTTGTGCTAATTGCCAGCATGGCCGGAGAGCTGACACTTGGTTTTCAGTTTCAATCACTGTTTCCAGGGTTCTGACCTTTCAGATTTTCATAGGTCAGTAAAGTTCACTATACAGTATAATGTTTCTGACAGTGGAAAAATCGATGTGGCACAACATTATAAACTAAATGTCTTGTCTAAATAGACTGGAACCTACCGTAGGAGCTGTACTGTAAGAATGTCCAGAATACTGTAAATCAGCCATTGTAAAGAACTGCAGCCAAAAGACAGGAAAAAAAAACCACCACTGCTTGCTTATTACACTAGTACAAAATTGACTTGCTTTAACCAAAAAGTCTTTTGGGGAAACCAAAGTAGATGCCCATGTAATCATGAGAGAGACTGCTCGCAGATTGTAACCTGACCTTGGATTGATTTATCACTAGGCATTTGCAAAAATTATTTCAGTGTTGTACAATAGATGTGATTATTTCTCCACTTGTCGGATATCCAGGAATACTGGGTGCTGGATACCTTCCAGTGCTATATTCCTGCCAGGTCTATATTATTATTTCACTTGTATAGTGCCATTAATTCCACAGCACTTCACATACATTATCATCCCTGTCACCATTGGGGCCCACAGTCTAAATTCCCAATCGGTATGTTTTTGCAGTATGCGAGGAAATTGGAGAACCTAGAGGAAACCTACCTCCAGTGCTACAAGACTGCAGTGCTTAGGCCGGATTCACACTGGCATTTGCAAACGCAGAGCACAGAACGCAGCCAAACGCTTGCGCACATACATTCCTATGTTTAACATGGGAACGCATGTGCCTGCGTTTGCGTTCGGATGCGCACAATTTGTGCACCCTCCGAGCGCACTCTGAACGCAGCCCCGATTCATTTTTTTTTTTGTGTGCAGTCGCGGGCGCTTGATTTATCTGCAAGCATCTGCAAGCGCACAAACGACGCATAGAAGTCAATGGATCTGCAGTCTCCTCCGCATGACAGCGCAGGAGAACGTTGCAGATCACATTGAAATCTCTCCCGGTGGCAGCAGGTGATCAGCGGCGGCCACCGGGAGATCAGCTAAAGCTGCCACTGATCTCCCGCCGGTGTCAGCGGTGAGAAACAGCTGATCTGACAGCTGTTTAAATCTCCCGCGCTGACATCGACTGGAGATCAGCTGTGGCTGGGAGGAGGAGATCTCTGCCGCTGATCTCCTCCTCCCGGCCGCCCCTGAGACAGCTGATTGGCTGGCGGGCTGCATACTAATGTGAACGCATGCAGAGATTCTCTGCTGTGTTCACATCAGTATGGGCTGCGTTTGCACTGCGTTTGCATGCCCTGCGCATGCAGACACAAACGCCAGTGTGAAACCAGCCTAACTACTGAGCCACCATGCTGGTTGAGGGTGGTATTGGCAATTTACTTTTGTTCCTTTGACTCCTCCTGCTCTAACTTGTTGGGACCCTCTCCACTCAATAGTGCCCCAGTTAAAAGGAGCGGTAGCGGAGCTCCATGCAGTGTCTCTAGGGCTAATGTTGATAGCCAAACACTGTCATGCTCTCCAATCAAAAATGGACTTGGGACTTCCATGCCCTCTCCCCATACCAGCAGTGAAACCCCTACAAGTTAACACATGTCACTTGGATAGGAGATAAGTTGGTTGCAGTCTTGGGACAGCCTTTTTTTTTTTTTTTTTTTTTTTAAGACCTTATTTGGCAAAAGGTGAATGTGCTGTAGCTGTCACTAGGGACGCGTTCATTCATTGTTTGACCAAATGTAGCAGGGTAATTTTCAAGCTGATAATTGTGTGGCCTCCCGAATGATAGTACTGTGGTGAGCCACGGGGGAGGTGCCAGGTGTTGTAGATGGGCCAGCTAGGATATATAGTTCCACTGGCAGCAGATGGTAATGTCATGGTAGCTAAAGTGCGTGACTGAACCCCCAAACATTTCCCTTGTGTGCAAAACAATGGTCAAAGCGGGTTGCACTAATAGTGATGGCATATGACCCTTCCCTTTTGGGTGCAGATGTTATAGCGCCCTTGATGTTCGTGCAATTTTAGGCAGCCAGACCCCCAGCCAGACATTACTTCAGGTAGTAATTGATTATAGTCTGTCACAGGCAAAGTGGCTGTGGTTCACTGTGTAGGATACACTAGATATTGTGTATGAAAGAAGGTGATTTCTCCTCATGGAACAAGCTGATTCAGGGCCTCTCAGGTGGCTAGAGTACAGGTCTCTTCACTTGGTATGGAAGGTAATAGTATGATGGCGGAACCTTCACGGCTCTGCTTCTCGTGGTGATGGGGTATGGAGCTATTCACGATTTTGACGCTACTGTTCCCTATTGTAGGGGTCGGGCAGACAAACTTTGTGGCGTGGAAGTCATGTTGCACTAGTTCTGACTGGAAACCAATATAAACCAGCATGGAAGAGACACCTGTTCAGCGTAATCTCTCCCGGCTGTTCTTCACTCCTTTTGTGGAGGTGATTAAATGGAGAAAATTATCTCCCCATCAGTGAGGACTGGGGTAGAGATGCTGGGAGCAATAGTGCTTCCTCCCTGTCTCTTGACTACCCTGACTACAGTTTGAACCATTTCCAGGAAGTGTGTGAGGCCTGAGGTAGATGCTCCACCCACCATTGTTATGGCAACTACCGTATGTACTCGTGTATAAGCCGACCCGTGTATAAGCCGACCCCCCCCCCCCCCCCCCTACTTTTGCCCCAAAAATCTGGAAAAACCTATTGACTCGTGTATAAGCCAAGGGTGGACCCCCGCACAGGTATACAGGCCTCCCCAGTGGTAGTATACAGGCCTCCCCAGTGGTAGTATACAGGCCTCCCCAGTGGTAGTATACAGGCCTCCCCAGTGGTAGTATACAGGCCGCCCCAGTGGTAGTATACAGGCCGCCCCAGTGGTAGTATACAGCAGGCCCCCAGGGGTCCCCAGCAGCCCCCAAATGCTGGCACTCGCCCCCCCCCTTGCAAGGGCTTCCCCCCCGCTTCTCTTACCATCCCGGTCTTCTGATCAGCGCTGCTCCTCGGCGCTCCGTCCTCGCGGCTCCCGTCCTGCTACATCCGGGATCCCCGGCCGTCGCGCGATGACGTCATATGCCTGCGACGGCCGGAGATCCCGGATGTAGCAGGACGGACGGACGGAACAGCGAGGAGCACCGAGGAGCGGCGCTGATCAGAAGTCCGGAATGGTAATATAACCATCGGGGGGGCCCCTTACAAGGGGGGGCGAGTGCCAGCATTTGGGGGCTATATGCACTGCTTACCCCTGCCGCTGATTGACAGGGGGAAGCAGTGCATATTTAATGAGCGGCCCCACGTGACGGGGCCGCTCATCACAGCAGCCTCTCCCCCGCCTCCTCCAGCCTCCCGCCTCAGCACACGCGCGTTTATATACCAGTATATGACCGCAGTGTATAAGCCCGAGGGGGAGACTTTTTCCAGCCCAAAATTGTTGGGTAAAAACTCGGTTATATCACGATAATATCGGTAGTTACTGAGGAAAGGCTTAACCATACACATACATTTGAGACTTGAGATGGCAGCAAAATGCAATGTAAACTATGCATCTATCTGTCCTCTCTGTACGGACATCACAACATTTATGACAGATTTCCTAACTCACATTGCCCAAAGTACTTCTGTCACATGACAACTGTGTCACTCGGCAGCAGTAAGAACAGGTATTGGGATACCACAGTACAAATTGCCAAATGGCCTTTAAACAGGAACAAGTTTTCCTGCTAGATGATCACAACCTTATTGGGGAGCTCTACCAGCCTCAAATATGACGCTGAATAGACTTCTTATCAAGACGCCTTCAAAACATTGAGGAGCCCTCGTATGATTCTAAACCTCAGTGCACTTTCAACTCAATCCTTCATTCACCAGATATTATCTAGGAGGTCAGTGATTGGGTTAGGCCGACTTTCCTCTTATACTGCACTGAGTGGACATGGTATAGGAGAGGCGAGTAATGTCTTCACCACCACCACCCCTTTAAAATGGGTTGTTCCAAACTGGACAATCCGGTAATTACAACACAAGCTATTCGTACATCAGTTCTTTGTTAGTAAAATTTATTTTGATGTTATTACAAGATTGAAATCACAACTTGTGTTTTTTATGAGGAGTCCACCAAGAAGCGAATTATGAGTCAAACTAAAGTAGTAGATGCACTCAGTCGTTTGTGGGCTGCTTTGACTTTCCGTCGCGTTTCGCAGTTATGTAATTTTAATCCTATCTCGGTTGGTTAACATGTAATCAAGGATTTTAGAAACTCTGTTCATAGAACGGTTTTGCGTTTCAGTCAAAACAGTTTTCCACGTTTCAAAATGAGCAGTGACTTCTTTCCACTTTTCAGCGTTCAGCGACAGTGCCAAAACTCAGTTCAAACGGAAAACGTGTAACGGCGGAAAACGAGCAAACAGCATAAACAGGGCTGTGAGCAGAATCAGTTCTGCCATGTCCATCGGTATCCGGATCGTCTGCAGAAATGCAGAACGCTGATGGACATACCAAGGGTACCGTTATATGTGCAACATTACATGCAATTTCACTGGCAATTTGCTGGTTGAGTGAAATCATGGACACATTGTTACATTTGTACACAGCAACAAAATAGAACAATGTGTCCATGATTTCACTGCAACCAGCAAATTGCCAGTGAAATTGCTAGCAATATTGCTGCGTGTGACGGTACCTTTTTAGACAGGTTCACATCATTGTATTTTCGGTTAAATGCTGTCTGACAAAACATCAGATGTCCTCGGACCAAAAAATTAAACTCAATCACAGCATGCCTCTGTAAATCGGATCTCTTTGGCCATTCAAGTCTAAGGGTCTGGGAAAAAACAAATCGGACTGCACTTGGATGATACGATTTTTACGGACTGACACAATGGAGAGTTTTTCTCACTTTTTTTTTTTTTTTCCCCCCCCTTCAGCCCCTATTCTTCTCTGCATCTGTGAAAAAATGGATACACTGATTAGATAAGCAGGCCAATTTTCCCAGATGTATAATATATGGTTGTGTGACTCTAACCTTATGGAGGGAAATATAGAGCTGCTTCTTTTTGGTGGAGCTGTGATGTTCTGTGATACTGATTTGTTGCTGCTTCCCAAATGTATTTCCAGGTTTGCATCTGCATGGAGGACAGTCAACTCTTTGATAGGTTTAGAAAATATACAACAGGAGACACTGGGACTGCTGTATAAACATCACATAGGAGACACTAAGGACATGTACATCACTGTGGATGATGGCAGCTATATAACCACTAGCCGAGGCTGAGGGCACACTGGTGGCACACACCCCGCTGAGAATACCTGTATCTCGGCAACCAAAAATTGACGTGCTGCCACATGTTAGTTCTATGTGAAAAAAAAAAAGAAAGCATGGCGGGTATGGGATTTCAACAAATTCCCTCCTTTTGTGGTGTGTGTGTGTGTATGTCTGTACAATGCAATATCCAAAATGTTGTAAAAACATGCTGCATCTAAAACGCTCTTATATCCTGATCATGGGCACATACCCTTAGGTTATGTTCACACAGTTGTTTTTTGCTGAGGATTTGGGGTAAGGGTTTAAGCCCTGTAACACATAACGAGATCATTAGGAGATTGTTGTAACAGAACAGCGATCTCGCTACGTGTGACACTTAACAGCGATCAGGCCCCTGCTGTGAGATCTATTCTGTCCCTGCTTAAGGCGAATGAAGGTGCGCAGTAAGTTGTGGTGTGAGAAGTATTACCTTCTTATCCTTGAAGCGCGGCAGACAGGACCAACTGCAGCTTCGAATGGATGGAGTCAAGCGTGGACGCAGAGATGAATCAGCGGTGGTTTATTGAACCGTACCAGAAGACGACAAGGTGACACAATGCAGATGGTACAAGAAGCAGCAGGGTAATTGTCTTGTGGGTGTTCACCCCTGGAGCCACAACTGACCTGCTGAAGTTGCTGCTGGTCAAAAGACTTTGCTTCTGCAGCCCAAGAATGTGTCCTTCTCACACTGGTAGCTAGAGTAAAATGGATGCCAGGAAGTGAGGTAGTACACAAGGCTGCAGAACACTCCCACATCCTAGAAAAAGCATAAAAGGAGGAGCGAGGGAGCGACACAAAGCTACTGGTCAGCAGGTGGCAGCAGACAAGCATGAAACAGATAACAATGAAACAGTGGATTGAACTATATGAAGATATTAAGGGAACAGCACAAGATCGTTACAAAGTGCTCTGGGTAATTATTTGGTCATTCTGCTCCCCTGGTCAGCATGCATCGCTGCGTGTGACAGCGAGAGACCAATTATCAGCGACCTCACAGGCTGGTAACCATGGTAAACACCGGGTATGTAGGCAGTGCGCGCTGCCTAGATACCACTGTTTATCATAGTTACCAGTGTCCTCCCGCTTCCAGCGCTGTGGAGGTGGCTCCCTGGTCGCTGAGGAGATCTTCCTGTTTGACAGCTCCCCAGCAACCAGGTAACAATGCACCAACGATCCCTATAGGATCGTTATCGTTGTTGGGATCGCTGTTGTGTGTGATGGGAGCTTTACCTTGGTTTTAAGTAAATCTGTATGAATCCTTTCCTGTATTTGTTTCCCAGCAAAATGTGTGATTCTCGGATTATATGCAAATTGCCTTTTCAAGGGGGACTTGAACTCTAGCTAATAAGCTTCCCACCTAGACAAATCAGATCTCATACTTTGCACTGACGAGGGACAATATCCCAAAAGTTATCTGCAAATTAAGTTTCTGGTTTGGCTTAGGCCAGTTTCGCACCACGGCGCTATTAGGTCCGGGTGAACCTGACAGCCCCGAACCCGACTTTGCCATAATACAGCCCTATGGGGCCAGATGGAGCCAAATGGCAGCTATCTGCCATCCGGTTTCCATCTGTCTGGGAGGATCCAGGTGTATTCGGATTTTTCTCCCAGACACAAAAATGCTGCTTGTGAAAAATATGCCCAAATTGGATCCTCCCGGATCTGGGGCAATCCGGCGCTCCCTAACATGGGAGTCTATGGGGCCGGATAGCCCGGACACAGGCGGCTGAAGTTCAGCGTGAGCTAAGCTGAACTTGAGCACCAGGGAGTTGTTCCCTGTGAAGTGGTTCAGCACCATTTCGCAGGGGACAGCTGCGCTCTACTGCATCTGGCTACAAACAGTGCATATTTACCCTCCGGCTCAGTTTGTAAATCGGGTCCGGGACTGTCGGGTTCACCCCGGACAGCCCCGGACCTGATTGTGCCGTGATGTGAAACTGGTCTTGGATCCTTGGTCATATGACAAGTCTTGTTTAAAAGGTCGCTAGGGATAATGGAACAAGCCGAACGCTTTTGTAGACATTACCTATTAGTTTATTACGATAAACACAGTACAGGTCCTTCTCCCACAACGCGTTTCGACGCTACATGCGTCTTCCTTCCACTTGAGGAAGACGCATGTAGCGTCGAAACGCGTTGTGGGAGAAGGACCTGTACTGTGTTTATCGTAATAAACTAATAGGTAATGTCTACAAAAGCGTTCGGCTTGTTCCATTATCCCTAGCGCTCATTTCTATATACCACATTATTATTGCATTACGTTCCTTTCTCCCTTCGGGGAGAGTGGTGCGAGCAGCTCTGGGAGAGGACCTTGCTGAAGAAAACAGAAACCTGGCCCCTGCACGTGCACGGGACGGTGCACGTGTGAGAGAAGGAGCACAGACCTGGGTGCAAAGGGGAGACAGGCAATAGATGAAGACAGGGATCCTGTATAAAAAAATCTCACCTACTTGCGGTTAATCTAGTTGTGCAGAGGGCACAACCAACTTAGGTGAGTGAAACGTACAGTGTAACGGGAATTTATACCCCTAAATTTGCAGTGTGGCGCAACCATCTATTTTGATTTTTTGCTTGTTTAAAAGGTCGATATTGACTTTTAGGATTTCTACTTTAGATAGCTGGCACTGGAGTTGAAGGCCTCTTTGCAGATGTAATTTGCATATTTTAGTGTCTGAGCGTTTACATCTTTTAAATGTGAAATGGATGTTTGAGAATAGAAAATTTGTTTCTGCACAGAGTCAGAAGTGGGCAGTTTTTAGAGGAGTTTTAAATTTCCTAAAGCGGTTTTGAAGAGTGTCGGGATATTTGCACACTGTCTTTTTCTCTTCATTGTTGGAGTGGAGAAAAAACATCCAAAACACGGCAGTACAAAAAATCCCCAAAATCCTGCAAAAAATGTTTAATACCGTAAATAACAACCCCTTTAACTGTTAACCATTTCAGGTTTCTGAAAGGGTGAAGATGTTAAAGCAACAAGTAAAATAGACCATAGACAATGGTGCGTGTTTGTGTGTGGTGTTTGTTGTTGTGTGTTTTTTTTTTTTTTTTTTTTTTTTTTTTTTTTTTTCTCTCAGAACATCATTTTAACCTCCATTTTCTGACTCTTCTGGCCCAAAAAAGACATCAGGAATTCATCATATGAAAAGCTGACAGGTAAATCATCGCAGAATTACACCTTATTTTTCTGGAATGTAACTTTGAATGAAAAATGAGCAAAGATTAAAAGATTTGTTCACTAGTCAGACAACTCGCTCTTATCGTTGTGTGACGGTACCTTATCATTGCCGATATCATTCAAAAGTCACGTGTGTAGTGACGCTTGAACGATGTCGAAACAACATTTGTTGCGTGTGACACTACTAATGATCAATGATCAGTCGGCTGATCGTTTGATTTGAGGACAGGACCTCAAATCAATCGTTGGTCGCCCACTGGACACGCAGCATCGCAGCGTGTGACACCGGGCGATCAACAATGAACGAGCTGCCAGCGCCTCACAGCCAATGCTGGGAGCTCATATCCATGGTAAACATCGGGTTACTAAGCGGCGCCTAGTAACCCGATGTCTACCATGGTTACCGGCAATCTCGCTGGTCCACATTGCTGGTGAGTCTGCCTGTGTCACAGCTCACCAGCGAAGTGAACGATGTTGTTAGCGATCGCGCGTGCATGTGATCGCTAACATCGATCATAAAAATTGAAGTGTTTGACTGTGTACCTTTAAATGCAATATTCCCTTTGTAAAGTATAGCAGGAAAAAAAAAAAACTCCATACACTCACCTCCGGTAGCGGCGCTGTTTAAGTAATGCCTGCACCAGGTGTCTCAAGGGACAGATGACACTACTGTGTTATGTGAACCCTGCAGTCAATCAGAATCTGCTAATGAGCTGCAGTGCTTCCACCTCGCCTCAATGTTTGAGGATCGTCCAAGTTAAAGGGACACTGTCAGGTCATTTTTCAGTGTAATACTAATATTACCCTTGAATAGTGCCTGGGCAGACCTTTAAAAACATGTAAAATCATTATTGTACCATTTGTAGTTCCCTAGTTAAAGCATTTTCAGACCCTTCTGCAATAGTCCTGTCCATTATATTGACAAACCATTAGTCCTGCTGTGTTAAACTGTTCATTTAAATATTTACTCCTTCTCAGAAGCTCCCTCCTCCCTTTGCTTTCTCTGCTTGTCAAGTTTCACTTTCAATTAGGAGCTTTGGAGGGACAGATTGCAGGCAAACATTTACCTTACCTGATCTTGATAAGGTGTCTGCTCCATTTGTTTCTCTAAGCAGATATGCCTACTGTCCTGTGACAGATTCTGTGTTGTATTTTACCTCTTGCTTGGCTGCAAACACAAATAGAGAGGAGGATACAGCCCACCTACTGATTTCCTGTGCAGTAATGTCAGTATGTGGCATGAATATTCATCCGATGGGGAGTGGACTGCAGAGAATTAAGTGGATTATTCACTGTGATTGACAGATGGAATGAACCTTATTTGAAATTTACGGAAGAAAGGAGGGAAATATTAATAAAAGAAACACATCAATGGTGAGAGCTTAGAGAGGATTTAGAAAATGATGGGCATTATATATGGATTTTTGACCTGAGAGATTCCCTTTAAGTGAAGGTGCGGCAGCTCAATATCTACAGAACTCTAGCCATCGCTGGAACAGAAGGTAACTGTTTTCATTTTACAAGGAGCAATATAGTATTTAGGGCAGAGACACACTATGCAAGTATCTCGCATCACTCTCTCGGCCCCTGCTTCTCTGAACTGCAGTGTGGATCTCTATTGAATTACAAGTGGCTGACATGCTCCCGTTCAGAGAGGCAGGTGGCCGGGTGCGTCATGCGAGATACTTGCACAGGGCCGGCGTCCGCACCCGGCCTACCTGGGCAGGTGCTAGGGACTTCTGCTGACACGGGCCCACCGCCGCTATCTCCGCTGCTGCCACCCACACACTTTGCACCAGATAATTATTTTCCATTAGCTTCTAAGACCGGCTACCCGCCCCTGCTCCCACCCTTTCACTTCCTTTTTGGACCTCCTCCTATTTGCGTCCCCCTGTGCAACGCATATCAGAGGAGGAAGTGTTCACCCTCCTATATACGTCCCACAGTGCATGTCACCCGGCTCCGCCTCTGAAGTGAAGATTGTGAGATAGCAGATTGTTCCACTAACGAGGTACATACTTGCCCTGCCCCAAGTCCGGCATCAGTCACCCGGCCATGATGCTTCTTCTGCAGCTGCACACTGTCTGCAGACTGAGTACTACTGTGCTGCTGCCCCACTCGCCTGCCTGTCACTTTCAAGTATCGTAGTAAGATAAGAAGTCACTCTCACAGTAACTCACTTTCATATAGGCTGCCTGCTTCCACTGTGGAAAACTGGTGCCTCCTGCTCCTTAACATAATTACTAGGAGGAGACTGACACATCCTCTTATGTGTTTCCCTCCCTGTGGAACACACCAACACACTTGGAAATGTCTGCAGTTTGCAATCTGGACTGGCTTAATTCGGTTCAGGCTGTTTATTGTAACTATAAGAGTTTAATGATAATCTGATCAGTTCTTTACAGGGACATCATTCTAAGATGCAATTGCTTGTAGCCAGTGATCAATCCAAATTGTAGAGTCATTGTACCCCAATGACTCCAGGCAGGCTGTGGGGTCACCCCATGATAGGCTCAGCTGAAGACTGGGACAAGAGCCATGATCATCAATCATCCATGAACCATCAATCACATATCCAGATAGGACATACATCCTATTTGATCCACAAAATGTTTTTAACCATGAGCATGAGTTACCGTATATACTCTTGTATAAGCCGACACGTGTATAAGCCGACCCCCCCCCCCCCCCCCCCCACCCCCTACTTTTGCCCCCTAAAACTGGGAAAACTTATTGACTCGCGTATAAGCCGAGGGTGGACTCCAGCACAGTGTATACGGCTGCCCCCAGCAGCAGCAGCGCCGCAGGGGGTACACAGGCTGCCCCCAGCAGCAGCAGCACAGGAGGTACACAGGCTGCCCCCCCCCCTCCCTCACAGTAAAGCCTCCCCATGCTGCCGCTGCTCACTGTAAAATAAATAGTGTTATTAGCTCTCACCCTCGCTCCTGGCTGTGCATCTTCCCTCCTTCCTGCTTGTCCTGTGACCGAGGCTCACCGTGATGATGTCACCGGCCGGTCACATGACACGCAGGGAGGAGGGAGGATGCACACTGAGCCCTGAGAGAGGGTGAGAGCTAATAACACTATTTATTGTACACTGACCAGCGGCAGCATGGGGAGGCTTTACTGTGGTGGGGGCGCCATACTGTTATGGGGAGCCTGTAATGGGATATGCACTGCTCCCCCCTCGGATGGGTGGGGGATGCAGTGCATATCATGAATAAGTTATGAGCGGCTCCACGTCACGAGCCGCTCATATTATAGCCTTCCCCCACGTCCTCCAGCCTCCTCCTGCTCCCGGACACAGCCCCCACCTCGTACAAAAGTATATGACTCGTGTATAAGCCGAGGGGGGGGACTTTTCAGCCCAATTTTTGGGCTGAAAAAGTCTGCTTATACATGAGTATATACGGTATTACTAGATTGCTAAATACCATACTAAGGCCCCTTTCAAATGTCCGTGCAAAAACATACTTGTGCAAGGGTACATTTTATCCGTCTGTGTATTATCTCATCTGTCATTCGTGTCCTGTCCGTGTGCTATCTTCGTGACAGCTGGCTAGCCCACGGACAGCATTTTTTTTATACTTGCCAGTCTCCAGTGATTCTGCCTGTTTCACTTGCTTCTGGTTCCACTGTTGGAGTCATAAGCTTAATGACCAGTGACCTGAAGCGAGCAAGACAGGCAGCATCACCAAAGACTGGTAAGTATAAACATGTATTTATTTCAGTGACATGCCTTTGGTCCAGTACATGTCCCACGTTGTCAAAGGGATAACATCAATGTGTTGTCCGTGTGGCATCCATGCTGCCGGCTAAAACCAAACATTTTGCAGTGTGGCGCAGACATACATGTTACAATGGCTATTGATTAACATTGGTTTCCGTGTCTCCAGTATGTGGCAAACGGATGTGACATGTACCAGGCGCCAGAACATGGAAAATGGGCCTAACTAAGTGCTGGTGAGAAAACCCGTTCTAAGGCATTTCACACGTTTTTTTTCACCTGTGTCCAGCATCATGTGTCATCTGTGTGCGTCTCATGGATCATGGTACATTTTAAAGGGGCTCTCTGAGACTCTTTCGCCCGGGGCCCACAAAACTTGGAGCCGGCCCTGTACTTGCATTGTGTGTTTCTGCCCTTAAGGTTTTGTCTGAGTAGTGAAATTTGCTCGTGAAGGGTTGTTCTAGGTCATTTGACTGTTGGAAAACCCAGTGCAAATTGTAAATCTTTAAAGAACAAAAGGTGTGCTAGAAACACAGGCATGTAAGAACAGGGATAGAATTAAAATTAACAGGTTCCCTCTTTTTGTTGGGAAGCCATACTCTTCCTTTAAAAAAAAAAAAAAAAAAAAAAAAAAAGGGGAGAAATAAAAGCAGGCCTATTTGAATGCCACATCCATTTTTTCATTTTTGTTAAAAGGAGCCTGTCAGATCCCCTGCACCCATAGCTGCGAGCAGTTCTGGGTAAACATCTGAAATACTTTCTTATAGTTCCATTACACAGTAGCATACATAAACCGATCTTTAGAAATTTTTTTTCGAAATATCGCTTGAGATGCTAATTGGGACATTAGTTCACCAGACTATTCAGCCCACAAATCATGTTATCGCTCCCCTGTGGTCATGATAATATGCTATGCATCGCTTCATCCAAGCTTGTGTGTTTGAGTAATATTGTCATACAGCTTCTTTGCCTCTGGGTGTATACGCCTCTGGCTTCAGAGAGGCTCACTTATGCATGATTGAAAGTCGTCCATACTTCCGGTCATGTACACTTCTCTAAACCCGGGTGTATGTATCCCGGCTATAGAGAGGCAGAATGTGCATGAAAGGAAGTATGGAAGACTATTGATTTGCGTTATGCACCCAGAACTGCTTGTGGTGCTGGGTGCACAATGGACCTGACGGTTACCTTTAACCCCAGTAATTTTCACTCACGCTTTCCTTCATCACCAAATACACCTAAGGGCCACGTCACGCACACAGATATCTTTGCAGATATTGTTTGCAGATCTCTGGTTGCAGTGAAATCATGGACACATTGTTACATTTGTACACAGCCACAAAATAGAACAATGTGTGCATGATTTCACTGCAACCAGAGATCTGTGACCTATATCTGCACAATTATCTGTGTGTAACTGGGCCTTAACAGTAGCTAAATGTAAAATCGCTTTCCCCTTCTTATCCCACTTGTTCCTTATGTATAGTCTCATTAACTCCTGTGAATTACTTGTTGTTCTAGTCAAACTGTCGGCTACTTCTTAAAGCCACTTTACACACACAGATATCTGTGACCAACTTCTGAACAGATCTCTGGTTGCAGTGAAATCATGGACACATTGTTCCATTTTGTACAAGCCACAAAATAGAACATGTGTCCATGATTTCATTGCAACCAGAGATCTGTTCAGAAGTTGGTCACAGATATCTGTGTGTGTAACGTGGCCTTTAGTATGGTGAGTAGTTTTAGTGGGTTTTTCTCTACATTTTAAAATTGGTCTTGAAGGAACCCTGCTCAAATTGGAATGAATTGATGACCTGTCCATCCTCCACCCTTACTATTTGCCAGTGGCATAACTTCAGGCTGGCACTTTCACATCTACAATGAAAAATGATACCCGGCACATTAATAGGATTCCCCTTTTTTTGTTCCTCCCATGGAAGACTGTATCCTAATAAGAAAATATATTTTGACAATGATGGCCTCCACTTGCCATCGTAAACTAATAATCAGGTCCTCATTCTAGCCCCACATTGTAATTGTTGTTCATGCAATAAGGCCCCCCCCCCCATCATTCTGGGTCCCTTCCTGTATAATGTCCCCCATATTGTAGCCCTTTCATAACACATTTCTTATCTGTCTGTAGTGAACAACGTCCACTTGCTGCTCTATATGCAGTGCGGCCGGGTGGTGCATGACAGTGATGTTGTACTTGGCTATCAACCTCTGATTGGCTGATCATCATTTCACCTATTGCTCTGCTGTTTGCAGTGCTTCCAACTTGCACCTGATATGGACTTCGTGCTCCAAGATGACAATTCGGACAAAGTGAAGTAGGCAGGAACTGGTGTAGGAGGTGGAAGAAACCCTAATGGCACTAGCACGTGTGCCATCCCGGGGTCTGACTCAATCTCAACCTCCACAAGGCTTACGCAGTGTGCTGTCAGGGAAATGTAGCATCCCTGGCCACAAGCACTTGTCCATGTGTTAGTTAAGTGGACACCTGTACCTGTACTGTAGCATCTGTGCTCGGTGCTCTGACGTACATGATGCGGGCTTTTCTGCCTAATGCGCCACTGCTGTCCAGTGCTGTCTGTAAAAAAGTTTGGGAAGCTTCCATTCCCGTGCGCCTTCTTCTGCTCCCCCATCAAGATGGCAACTGGAGGGAGCGGCAGTGAATTATTGTTCCCTGGGGTAGTGGGCAATAGCTCCCCAAGCAATCGCGTCGGGTCGTCCGCATCCAGGAGGGAGCCTAGCCTCTCTGCTGCTTGAGGCAAAAATTAAAACCGCATGAACTCACATGAAGCCTGACAGCACCGTGCAACTACTTCAAATGAACAGCTGATCAGCATCAGCTGTTGATTTGAAATAACCGGCGGGAAAGCCACCAGTGAGAAGATTCACCGCCGGCTTTCCCTTTCTGTGCTGCGTTCCCTGATGCCCCCTCCCACCCACCCCTTACTCCTAAGTAAGGACCGGGAAGGTAGCTGGGAGCGCAGGACAAAATGGGAAAGCCGACGGTGAAGTCTTCTCACCGCTGGCTTCCCTGTCCGGGTCCTTCGCTCCCGCCCAGTTCTAACTCAGGATCGGGTGGGAGGCAGAGGATCGGGCTGTAATGATAATTTAAAAGCCGGCAGCTTTTTACTGCCGGCTTTTAAACAATCATGCACCCATTAAAGCCTTTTCCTCAGTCCCCAGACCGCTGTGCAGGGTCCAGCTGAGGAATTGCTCAGCTTACTCGCTTTTCCCACTGACTTACATTACACTCGCTACTTGTAATGAGTACCTGAGTATCTGGACCTACTTGTTATGTGTATAGCGAGTCCGAATATTTCACTACTCGCTCATCCCTAACCTTCATCCACCATTCTATGGACTACCTGTTTGCACTTTTTTGCTTCAAGAGTGGTGTCCCACACCCCCCTGACAAGTTTGAAGGATGGGAGGTCTCGTGGATGAGGATGTTTGTTGTACTCCCACATCTGGCACAGTTTCGCCTAGCCTATAGACTTGGGCTCTGTGTGCACCATCCGCAGCAAGTCCACTACCTTTTCCCTTACCTAGCATATTTTAAATTGGGTTTATGATATGACTGAAACTGTCTAGTATTAATAAAGAAAAGAAAATATGCAGCCCTGTTTGAAGCAGCAATATACCTATGGAAGGCCGATAAAGCAATTAACCTGGCCTGTATGCTTCTAATTCAAAACCACCAGTCATCCCTACTGAGTGCAGGTAACAGCAAATTATTATTTATTAATATTGTATTGTGCAGCAGTGGTACACAATTGCTGCAATAGCAATAAAGCACTGCCTATATACTGCACTAAACTCTCCCTCCTAATTCAACTCTCCCTAAACTACTTCTAGAAGTCTGATATTAGACTCGATGATTCAATGCTGTTGTCCAATCGCAGTAATGCCAGGAGCCAACCTAGCTATGCAATATTGTGTGTGGCAGGCAATCACTGCGTAATGTTTGGCTGTGTAATAGCCACAAAACATGCAGGGTGGAGACTCCATCATGGTGTTCGAGCACCCCCATGCTCTATAGCGTATTGAGCAGTGGCGAACATGATCGCTCATCACTAATTGTTAACAATCTTAAACAAAGATACGGTACTTAGAAGACCAACTATCCTATAACATGAACACTGCAGCTCTACTTATTATTTGGGGTTGTTCACTATATAGGATTTAACATTTTAGTGAGTCAGTTCTAGGCGTTTTTGAAGCAATTTTTCACCACCTTCATCCTGTGATTTGACAAACCTTGCTCTGATGTTTCTTCATCCTAAATTCTGATGTAATTTAAAATACTTTACTGTGTGTTTATTTCTGCCCATAAGTGTTTGGCTGGTTACCCTGTATTACAGTTTGAGGTGGGTCCTTTACAATATCAGGAAATTTAAGAGACTCTGCAAATTGTCCTTGAATGTAAAAGTTGTGATATTAGCAAATATTTGTTATTTAAGGGATACTTGGCGGATGGAGGCATTGTGTCTTTGTTCGTGCTCAGGGTCGGGCTAACATCAATCTGCAAACACCAACAAACACTTTAAATGCTAATTTCACATTTCGATTTCGAACACGTCAGACTATTATTTCAGTTTACTTGTTGACTGCAAAAATATTGAGGGTTTTTTTTTTTTTATGTTCCCTCCTTAATTAAAACCACAAAACAAATGTTTGCAGCACTTATTCAACTTGCAAATCTGCCAATTACTGTAGGATTATCTCTGCAGTGTTATTTTTACCTGAAGCAAGGACTTGTGAACATGCTGTATTATGAAATTCCACTTATGTTTTCTAAAATTTTTGGATTGGTAAAGTGCATTTTCAGTCAGCCTTGTCCTAGCTGTACATGTTGGCACAATAATAAAACAAACAAGGCAACATATTGCAATGTTTCATTGTATAATTACTTATTTGTGGCAATTTCATAATAATAAATAAACGTGCTATTCGTTGGTGAGCCAAATTTTCAAAAAATATTTTCGCCTTTTAAATCCTTATTACTAATCGGTGAGAAAAAAAATCGTCTTCTTTTTAGACCGCATATCTATGCTGTTCAGTCAAGTCCATATTTGCATACACAACTACCCTGAAATAGAATATTATTCAATTCTTCATAAATGATCTGTAATCACTGTTTGGTCATCAAGTCCAAAGCTGTCTGTTACCTCCACCCCTCTCAGCAAGTCCATTTTAAAATATATTGGATGTGGCATATAGGGAACATTTTGCAATAAGGACTAAGGCTAGTTTCATACAGCTGTTGTATGTTTTTTTTTTTTTTTTTTTTTTTATTTAATCCGGAGGAATGCCGGAAAATCCTGCATCACTCCCAGGTTTCCCCGCAATGATGCATCTGGATGCACCAATATTATCACTGATCCGTCTTGCGGATCAGTGATACTGGTGTGGGAGCATCGGTTGATAACCTATTTCCGCAGGATCCGGATGTAAATGACACCTCCCCCTAGGAGGCGTGTCATTTAGAACTGTGTTCTGGGCATGTGCTGTTCAAAAACCGGGATCCAGTGGGATCTGACGTCCGCAAGATCTGGGTTTCATACAGCCACATATTAAATCAACCCATGGTGCTCCAGATCCGGGTGTTCGCACTAATTGACCGAAAACAAAAAAATGCAATATTTTGGTGTTTGTGGAAAAACCGTGAACACTTTGGTAAGAACTGGATGCACCCGCAAGTGCCTGTGGCCCTATTGAAAGTCAATTGGGCCGAAAACTGATGTGGGTGCATCCAGTTTAAGCTGGACTCGCACAAATTCTGAAAACCGGCCATGTGAAAGCAGCCTTAGGGCCCTTTCACATCAGCGTTTTTTGAAATTCGCGGCAGATGCGGTGAAAAAAACGCATCTGCCGCGTTTAACGCATAACCGTGACACTTGCGGCAAGCCCCATGCAATGTCTATGGGGCTTGCAGTAAGGGTGCGGCAAGTGCGGTTTTGGCACTTGCGGCAGGTGCGGCCGTGAAAAAAAATGCTGTCAGACGCGTTTTTTTTCGCGGCCGCACCTGCCGCAAGTGCCAAAACCGCACTTGCCGCACATGCTGCAAGTCCGCCTATACCTTGTATGGCGTTTACCGCAACCGCGCCGCAACCGTGCCGCAAGTGCAGCCGGTATGCGGTAATCGCGGCAGATGCAGTTTTTTCACCGCATCTGCCGCGATTTGAAAAAACCGCTGATGTGAAAGGGCCCTCAAAAGGTTATTTTCTAGTTGTCTCTTGAGCAACTCTCAACTCTACATTCTCCTTGCTTCCTGGTTTTTGGCAGGGTGGGCTCTCCTCTTGAAGGACACTTCTGGTGAGTAGCAGAACTGTAGTGTAAGAACCATAAAGCTCAGTAAAGGTTCTGCTGTAACACATTTGGCTATTGGTTAATTTTGGACAGAACACTGATATCACTGTAATGTGAATAGAGACACAACATGGCATTTAAACAAGAATGTGGCTGGGTCATTCCATATCAAGTGATCTAAATATGAATATTTTTTTTTTTTTTTACCTGACGTCTTTAGATTTTTTTTTTTTTTTTCCTATGTGACGTACAACTTTAAGTTTAATTACAAATGAAGAAAAAAAATTCTAATCAGTTAATTTTTTACAGATTTTTAAAGTTTGGCCTAGTATGGCTTT
The DNA here is from genome assembly GCA_033576535.1 of Allobates femoralis. Lineage (NCBI taxonomy): Eukaryota > Metazoa > Chordata > Amphibia > Anura > Aromobatidae > Allobates > Allobates femoralis. The sequence goes on from JARQOC010000001.1 coordinate 105,742,300, forward strand.
ACATTTTTTCATATCTCAGGCTAGAATTAACGGGGTTAAACACACGCAGTGTTTTTTTTTTTTTTTTTTTTTTAAACACTCAGAGTAAATCACTGCTTGCACTACTTTTGATCGCTGCAATAAACATAGTAATTATCACTATATTTATATAAAAAAAAAAATCCACCATTGTTTTCACTAGGGATTAAAAAAACTAATGCAGATATAGTGAAAACTCAGTAGAAAAAAGCTGCCAAAACCGCAGCGTTTATCCGCAGACAGAAAAGGTTGTGTGTGTTCAAGCCCTAAGGGTACCGTTACACGTCGCAACATTGCATGCGATTTGCTGGTTGCAGTGAAATCATGGACACATTGTTCTATTTTGTTGCCATGTACAAAATGGAACAGTGTCCATAATTTCACTGCAACCAGCAAATTGCAAGTGAAATTGCATGCAATGTTGCAACGTGTAACGGTACCCTAATACTCACTTTATAGTAAGACAGTTATCTCAAGTGTATTGTAAATCTTTATTTTTATTACCCATCTTCCTTACGTAATATTATCTGTATTTTTCTCAGAGCAATGGCTGCTGCTTCTCAAGGAACAGCATTTTATAATATATACTGTTGCAATCCCTTTAAGGGCCACGTCACAGACAGATATCTGTGCAGAGATTGTTTGTAGATCTCTGGTTGCAGTGAAATCATGGACACATTGCTCCATTTTGTGGCTGTGTACAAATGGAACTATATGTCCATGATTTCACTGCAACCAGAGATCTGCGAACAATATCTGCACAATTATCTGTGTGTGTGACGTGGCCCTTAAAAACTAAACACACAACAAGAAAAAATCTTAGGGCCGCTTTACACACACCAACTTCTGTGACCAACTTCTGACCAACTTACTGGTTGCAGTGAAATCATCGACACATTGTTCCATTTTGTGGCTGTGTACAATGGAACAATGTGTCCATGATTTCACTGCAACCAGAGATCTGTTCAGAAGTTGGACACAGAAGTCTGTGTGTGTGTGTAAAGCGGCCCTTATGGTCACTTTACACACACCAACTTCTGTAACCAACTTCTGACCAACTTACTGGTTGCAGTGAAATCATGGACACATTGCTCCATTTTGTGACTGTGTACAATGGAACAATGTGTCCATGATTTCACTGCAACCAGTAAGTTGGTCAGAAGTTGGACAGATAAGTTGGTGTGTGTAAAGCGGCCGTCACACCTACGATATCGCTAGCGATATTGTTAGCGATCACGTGCACGCGATCGCTTACAATATCGCTCAACATCGCTGGAGAGATGTCACACAGACAGACTCACCAGCGATGTGGACCAGCGAGATCGCTGTAAATATGGTACACATCGGTTACTAGGCGCCGCGCATCGCTTAGTAACCAGACGTTGTACCATAGTTACCATCTCCCAGCATAGGCTGTGCCGCTTAATTGTTTGATTCGTTCATCGCAAGATTGGAGGTCCGGAGCTCAGATCCCGATCTTGCGATTTGATCATGTATCGCTCGTGTATCTTGCCGTCACAGCAGCAGACCATCGTTCAAGCGATGTTAAATCTGGCGCGTTCAAGCGATATCTTTCAAGATATCGTAGCGTGTGACGCCGCTTAATGCTAGTCCAAGATTGGATGTTTGATTATATCCATCAATCAATGCAGCATGAACATTTGCGACAGTTGTAGAAAGCAACTTTCAAAAGAGAAAAATACTCTGCAAGCGCGACATTTTTGAAACCTGTAACTTTTGTTCTGGCACCCTTGCTCTGTACTCCTGAAGAATGAGTTTACAGACAGGTAAACTCTTTCCATCAAGCATTGACTTGGACGCTGGGGTCCTTTTCAACTTTTATTAATAGGTTAAGTGTAAAACTAAAAAAACAACTAGGAATTCTCAATACAACATAAGCATAATGAAGTGCAAAACATTACATTGTTACAGGTCACACAATGTTCCTGCACGATATTGCAAATACACAATAAGTATAATAGCAGATAATAAGATGATAAACAACAGTGTAGCTACATTGTACATTTAGGTGGTCAGTAGCATATTATAAACTCACCGACTGTGCTATGTTGAGGGAAACATGCAGATGAGCTGAAATCCAGAGAGAGAAGGGTCAGCACACCAGGATGTCAGCTTGTATGAGGCTGTAATGGCTTCTGGAGGAGAAGGGGCAGAGTCTAGAGCACGGCCTCATGGGATTACATAGGCATGGAGGGACCAAAATTAGACTATGCAGTAAACATAATGTAATGTGGGAACATTGTCAACAGATGGCGCTATGGGATAAATTATTGCTGAACAAGCAAACAATATACCGTATGTCTCAAGCAAACTAAATGCACGTATTTCTAAGAAAGGCACGACAACTTCCAACACAAAGGATTTTATAAATCCTGATTAAACAATAGTATTTGAATAAATCACTTTCTAACATCGAAGATGATTAAGATAATGAGGTTGGAAGAGGCATAATTTTTCTCAGAATGGTACGGCTTTCATTTGATATGTCACAAGACTGTTTCTTTATATTTTGTTAATATGTATACTGTACTTTGCAGCACAAAGTAGTCTGAGCTGTGGAGCATTAGTAATGGTTCTATAGATTCCTATTATCTTGTCATATTGTGCATGTGATAGACATTCAGTGAGTTATAGACCAGCTCGTTATGTTGATGAGCCTTTATGAATATGCAGATTAACCAAACATAACAAAATATTAAGGAACCTAGTCTTGTGACATATCAAATAAAAGCCCGTGCCATTTTTGAGAACAATGATGCCTCTTCCACCTCCTCTTATTTCTAGCCCGAGATATGATCACAAATGTAAAGCCGTACCAGGCCAAAATTCGCACTTTTTCAAAACTTTAAAAATCTATCAAAATTAACAGAAGGAAAAAATTTAATATGTAATTAACTAAAGTTGTACTTCATATAGAAAAAAAAAAAATAATAAGGCGTCGGGTAAAAAAATATTTAGATCACTTGATATGGAATGACCCATTGACGCTATAACAGTTAAATATTTTAAAATAGGATCCCATTGCAATCCCAACTTAAATTTTGGTATAGATATGGCTAAGCGCATAGCAGACACGTACATTTTTGTCAAATATCAATCAGGATTACCAACTTATTTTTAGTTAAGTTTACTTTTATTAATCCAAAAGTTAAATTCAATGACCCACAGATTAACAGACAGTAAAAAATATATACACACTTATAGGGAACCACAATTTTTATCACTGGTGTAGAAGGTCCTAGATGACCCTATTTCTCACTCCTACCTAGCAGTGGGGGATAATCCACATCCCATACATATGATGACTCAAGGGAGGCTTGCCCTAAAAAGTCCCTTCTTATGTGAGAGGAAAAGAGACAAGTTATAGGAGAAGGATCGGTCCTGTTGCAAAACCTGTCTTGGGGTCCAAGAATGT
>JARQOC010000001.1:105745853-105812066 GCA_033576535.1 Allobates femoralis
GCAGCGCGCGCTACCTAGTTACCCGCAGTTTACCTGGATACCAGTCTGCAGACATCATGGAAACGATATTTAAATTATTTCCACGATGTCGCTGGTCCAATGATCGCTGGTGAGTCTGCCTGTGTGACAGCTCACCAGTGATCAGCCGTCAATGTCGCCAGCGATCTGATCGCTGGCGACATTGACGCGTGTGACGGCGGCTTAACTGCAGATAACAATCCATGGGCGAGAGAGCTGACCAGCATGATATGAGCTAATGTCTCCAGGAATGTTCCTACTGCTTATAGTGGGTAAGGCTCAGGTGGCCAAGCTCCATGAAAACAGCTGTACACTGCAGTCCTTCTCCTGCATAGCCAGCTTTTATCTTGCTCCAATAAAGCAAGTCAATTGCAAATTTGCTTATTTTAATGTGCTAAAACGAATTAAAGAAATGTTATCCCTTTTTAAAATGTACTTCTATGTTCAAGATGTACAGTACATTTCACAAACTGAGTAATAACCTGGAAATAATTTAGAGGGAAACATAAGAGCAAATACAAAAGAGGGGAAAGTAGTAAATTGTAGATGTGAATCCTACCATTTTGGCAATGTGTGTGTTTTTTTTTTTTTTTTTTTAGTTATATTTCATGAAACAAGGAAACAAGATTATTAAAGGAATAGTTTGCTAATGAGCTAAGATTTCCCAAGACTCTGTAAATGGTGTGATCTAATGCGGAACTTAATAATTTCTAAGTCTTCAGACCCTTGGGCACCAGAAATTAAGATGTTTATCTAAATACTTGGAATATTCAGGAGCAAAAGAGGTAATTTGGCTGTGTTTTTAAGTGTAATAGATTTGGTCTTCTTTCAATTTTTCAATTTTGGTAGATTTGGGGAAACTAGATCAAGAGAAATTCAAGTAAAATATTCTTTAAACACTTATAATAAACTTATACCCTTGATGTTTGGACTTGGATGGACCCCACCCACTCCATTTTAAAGCGACCATATCTACCGTAAATCGGACACTATAATAAATACATGCCACACATTATTTTGGATGTCAAATGGCCACAGCTTTATTTAAACCACAGGATTACCAATCCCAGTAGGAGTCAGGTGGAGTGCTAGTACATTGGGATTCACAGGTACTGTAATCTCACCAGCTGTCTGACATCCAGGCCAGACAGCCATAAAGGGGGGTGGCACGTATTGGCTGCTCATCAAGTAGAGCCATTAAACTATTCTCACTTCCGTGCTTAATCACTGTGCCCGCCCCCGATGACGTTCGCATTACCACATCCTTCAGGCTGGCCACCAAAGCCGAGCCTGTCCACCACCATGAGGTTTTACATCCTTTATTATTTAAAATTAGTCCACCTTAATTTGCCTTCAACTTCCACCTGACCCGTACCCCACCACAAAGAGGCCACTTGACACCTCGGTGGACTGAAAAAAAAACCTACCCCCCCCCCCCCTTCCCTCCGCAAACCGTGCCTAGTAAAGACAACACCAAGTCTCCAAGCACAATGGGTTAATTTTATATACATGCACCCACATATCTGGATATGTATATGTATATGTGCATGTGTACATGTGTATGTATAATATAATGTGCATTGTGAAATTGTGGCCCCCTTGAACTTTTCAACCTTTTGCCACATTTCAGGTTTCAAGCATAAAGATAAATTCAATTTTTTTTTTTGTAAAGAATCAACAAGAAGGTTGAAAAGATCAAGGGGGTCAAATACTTTCACAAGGCACTGTATGTATGTCTGTGTGCGTATGTTTTATTTTATATAATTATGCATGCCTATTTGCACCCACATAGATAAACACAAACACATATGTACATAAACATACACACTCATACATGTGGACTTACCCGTACTCCTACATAAAGACACTTTGCAGCGATATCCTAACACCACTAACTACAAATATGAGAATGATACATAGAAATAGAATGATATAAGAAAGATTAAAGAGGACTAGTCACCAACCATCCATGGTGATCTAATTACAACACTGAATGCAGCATGTCTGCTGCATCCAGGCAAGGGGTCCCCCATCCCTTGAGCCCCCTTTTACCTCGAGATAATAGACTATGAAAACTTACATACTGGAGCCGGGTAGGAGGGGTCTAGTGGCTGGAGCCACTTCTCTCAAAGGGTAGTTTCATGCCCCTCGGATCTTTCATCTGCCTACCGCCGCCTCCCTCATGCAAATCATTCTCTCCCTCGCTTGCTGCATAACACAAAGCGAGTGATACGGGGCTGGCCACATTGCCCTGCCTCCTGCGGTGACGTCACAGCATATACCCGCCCTGCTCCATGGTTAAAATTGAGCAGGGCGGGTATAAGCGGTAATGTCACGGCAGGAGACTGGCCGCCCAGGAAAATTTGAAGGTCAAAAGTTCAAGTTTGCCTCATCAGCAAAACACGCAGATGTGAAAGCAGCCTTAATTAAACCAGCAAGGACACACTCTAATATGTGTGGTGGCTCTAAGCCTACGTTCACAGGCTGCATATTTTCTGTTTTGAACACGCAAACAGATGTTCTTTGCGGGAAAAAAACAAACACATCCTATTTCACACATTGAGCTTTTTTCAGATGCACTGTTTTTGAGCCCATTCTAGAATGTGGGCTATGGAAAAGCGCAAAAAGAATTGACATGGTCGTTTTATTGGAGGATGTGCTTTGCAGTGAAACCGCATCCTCAAAAATACGGATCGAGTGAATGCAAATTCGTGAAATGCATTGCCTTTGCTGCCGACTAAAACGGCGCTGCATTTGCGCATTCACAAAAAACACTGTGTAAATCCAGAAATAGGCTACATTCACATGCTGCGTAACTGATGATTGGTCGAGGGGAATTAAAGATGCAGCATCTCCGATTGGAGACTGTAGATCCTTTTGTCCTGTAAGTGATAAACCTTTGCCAGAGATGTCTAGCAGAAGCTCCAATAGAGAATACAGGAACACTGGGAAGAATAAGTGCTCCTGTATATGGTAGAGATTAACAAGATCGCTGCCAGATCACACACCTATTTGTAGTGTTTGGGGGCTTTAGTCAACTGTTTGGTTGTCATACAGCTGTTTTTGTTTGTTTTTTTTTTTTTTTTTTATAGTCCAGCACACTTAGACTTGATCCTAAAACATTATAGGTTAAGTTAAAGATTAGAACATCCACATGACTACATCACCATAACTCCCGACACTACAATAATACATCACCAGAACCATTGTCAAGTACATCACTAAAACCACTGTCAATACAACAATACCTTACGAGAACCCATCCGTACATCAGAACCACTGTCAACACAATAACACATCATCAAAACCTGTCAATACAGTAATACATAGAACCACCGTCAGTACAGTAATGTATAATCCGAACCGCTGTCAGTACATCACCAGAAAAGTATGTCCCCCTATATAGATGTGTATGCAGATTTATTGGCATTTTGGGGGTAAAAGATTCCTGTAAAATATCATTACTCTTAGCAACACATTTGTCCTGCTTCTCCCAAGACGACCCTCTTGTTTGGTGTTCTACAGCACATAATACCAAAGCAGTGTCATTGTAATCTTTCTAACTAAAGAATAACTACCTTAAGTAAGGCCTATGTTGTGCCCCTGAATAATTGCCCCTCACTGTTCTTCCTGCACAAATGACCCCACACTGTCTCACTTATGGTACGTGGCCTCCACATTGTTCTCCCCTATAAAATATTCCTACTATACTGTCCCTAGTTAAATATGACCGCCACACCATCCCTTCATAAATGAAAACCACCACAGTGTCCTCCCAATAATGAATTTTACCCACAACACCATCCTCGCTTATGAACTCAGTGGTTCATACCCACCCAGCTCCTTATCCACACCTGATTCATCTTAGCTGCAGATATATTCAGAACCACTAGTCTGATCCAGACTTGTCTGATCCATGTGTCTTTCAAACTACCGTATATACTCGTGTATAAGCCGACCCGTGTATAAGCCGACCCCCCTACTTTTGCCCCAAAAATCTGGAAAAACCTATTGACTCGTGTATAAGCCGAGGGTGGACCCCAGCACAGTTATACAGCCCCCAGCAGTGTGGTATACAGGCCCCCCAGTGGTAGTATACAGCAGCCCCAGTGGTAGTATACAGATTCCCCAGCAGCCCCAGTGGTAGTATACAGGAGCCCCAGCAGCCCCAGTGGTAGTATATAGGAGCCCCAGCAGCCCCAGTGGTAGTATACAGGAGCCCCAGCAGCCCCAGTGGTAGTATACAGGAGCCCCAGTGGTAGTATACAGGAGCCCCGCAGCCCCAGTGGTAGTATACAGGAGCCCCAGCAGCCCCAGTGGTAGTATACAGGAGCCCCAGCAGCCCCAGTGGTAGTATACAGGAGCCCCAGCAGCCCCAGTGGTAGTATACAGGAGCCCCAGCAGCCCCAGTGGTAGTATACAGGAGCCCCAGCAGCCCCAGTGGTAGTATACAGGAGCCCCAGCAGCCCCAGTGGTAGTATACAGGCGCCCCAGCAGCCCCAGTGGTAGTATACAGGAGCCCCAGCAGCCCCAGTGGTATAACAGCAGGGTACATATAGCAGCCCCCAGGGGGTACCAACAGCCCCCTGGGGGTACCCACAGCCCCCTGGGGGGTACCCAACAGCCCCCTGGGGGGTACCCAGCAGCCCCTGGGGGGTACCCAGCAGCCCCCTGGGGGGTACCCAGCAGCCCCCTGGGGGGTACCCAGCAGCCCCCTGGGGGTACCAACAGCCCCCAAAAGCTGGCACTGTCCCCCCTTGTAAGGCCTCCCCCTCCCGCTACTTATACATTACCATCCCGGTGTTCTGATCGGCGCCGCTCCTCGTGCTGCGTCGCCGTCTTCATCCTCCCGCGCTGGCTGCATCCAGGATCTCCGGCGGTCGCGCGATGACGTCATATCGCTGCGACCGCCGGAGAACCCGGATGGATGCAGCGAGCGCGGACGGGAGGATGAAGACGGCGACGCAGCACGAGGAGCGGCGCCGATCAGAACACCGGGATGGTAATGTATAAGCACCGGGGGGGGCCCTTACAAGGGGGGACAGTGCCAGCTTTTGGGGGGGGCCATATGCACTGCTTCCCCCTGCGCTGATTGACAGGGGGAAGCAGTGCATATATAATGAGCGGCCCCACGTGACGGGGCCGCTCATACAGCAGCCCCCCCCCGCCTCCTCCAGCCTCCACAGCCCCCACCACACGTTTCTACCGTATAGACCCGTGTATAAGTCGAGGGGGGGACTTTTCAGCCCAAATTTTGGGCTGAAAAACTCGGCTTATACACGAGTATATACGGTACATCTTTTTCAAAGTACATTTTCTAAGTACAATACTTAGAAATAGACTAGAAATGGACTGGAACTGACTGTCAGGTAAAGGAATAGAAAGCCACCACAATGTTTCTTTTCTATTCACTACCGCCCCTTACTACTTCATTTCATATTAACTCCTTAAATCCCTCCAACAAGTAAGGAACTAGTCCTCTCTCCACCCATCCTCCCCAGCCAACTTACCTCCTCCTGACTACTATTCCTCCACATACTGGCTGCATCACCTCGTCCTCGTCTCCACCATCTTGTCCAGGACTGCTCAATCTCATCCCCAGCCACATCTCCCCTGGACTGTAGCTCATCCCTTGGTGGCATCCCACCCCAGACTGCTCTTCACCACTGACCACTCATCCACCACTACAGCTCTTTCCCCCTGCACCTGACCCCTGTAACCTCTGCCCCCACCCACCATCCACAATGTTTCCGCTCCTTTGCACTCACTTCCATCCTCCTCCACTTCCTGCTACCCCTACTCCTTCCATCAACTGCTTCCCCCCCCATAACTGAAGACCAGCTCTCCTCCCTCCTGTCAAAATCACACCTCACCACCAGCGCCCACGACCCGCTCCCATTCCATCGCACTCCCACACCTCCTCCTCACCCTACCCCTTTTCTGTCAGAGTCCCCCAAGGTTCGGTCCTGGGACCCCTACCTTTCTACATTTAGACTCTCGGCCTAGGGCAACTCATCGAGTCCCATGGCCTCCAGTACCACCTCTACGCCGACGACACCCAAATCTACCTGTCCGGCCATGACAACACCTCCCTACTCTCCAGAATCCCATAATGCCTTTCCGCCATCTCATCCTTCTTCTCTGCTCGCTTCCTTAAACTCAACATGGACAAAACTGAATTCATAGTCTTCCCCCCAAGAAATTCCCCCCCCCCCCCACCTCCCAACCTATCCATCTGCATCAACAACTGCGCCCTCTCCCCTGTCCCCCAAGCCAAGTGCCTCGGGGTAATCCTTGACTCCTCCCTATCCTTCAAGCCCCACATCGAGGCCCTCACCACATCCCTCCAGCTCCAGCTCAAGAACATCTCACGGATCCGCTCCTTCTTCACCCACGACACCGCTAAAACACTTATCCATGCTCTTATCATCTGCCTGCCCCTCCTGAACCTGTACGTCCTGATCGCCTAGATTTAGTGTACTTGTTTTTGTCTCCTTTATCCTCATGTAAAGCGCCATGGAACCTAATGGCGCTATATAAATAAATAATAATATAAATAATATCCCACCTCATTCCCAACCTCTCCTCCATTAGCATCCCTGCTCTGACTCCTCTTTGCAACCTATCACTCACCACCAGCACCTTCCCCTCAGCCTTCAAACATGCCTTGATCACAGCCATCCTCAAAAAAACCTCCCTTGACCCCACGGCTGTCTCCAACTACAGCCTTATATCTCTCCTCCCCTTCGCCTCTAAACTACTTGAACAGCACGTCCACTCTGAGCTGTCCTCTCACCTCTTCTTCTCCTGCTCCCTCTTCGACTGCTTGCAATCCGGCTTCAGACCCCTCCCCTCCACGGAAATAGCACTGACCAAAGTCACCAATGACCTCCTGACTGCCAAAATCAAGCGCCACTACTCTGTCCTCCTCCTCCTTGACCTGTCCACCGCCTTCGACACTGTTGACCACTCCCTTCTACTTCAGATCCTGGAATCTTTGCATCACAGACCTTGCCCTCTTCTGGATCTCCTCATACTTAATGGACCGGACCTTCAGCGTCACCCACTCAGACACATCCTCCTCGGCCTACCCCCTATCTGTCGGGTTCCCCCAGGGCTCAGTGCTAGGAGCATTACTCTTCTCAATCTACACTCTCGGCCTAGGGAAACTCAGAGTCCCACGGCCTCCAGTACCACCTCAATGCCGATGAAACCCAAATCTACCTGTCTGGACCTGACATCGCCGTCCTACTATCCAAAATTCCGCAGTACCTGTCCACCATCTCCTCCTTCTCTGCTCGCTTCCTTAAGCTGAACATAGACAAAACCAAATTCATCGTCTTCCAAAGCCGCTCACCCTCACTACCTGACCTATCCATTGTCGTCAACGACTGCTCTCTCCCCAATCCTCCACACCAAGTGCCTCGGGGTTATTCTTGATTCTTCCCTTCTCCTTCAAGCCCCACATCCAAGCCCTCGCCACCTCCTGCCGACTCCAGCTCAAAAACATCTCTCGGATCCACACTTTCCTTGACCACGACACCGCTATAACCCTTATTCGCGCTCTCATCATCTCCCGCCTTGACTACTGCAACCTCCTGGTCACCGGCCTCCCCACTACCTCCGTTTTTCACCTATCCAATCTATCCTGAACTCCGCTGCCCGCCTAATCCATCTGTCTCCCTGCTACTCCCCTGTCTCCCCCTCTGCCAAGCCCTTCACTGGCTCCCTGCTTCCCAGAGATCCCGGTTTAAAATGCTAACCATGACATACAAAGCCATCCACAACCTGTCCCCTCCATACATCTCCGACATGGTCTCCTGATACTTACCCTCACGCAACCTGCGATCCTCCCAAGAACTCCTCCTCTACTCCCCCTTCATCTCCTCTTCGCACAACCGCATACAGGACTTCTCCCGTGCATCACCCATACTCTGGAATTCGCTGCCCCACCACATCAGGCATTCCCCTACCCTGGGAACCTTCAAAAAAGGCCTGAAAACCCACCTCTTCCGCCAAGCCTACAACCTGCAATGAGACCTAGTCCACCGCACCACCTCCCGACCGATACCTCCCCCTCCTACTGTATCCCCACCCAACCCTCATGGACTGTGAGCCCTCGCAGACAGGATCTTTTCCCCTATTGTATCTGTACGTTAGAATTGTCCACAGCCATTGTTACTTGTATTGTTACTATGTTGCTTGTCCTAGTCTGCCCTCTTAACATGTAAAGCGCCATGGAATATTATGGCGCTATATAAATTAATAATAATAAAATAATCTATAATGTCCAATGCAGCCCTTTCTTCACTGTCCACCTCATGTTGTCCCAACTCTATAGTGAGCCCCATTATGCTACGCATTCTGCATACTGAGCCCTAACAGTCTTTTTACTGAGCGCTCCCCATGCTACTCCATCATCATACCGTGCCCTCCCAAGTGATTTCTCTATACCGTGCCCTCCTCAGGCTACCCATTCTCCATACTGTGCCCTTCCAGTCTTTCTTTTTGGAAATACGCAGCGCTGTTTATTTAGCATGTGCATTTTATGCTACGCTTTGCTCAAAAAAAGCGCAAGTGCATTCACACATTGCGATTTTGCAGATGCGCTTCTCCAGAGCCCATTTTACAATGTGGGCTATAGAAAAGCGCAAAAAACTGACATGGTCATTCTTTTTGCAGATGCACTTTGTGTGTCCGCAAAAATATGGCTCATGTAAACGATTTTTTGAGAAATTCATTGCCCTGTATTTTACTGATTTTGCGTATTTCCCCCCCCCCCCCCCCTCCATGTCCCATGCAACTCATCCTCTCCCCTCCCCCCTCCATGTTGCATGTGCCTTCTCCTCTTCCCTCCATCCCTCTTATCCATGTTGCCCCCTAGTTTGGCCTTGGTGCTATGTTCGGCTTAATAGCGCTTACCTTGCTCCACGCTCCATGCTACAGGCTCCCGGGACCCAGCATCATCTTCCTCCTGTCCTCTCCTGCAGCAGAGTCCTGTCATCAGTGATATCTCAACACACTGCTGAGCTCTGAAACAGAAGAGCACATTGGGGCAGGAAGCTGAGCGGAACTTTAGGCTATGTTCATGTGGCACCCCAGGGTTAATGTGCCACAGGAAACGCATAAAGGGTTAACTCCCCACACAACCCACAATACTACACTAGCGCCTCCATGCCAGAAGGGGGAGCTAAAGCTGCTTCACTATATATTCTGGTGTGGAGAGGAAGTGGCAGGTAGTTCAGTGCAGAGCAGCACTGAGGGAAGAAAGGATCTGGGTGTAAAAGGGCTGCGTTGGGCCCAACCCACGTCCCGCTGTCCACTTCCAGGCCTAGCCAGGGTCTGAGGAACGGAGATGGGAGAAGCAGAGGAACACATCTAGGAGACTGAGTACCCTAAGACTCACCCCTGAGAAGCGCAAAGAACGGATACTGGATCTGGACTGTGCCTGAAACACGCAGCATAGTGAATACCGGATTAGTGAAGGTCCCACATCTTCACTGTACCACAGCCAAAGCAACACTGCAGGTTCAGGAACATAAAGATAAGACTCAAGTTGCCTAGCAAATTGGTACCCGTGAGGGGAAGACGGCGCCGGCAGCCTAGCTAAAGCGGCAGCAGGGACACTCTCTCGCTCACTCTCTCACACTCTCTCTCTCTCACACTCTCTCTCTCTCACACTCTCTCTCTCTCACACTCTCTCTCTCTCACACTCTCTCTCTCTCACACTCTCTCTCTCTCTACACTCTCTCTCTCTCTCACACTCTCTCTCTCTCTCACACTCTCTCTCTCTCTCACACTCTCTCTCTCTCTCACACTCTCTCTCTCTCCTCACACTCTCTCTCTCTCTCTCTCACACTCTCTCTCTCTCTCTCAACACTCTCTCTCTCTCTCTCACACTCTCTCTCTCTCTCTCACACTCTCTCTCTCTCTCTCACACTCTCTCCTCTCTCTCTCTCACACTCTCTCTCTCTCTCCACACTCTCTCTCTCTCTCTCACACTCTCTCTCTCTCTCTCACACTCTCTCTCTCTCTCTCACACTCTCTCTTCGACCAAGACCGCTGTGATAACCCCCGTGATAGCTAGCTAAAGCGGCAGCAGGGACACTCTCACTCTCTGTCTGTCTGGACCAAGACCGCTGTGATAACCCCCGTGATATTCCGGTCTGATACAGAGTACCCCATCCCAGTGGGCTCCACATTTACACTTTGCACATTTTTTGCGCCTTTTTTTTTTCTGCAGTTGCACTTTTTTACGTGGTTACCCGGCAAAAAGTGCAACTGCTTTCACACATTGTGCTTTTGTGCGCTTTTTTTCTGCTCTTTTCCCAAAGCCAATTTTAACATGTGGCAATAGAAAAAGCGTGCAAAAAGAATTTACATGTCTATTCTTTGTAAGCGTGCACTTTTGCAGTGAAAGCGCGTGTGAAAAAAACAATACGCAAAAGCGCAACATGAGAACGCAATTCAGCAAAACCCATAGATTTTGTTAAACTGCGTTTCCATAATTGCAATTCACTGCTCTTAAGCACGCGAAAAAAGTGCTGCGTTAATGCAGGAAAACTCTACAAATACGCAGAGGCCCACAGCGTTCACACATTCACTTGTCACCGCATCTTAAAGGTGCGTTGACAAGTGAATGCGGTGCCCCCCTCCCTCGAGCAAAAACTCTCTGGATTTCATGCAAAGTTTGGAGGAGAGAGGAAGACTTTTATAGAAAAAAAGTGTTTTTTTTCTCCTTCATCCTTGTGCCGCCCCCTGAAACCTGGTGCTCCTGGGCACATGCCCCCGGGTGCCTAATTGAAAATACATCCAGATATTAGGAACAGGGCCGTATGTGATTAATCTATAGGGAAAAACTCTATGAAGGCATGAATTATACTCCCACCCCATGCCTTTTTAATAAAAAAAAAAAAGTGTGTGTGTATATATATGTGTGTGTATATAATATAATAATATAAAATTATGCAGCACTCCTTCAGTCAGTGAAGTGGACGCTTTATTTCACCTCATGTGATGCGACGTTTCGGAGTAAAATACTTTTTTTTTTTTTTTTTTCTTTTTCTCAAGCATGGTGCATACACTTCCTAACGAGCTTTATATACATTCAAAGCTAAATTATTAATTATAAAAGTTTCATATAAAAGATATTACATATATACAAAGTGATTTTCATCAAGTGCTATATAGTGTAACCATTCCAAACTGCTTACATAGTGCTAATCTGACTGTTCAACCACCCAGTTAGTCAGTTACAGTACAAAGTGCATAACAATCAGTTACTGACACTTTCAAATCAGCTATGAGTTTTAAAATTATCATAAGTGGTTTCCCTGTTGCTCACCCCTGCCATCAGCCTCGTGCAGTTCATTCCCGGCGTCTTCCGGGTTCCTAGTGCGCACACGCACATCATACAGCGTCATATGATGCTATAGTGCTACTGTGCATGCGCGCAGTCACCGGCGCCATCTTCCTTCCTGGAACATCGGCGATTCTTGCCCAGAGTTCTATCAAAACTCATTAGCAATTGTTATGCCCAGTTCTTAATTTGGTTAAGTACCTAGTCACACAAGCCAGGACCATACCTGAAGGGCTGCCAGTTCACCCCTAAGGGGAACTAGCAATCCCTTATGGACTGACCATCTTGCCCCCTTGGGAAAGGTGATGTCAGAGCGGGAGACCGGCCGCCCCGCCTCCTGCAGTGACATCACCACTTATACCCGCCCTGCTATATGTTAACCATAGAGCAGGGCGGGTATAAGCAGTGACATCACCGCAGGGGGTGGGGCTAAATGGCCATTTCTGGGAGAGAAAAAAAAAAAACTTATAATGCAGAAGAGGGAGACAATGATTGGCAGCGGTGGGCAGATTACACATGCCGGGGGTGTGAATCTGCACTTTGGCTGCAGCCTCTAGCCACCTCCTTTATGGCTGCACGATGTAAGTTTTCTAAGTGTATTTACTCGGGGTACAGGGGGGCTCAAGTGCTGGGGAACCCCTTGCCTGGATGCAGCAGACACGCTGCATCCAGTGCTGTAATTAGATCACCATGCCTGGTTTGGTGACAGGTCCTCTTTAAAAATGTTTTGAGGCCCTCTTCTTCCAGCGTGTCTTGTAGTCCCCTTCTAATTATTGGCAGTCCTTGCACTTGGTGCATAGGCTTTGAGTCTAGGAGTCCCATTACCTAACAATTTTAACATCATGTGTATGAGGTCTCCAGCGTATATTGCCTAAGCTTTGAATTTTAGACATCCTGTTTAACTTCTGAAGGATGGACTGTCACATGCAGCAAATGACCAGATAGGGTAGTAAAAATTAAAATTGCATTATTATGGCCTGATGATTAAGGGATTGAGAAGGCATGGTGGGGTTGTGTGGGTTTTTTTTTTTTTTTTTTTTCTATCCCTTTCCAAGCCCTCCTGTTAGCATCTTCCGGAACAATACTCAAGTTTCCCTTTTGACTTTTATTATACTCAGTACTCGAGTCAAGCCCATCTGCGCGTCCGACCTATTCAGTTTGAGAGCTGAGCACTCAAACTTGCTCATGATTGCTAAATTAAAAAGTATATACCGTATTATACATACACCGTATATACTCGTGTATAAGCCGAGTTTTTCTGCCCAAAAATTGGGCTGAAAAGTTCCCCCCTCGGCTTATACACGATTCAATACGGTAATGGCCCCCAAATGCTAGCACTCGCCTCCCCCTCCCCCCTGTGTGGTAAGGGCCCCCCCCCCCTCCCCCTGCTGCTTAACTTACCATTCCTGGTCTACTGCACTGCACCGCGCCGGTCTTCTGTGCTCCGTCCCCCATGCTCCGAGTCCCGTCCAGCTGCATCCGGGATCCCCAGCCTTCGCGCGATGACGTCATCGTAACTGCGAAGGCCGGGGATCCCGGATGCAGCCAGACTGGACTCTGAGCATGGAGGGCGGAGCACAGAAGACCGGCGCGGTGCAGTGCAGAAGACCAGGGATGGTAAGTTAAGCAGCAGGGGGGGCCCTTACCACACAGGGGGGGGGGGCGAGTGCCAGCATTTGGGGGCTGCTGTATATACCCCTGGGGAGGCTGCTGTATATACCCCTGGGGAGGCTGCTGTATATACCCCTGGGGAGGCTGCTGTATACCTGTGCTGGGGTCCACCCTCGGCTTATACACGAGTCAATAGGTTTTCCCAGGTTTTGGGGGCAAAAGTAGGGGGGTCGGCTTATACACGAGCATATACGGTACTTGCTTTTGATGCAGAGCTGTGTCCTTCTTTCTATCGGCCTTCAAATAGAACTATTTTTCACTAGCTGACAAATCGCAGTTTTACAGCTATTACAAGCTTTATTACCAATTAAGATGCATTTAACCAACAATCATAAAACAATTATCAAAAACAAATGGCTTTTACATTAAATTGCACAATGTTCCACTCAAATTACATGACCTTGGAAATGTCCCAGATAGGACAAGGTGATATACGGTAAGTAACTAAATTTGCCTTTCTTTGGTGCAAGCTAAAAATGACGACCGTCAAATTATTGCAAACAATTAATTAAAATCAAATGGTGATCTTTCAGTAATGTTGAGTTTTGTCTACATCTCCCATGCAAAACTCTCTCTAGGCAACAAGCTATCCTTTGTGTAGTCTGATCCCGCACTTTATATTCTCCCTTTTTTCTTTGGTTTCCAACTCCTTTAGCTCAAAGTTGGCAATAAAGTAAACGCACTCGAAAGGGAGTGGGGTCACAGAATACTACAATGCAGGGTTTGTTTGCTTTCTGTACGATGCTGAAGTTGGTTTCTTATTCGTTCAGTTTCTTATTCGGGCTGAAGTTGGTTTCTTATTCAGCAGTTTCTTATTCGGCTATTTTTTATTTTCTGCTTTTTTCAGCTTTTTCAATAAAAATTAACCATTCTAAGTATATAATAATATGCAGTCATGTGCCCTTTTATGAATACAGTTAAAAACAGATAAAAAAAATAGAAGGCTGGCATCAAAATGGGCATCAAAGTGGGCACTGAGGTCTGGTATGGAAAGGGTTAAATGGCTTTGTGCCACTAATCTGACACCTGATTTACATACTTTGTGATGCAACACATCAAGTTCATGTCAATCCAGCCTGGCACAAATTGGTTATGGGCATCAGAACTGGCATCAAAGTGGGCAGAGAACCAATTTTCACACATGTGAATAAGTAACAGCTATTTTTAAGGGGTTAAATGCCTTTGTGCCACTGATCTAAGACCTGATTTACATACCCACTGATGCCCCACATGAAATCCATGTCTCTCCAGCCTGGTACAAAAGGGTTCTGGGCACCAAAACTGGCATCAAAGTGGGCAAATTGCACATTTTCACAGATTTGAATAAGTAACAGCTATTTTTAAGGGGTTAAATGCCTTTGTGCCACTCATCTAACACCTGCTTTACATACTCACTGATGACCCACATGAAATCCATGTCAATCCAGCCTGGCACAAAAGGGTTCTGGGCATCAAAATGGCATCAAAGTGGGCAAATTGCACATTTTCACAGATTTGAATAAGTAACAGCTATTTTTAAGGGGTTAAATGGCTTTGTGCCACTCATCTGGCACCTGATTTACATACCTACTGATGCCCCACATGAAATCCATGTCAATCCAGCCTGGCACAAATGGGTTCTGGGCATCAAAACTGGCATCAAAGTGGGCAAATTGACCATTTTCACAGATTTGAATAAGTAACAGCTATTTTTAAGGGGTTAAATGGCTTTGTGCCACTGATCTAAGACCTGATTTACATACCCACTGATACCCCACATGAAATCCATGTCTCTCCAGCCTGGCACAAATGGGTTCTGGGCATCAAACTGGATCTCAAGTGTGAGTTTTGTCTTACACTCGCATTGCATAAACGCTATCTTTAGGTTAAAATGCTTTGTGTGATCATCTGACCCCTTATATTCTACCATTCTTATGATGTCCACACTCTTAGTAAATGGGCAATCAAAGTACTGGCACCAAAGGGTTGGGTACCCAGAATACTACAATCAGGTTGTTGCTTCACATCATTTTCTATCTCAGTTTTGAATGAAGTAGTTTTTTTACAGAGTTTCTTTTCGTGCATTATTTTCTGCTTTTTTCATCTTATTCATAAATGAACATTCTAATTCAATATCGCAGCATGGCCTTATAAAAGTTAGGAACATAAAAAAATGGCATCAAATGGCAAATGGCTTTTCACAAGATGGAATAGGTACCTGTTTGAAAGGGTTAAATGGCTTTGTGCCACTAATCTAGACACTGATTTACATACTGTGATGCAACCACATAAATTCATGTCAATCCAGCCTGGCACAAATGGGTTATGGGCATCAAAACTGGCATCAAAGTGGGCAAGATACCAATTTTCCACATGTAATAAGTAACAGCTATTTTTAAGGGGTTAAATGCCTTTGTGCCACTATCTGACAACCTGATTTACATACCCACTGATGCCCCACATGAAATCCATTTCTCTCCAGCCTGGCACAAAAGGGTTCTGGGCACCAAAACTGGCATCAAAGTGGGCAAATTGCCCATTTTCACAGATTTGAATAAGTAACAGCTATTTTTAAGGGGTTAAATGGCTTTGTGCCACTCATCTAACACCTTGCTTTACATAACTACTGATGCCCACATGAAATCCATGTCAATCCAGCCTGGCACAAAGGGTTCTGGGCATCAAAACTGGCATCAAAGTGGGCAAATTGCCCATTTTCACAGATTTGAATAAGTAACAGCTATTTTTAAGGGGTTAAATGGCCTTTGTGCCACTCATCTAAGCACCTGATTTACATACCTACTGATGCCCCACATGAAATCCATTGTCTCCAGCCTGGCACAAATGGGTTCTGGGCATCAAAACTGGCATCAAAGTGGGCAAATTGCCATTTTCACAGATTTGAATAAGTAACAGCTATTTTTAAGGGGTTTAAATGGCTTTGTGCCACTGATCTAAACCTTGATTTACATACTACTGATGACCCCACATGAAATCCATGTCTCTCCAGCCTGGCACACAATGGGTTCTGGGCATCAAAACTGGCATCAAAGTGGGCAAATTGCCCATTTTCACAGATTTGAATAAGTAACAGCTATTTTTAAGGGGTTAAATGCTTTGTGCCACTCATCTACACCTGATTTACATACCTACTGATGCCCCACATGAAATCCATGTGTCTCCAGCCTGGCACAAAATGGGTTCTGGGATCAAACTGGCATCAAAGTGGGCAAATTGCCCCATTTTCACGATTTGAATAAGTAACAGCTATTTTTAAGGGGTTTAAATGGCTTTGTGCCACTCATCTGACACCTGATTTACATACCTACTGATGCCCCACATGAAATCCATGTCATCCAGCCTGGCACAAAAGGGTTCTGGGCATCAAAACTGGCATCAAAGTGGGCAAATTGCCATTTTCACAGATTTGAATAAGTAACAGCAATTTTTAAGGGGTTAAATGCCTTTGTGCCACTGATCTAAACCTGATTTACATACCACTGATGCCCCACATGAAATCCATGTCAATCCAGCCTGGCACAAATGGGTTCTGGGCATCAAGAACTGGCATCAAAGTGGGCAAATCACCATTTTCACAGATTTGAATAAGTAACAGCTATTTTTAAGGGGTTAAAGGGCTTTGTGCCACTCATCTGACACCTGATTTACATACCTACTGATGCCCCACATGAAATCCATTCTCTCCAGCCTGGCACAAAGGGTTCTGGGCATCAAAACTGGCATCAAAGTGGGCAAATTGCCCATTTTCACAGATTTGAATAAGTAACAGCATTTTTAAGGGGTTAAATGCTTTGTGCCACTGATCTAACACCTGATTTACATACCACTGATGCCCCACATGAAATCCATGTCTCTCCAGCCTGGCACAAATGGGTTCTGGGCATCAGAACTGGCATCAAAGTGGGCAAATTGCCCATTTTCACAGATTTGAATAAGTAACAGCTATTTTTAAGGGGTTAAATGGCTTTGTGCCACTCATCTAGCACCTGATTTACATACCTACTGATGCCCCACATGAAATCCATGTCTCTTCAGCCTGGCACAAATGGGTTCTGGGCATCAAAACTGGCATAAAAAGTGGGCAAATTGCCATTTTCACATGATTTGAATAAGTAACAGCTATTTTTAAGGGGTTTAAATGGCTTTGTGCCACTCATCTAACTCTTGATTTACATAACTACTGATGCCCCTACATAAAATCCATGTCACTCCAGCCTGGCACACATGGGTTCTGGGCATCAAAACTGGCATCAAAGTGGGCAAATTGCCCATTTTCACAGATTTGAATAAGTAACAGCTATTTTTAAGGGGGTTAAATGCCTTTGTGCCACTCATCTAACACCTGATTTACATACCTACTGATGCCCCACATGAAATCCATGTGTCTCCAGCCTGGCACAAATGGGTTCTGGGCATCAAAACTGGCATCAAAGTGGGCAAATTGCCCATTTTCACTGATTTGAATAAGTAACAGCTATTTTTAAGGGGTTAAATGGCTTTGTGCCACTCATCTGACACCTGATTTACATACCTACTGATGCCCCACATGAAATCCATGTCTCTCCCCAGCCTGGCACAAATGGGTTCTGGGCATCAAAACTGGCATCAAAGTGGCAAATTGCCCAAATTTTCACAGATTTGAATAAGTAACAGCAATTTTTAAGGGGTTAAATGCCTTTGTGCCACTGATCTAACACCTGATTTACATACCCACTGATGCCCCACATGAAATCCATGTCAATCCAGCCTGCACAAATGGGTTCTGGGCATCAGAACTGGCATCAAAGTGGGCAAATCACCCATTTTCACAGATTGAATAAGTAACAGCTATTTTTAAGGGTTAAATGGCTTTGTGCCACTCATCTGACACCTGATTTACATACCTACTGATGCCCTACATAAAATCCATGTCAATCCAGCCTGGCACAAATGGGTTCTGGGCATCAAAACTGGCATCAAAGTGGGCAAATTGCCCATTTTCACTGATTTGAATAAGTAACAGCTTTTTTTAAGGGGTTAAATGGCTTTGTGCCACTCATCTGACACCTGATTTACATACCCACTGATGCCCCACATGAAATCCATGTCTCTCCAGCCTGGCACAAATGGGTTCTGGGCATCAAAACTGGCATCAAAGTGGGCAAATTGCCCATTTTCACAGATTTGAATAAGTAACAGCTATTTTTAAGGGGTTAAATGCCTTTGTGCCACTCATCTAACACCTGATTTACATACCTACTGATGCCCCACATGAAATCCATGTCTCTCCAGCCTGGCACAAATGGGTTCTGGGCATCAAAACTGGCATCAAAGTGGGCAAATTGCCCATTTTCACTGATTTGAATAAGTAACAGCTATTTTTAAGGGGTTAAATGGCTTTGTGCCACTGATCTAACACCTGATTTACATACCCACTGATGCCCCACATGAAATCCATGTCAATCCAGCCTGGCACAATGGGTTCTGGGCATCAGAACTGGCATCAAAGTGGGCAAATCACCCATTTTCACAGATTTGAATAAGTAACAGCTATTTTTAAGGGGTTAAATGGCTTTGTGCCACTCATCTGACACCTGATTTACATACCTACTGATGCCCCACATGAAATCCATGTCTCTCCAGCCTGGCACAAATGGGTTCTGGGTATCAAAACTGGCATCAAAGTGGGCAAATTGCCCATTTTCACAGATTTGAATAAGTAACAGCAATTTTTAAGGGGTTAAATGCCTTTGTGCCACTGATCTAACACCTGATTTACATACCCACTGATGCCCCACATGAAATCCATGTCAATCCAGCCTGGCACAAATGGGTTCTGGGCATCAGAACTGGCATCAAAGTGGGCAAATCACCCATTTTCACAGATTTGAATAAGTAACAGCTATTTTTAAGGGGTTAAATGGCTTTGTGCCACTCATCTGGCACCTGATTTACATACCTACTGATGCCCCACATGAAATCCATGTCTCTTCAGCCTGGCACAAAAGGGTTCTGGGCATCAAAACTGGCATCAAAGTGGGCAAATTGCACATTTTCACAGATTTGAATAAGTAACAGCTATTTTTAAGGGGTTAAATGGCTTTGTGCCACTCATCTGACACCTGATTTACATACCTACTGATGCCCTACATAAAATCCATGTCAATCCAGCCTGGCACAAATGGGTTCTGGGCATCAAAAACTGGCATCAAAGTGGGCAAATTGCCCATTTTCACTGATTTGAATAAGTAACAGCTTTTTTTAAGGGGTTAAATGGCTTTGTGCCACTCATCTAACACCTGATTTACATACCTACTGATGCCCCACATGATATCCATGCCAATCCAGCCTGGCACAAAAGAGTTCTGGGCATCAAAACTGGCATCAAAGTGGGCAAATTGCACATTTTCACAGATTTGAATAAGTAACAGCTATTTTTAAGGGGTTAAATGCCTTTGTGCCACTCATCTAACACCTGATTTACATACCTACTGATGCCCCACATGAAATCCATGTCAATCCAGCTGGCACAAATAGGTTCTGGGCATCAGAACTGGCATCAAAGTGGGCAAATCACCCATTTTCACAGATTTGAATAAGTAACAGCTATTTTTAAAGGGTTAAATGCCTTTGTGCCAGTCATCTAACACCTGATTTACATACCTACTGATGCCCCACATGAAATCCATGTCTCTCCAGCCTGGCAACAAAAGGGTTCTGGGCATCAAAACTGGCATCCAAGTGGGCAAATTGCCCATTTTCACAGATTTGAATAAGTAACAGCAATTTTTAAGGGGTTTAAATGGCTTTGTGCCACTCATCTAACACCTGATTTACATACCTACTGATGCCCCACATGATATCCATGCCAATCCAGCCTGGCACAAAGGGTTCTGGGCATCAAAGTGGGCAAATTGCACATTTTCACAGATTTGAATAAGTAACAGCTATTTTTAAGGGGTTAAATGCCTTTGTGCCACTCATCTAACACCTGATTTACATACCTACTGATGCCCCACATGAAATCCATGTCAATCCAGCCTGGCACAAATAGGTTCTGGGCATCAGAACTGGCATCAAAGTGGGCAAATCACCCATTTTCACAGATTTGAATAAGTAACAGCTATTTTTAAAGGGGTTAAATGCCTTTGTGCCAGTCATCTAACACCTGATTTACATACCCACCGATGTCGCACATGAAATCCAAATCAATCCAGCCTGGCACAAATGGGTTATGGGCATCAGAACTGGCACCAAAGTGGGCAAATCACTCATTTTCACAGATTTGAATAAGTAACAGCTATTTTTAAGGGGTTAAATGGCTTTGTGCCACTCATCTGGCACCTGATTTTCATACCTACTGATGCCCCATATGATATCCATGTCTCTCCAGCCTGGCACAAATGGGTTCTGGGCATCAAAAACTGGCATCAAAGTGGGCAAATTGCCCATTTTCACTGATTTGAATAAGTAACAGCTATTTTTAAGGGGTTTAAATGGCTTTGTGCCACTGATCTAACACCTGATTTACATACCCACTGATGCCCCACATGAAATCCATGTCAATCCAGCCTGGCACAAATGGGTTCTGGGCATCAGAACTGGCATCAAAGTGGGCAAATCACCCATTTTCACAGATTTGAATAAGTAACAGCTATTTTTAAGGGGTTAAATGGCTTTGTGCCACTCATCTGACACCTGATTTACATACCTACTGATGCCCCACATGAAATCCATGTCTCTCCAGCCTGGCACAAATGGGTTCTGGGTATCAAAAACTGGCATCAAAGTGGGCAAATTGCCCATTTTCACAGATTTGAATAAGTAACAGCAATTTTTAAGGGGTTTAAATGCCTTTGTGCCACTGATCTAACACCTGATTTACATACCCACTGATGCCCCACATGAAATCCATGTCAATCCAGCCTGGCACAAATGGGTTCTGGGCATCAGAACTGGCATCAAAGTGGGCAAATCACCCATTTTCACAGATTTGAATAAGTAACAGCTATTTTTAAGGGTTTAAATGGCTTTGTGCCACTCATCTGGCACCTGATTTACATACCTACTGATGCCCCACATGAAATCCATGTCTCTTCAGCCTGGCACAAAAGGGTTCTGGGCATCAAAACTGGCATCAAAGTGGGCAAATTGCACATTTTCACAGATTTGAATAAGTAACAGCTATTTTTAAGGGGTTTTAAATGGCTTTGTGCCACTCATCTGACACCTGATTTACATACCTACTGATGCCCTACATAAAATCCATGTCAATCCAGCCTGGCACAAATGGGTTCTGGGCATCAAAACTGGCATCAAAGTGGGCAAATTGCCATTTTCACTGATTTGAATAAGTAACAGCTTTTTTTAAGGGGTTTTTAAATGGCTTTGTGCCACTCATCTGACACCTGATTTACATACCTACTGATGCCCCACATGAAATCCATGTCAATCCAGCCTGGCACAAAAGGGTTCTGGGCATCAAAACTGGCATCAAAGTGGGCAAATCGCCCATTTTCACAGATTTGAATAAGTAACAGCTATTTTTAAGGGGTTAAATGCCTTTGTGCCACTCATCTGGCACCTGATTTACATACCTACTGATGCCCCACATGAAATCCATGTCTCTCAGCCTGGCACAAAAGGGTTCTGGGCATCAGAACTGGCATCAAAGTGGGCACATTACCCATTTTCACAGATTTGAATAAGTAACAGCTATTTTTAAGGGTTAAATGCCTTTGTGCCACTCATCTGACACCTGATTTTCATACCTACTGATGCCCCACATGAAATCCATGTCAATCCAGCCTGGCACAAAAGGGTTCTGGGCATCAAAACTGGCATCCAAGTGGGCAAATTGCCCATTTTCACAGATTTGAATAAGTAACAGCAATTTTTAAGGGGTTTAAATGGCTTTGTGCCATGCATCTAACACCTGATTTACATACCTACTGATGCCCCACATGATATCCATGCCAATCCAGCCTGGCACAAAAGGGTTCTGGGCATCAAAACTGGCATCCAAGTGGGCAAATTGCCCATTTTCACAGATTTGAATAAGTAACAGCAATTTTTAAGGGGTTAAATGGCTTTGTGCCACTCATCTAACACCTGATTTACATACCTACTGATGCCCCACATGAAATCCATGTCAATCCAGCCTGGCACAAATAGGTTCTGGGCATCAGAACTGGCATCAAAGTGGGCAAATCACCCATTTTCACAGATTTGAATAAGTAACAGCTATTTTTAAAGGGTTAAATGCCTTTGTGCCAGTCATCTAACACCTGATTTACATACCCACCGATGTCGCACATGAAATCCAAATCAATCCAGCCTGGCACAAATGGGTTATGGGCATCAGAACTGGCACCAAAGTGGGCAAATCACTCATTTTCACAGATTTGAATAAGTAACAGCTATTTTTAAGGGGTTAAATGGCTTTGTGCCACTCATCTGGCACCTGATTTTCATACCTACTGATGCCCCATATGATATCCATGCCAATCCAGCCTGGCACAAAGGGTTCTGTGCATCAAAACTGGCATCAAAGTGGGCAAATTGACCATTTTCACAGATTTGAATAAGTAACAGCTATTTTTAAGGGGTTAAATGCCTTTGTGCCACTCATCTGACACCTGATTTACATACCTACTGATGCCCCACATGAAATCCATGTGTCTCCAGCCTGGCACAAAAGGGTTCTGGGCATCAAAACTGGCATCAAAGTGGGCAGAGAACCAATTTTCACACATGTGAATAAGTAACAGCTATTTTTAAGGGGTTAAATGCCTTTGTGCCACTCATCTGACACCTGATTTACATACCTACTAATGCCCCACATGAAATCCATGTGTCTCCAGCCTGGTATCCGATTGCAGGGACCAGTTTGGATCCAATGCTGTTCGATTCATATTGGACAGCTTCGGATTTAAAAAAATCGTAGTGTGA
Source organism: Allobates femoralis (assembly GCA_033576535.1). Classification (NCBI taxonomy): domain Eukaryota; kingdom Metazoa; phylum Chordata; class Amphibia; order Anura; family Aromobatidae; genus Allobates; species Allobates femoralis. The sequence continues at coordinate 105,768,832 of JARQOC010000001.1, forward strand.
AATTTTTCTGTGTATATTCTTAGATAGATAGAAAGATAGATAGATAAGAATATAGATAGGAAAATAGATAAAAATAAAGATAGATAAATAGAGAAAATGTTTTTTTCGGACCGGAAATAGCCGAGCCCCGTGGCCGAAAATAGAACCAGAAGGCCGGCCATATATTTCGCGAGACACCGCTAATGTATGTCTATGGGAAGTGAGGCGCTCTTCTGATTGGTCGCCGTCAGCACACAGCGACCAATCAGAAGAGCGCCTCACTTCCCATAGACATACATAGCGGTGTGTCGGCGATTTTATGGCCGGGCCCCTGGTTCTATTTTCAGGCAGGGGACTCGGCTCTGGTCGGTAGTTCGACGGGGCCGGAAACTCGCAATGAGCGCTTCGCGGCGATAGGTAGCGTATCAGCAACGACTCGCAATGATTGCGAGTCGTTGGTAAGGCGCGAGCAATGTCTGCGAAGCGCTGATTGCGAGTTTGCGGCCCCGTGGAACGACGGATCAGAGCCGAGTCCCCTGCCTGAAAATAGAACCAGGGGCCCGGCCATAAAATCGGCGACACACCGCTATGTATGTCTATGGGAAGTGAGGCGGTATTCTGATTGGTTGCCATCAGCACACAGCGACCAATCAGAAGAGCGCCTCACTTCCCATAGACTTAGAATGGGCGATTTTTGAGTTTCGAATTTACCGCAAAAAGTGAGGCGCGATTCTGATTGGTCGCCGTCAGCACACAGCGACCAATCAGAAGAGCGCCTCACTGCTCATAGACATAGAATTGAGGATTTTTCGTCAATTCTATCGGAATGAGAAGTGAAGAGGACGTCGGAGCCGGCGATGGCGGAAAGAAGAGAGAAGACCCCCGGGACTGGACGAAGAGGACGCCTGGCCGGACGGAGGACTCCTGGAGCGGACGGACGATGAGATGAAGAAGAAGACATGTAAGTGATCGACGGCGGCGGTGGGTTAGGGGACGGGGGGGGCTTAGGGTGTAGCGCCGTAGGGGGGTAGCGACAGCGGCGGGCGACAGTGGCGAGAGCTTAGGAGGCGGCGGGGCTTATGGGCTTAGGATGCGGCGGGCCTTAGGGAGTAGCGACAGCGGCGGGGGGTTAGGAGGCGGTGGGGCTTAGGGGCTATCGGCGGGGGCTTAGGATGCGGCGGGGCTTAGCGGGGCTTAGGGGGTAGGGGCTTAGGAGGCGGCGGGGCTTAGAGGGTAGGGGCTTAGGGGCGGCGGGGGTTAGGGGGTGGGGACGGCGGGGGCTTAGGGTGTAGCGCCTTAGGGGGTGGTAGCGAGACAGCGGCGGGGGGTTCGGAGGCGGCGGGCTTAGGGGGTATCAGCGGGGGCTTAGGATGCGGCGGGGCTTAGGGGGTAGGGGCTTAGGAGGCGGCGGGGCTTAGAGGGTAGGGGCTTAGGGGCGGCGGGGATTAGGGGGTGGGGACGGCGGGGGCTTAGGGTGTTAGCGCCTTAGGGGGTAGCGAGACAGCGGCGGGGGGTTAGGAGGCGGCAGGGTTTAGGGGGTATCGGTGGGGGCTTAGGATGCGGCGGGGCTTAGGGGGTAGGGGCTTAGGAGGCGGCGGGGCTTAGAGGGTAGGGGCTTAGGGGCGGCGGGGGTTAGGGGGTGGGGACGGCGGGGGCTTAGGGTGTAGCGCCTTAGGGGGTAGCGAGACAGCGGCGGGGGGTTAGGAGGCGGCAGGGTTTAGGGGGTATCGGTGGGGGCTTAGGATGCGGCGGGACTTAGGGGGTAGGGGCTTAGGAGGCGGCGGGGCTTAGAGGGTAGGGGCTTAGGGGCGGCGGGGGTTAGGGGGTGGGAACGGCGGGGGCTTAGGGTGTAGCGCCTTAGGGGGTAGCGAGACAGCGGCGGGGGGTTAGGAGGCGGCGGGGCTTAGGGGGTATCAGCGGGGGCTTAGGATGCGGCGGGGCTTAGGGGGTAGGGGCTTAGGAGGCGGCGGGGCTTAGAGGGTAGGGGCTTAGGGGCGGCGGGGATTAGGGGGTGGGGACGGCGGGGGCTTAGGGTGTAGCGCCTTAGGGGGTAGCGAGACAGCGGCGGGGGGTTAGGAGGCGGCAGGGTTTAGGGGGTATCGGTGGGGGCTTAGGATGCGGCGGGGCTTAGGGGGTAGGGGCTTAGGAGGCGGCGGGGCTTAGAGGGTAGGGGCTTAGGGGCGGCGGGGGTTAGGGGGTGGGGACGGCGGGGGCTTAGGGTGTAGCGCCTTAGGGGGTAGCGAGACAGCGGCGGGGGGTTAGGAGGCGGCGGGGCTTAGGGGGTATCGGCGGGGGCTTAGGATGCGGCGGGGCTTAGCGGGGCTTAGGGGGTAGGGGCTTAGGAGGCGGCGGGGCTTAGAGGGTAGGGGCTTAGGGGCGGCGGGGGTTAGGGCTTAGGATGTGGCGGGGCTTAGCGGGTAGGGGCTTAGGAGGCAGCGGGGCTTAGAGGGTAGGGGCGGCGGGGGTTAGGGGGTGGGGGTAGCGACAGGAGCGGTAGCTTATGGGCGGACAGGCGTATGGGCATGGGGCTGTAGTATACCATAGCGGTGTACACTACAGCCCCATGCTGTGGCTTTGTTTGCGGGGCAACGACTCGCAATGCCCGCCTTGCGGGCATTGCTTCGCGAGTCGGCAACGACTCGCAATACCCGCTCTGCGGGCATTGCTTCGCGAGTCGCGTGGCCGCGGCCACGGACAGAGTCCTGGAGAAAGTTCCGAGCTACGTGAACAAAGCCACAGGAAGTAGCGCCGGTCTGACGGAAGTCAGCTACGGCAATTATATAATAGATATAGCAGCGCTATGGTATATGGTGGTACATTACAGCACATGTATAGCAGCACTATAGAATATGGTGGTACATTACATTACATGTATAGCTGCGCTATGGTTTATGGCGTTGCATTACATTACATGCATAGCAGCGCTATGGTATATGGCGGTACATTACAGTACATGTATAGCAGCGCTATGGTATATGGCGGTACATGGATGCAGGATGTGTGGCGCCCCGCAACGAGTGCGTCACAGGAGTGCATTGCATCCCAGACTGCAGCTGCAATTTTCTCTGACTAAGCAATGACATGGTTAACGTCAGAGCTCCATACCCTACATGCACATCAGAATAGATGGCCAATAAGGTCCTGGTTGGCGGAGTGTAGGAGTAGTGTGTGTTAGAGGAGAAGTTAGTCTGCAGAATGTAGGAGAAGGAGGAAGGAGAAGAGGTGGCGGGGAGGAACGTAGGAGAGGGTGCCCTGCACAGTTACGTGCAGCCCCTAGGCCACCACCGGTTGGGCGCCATTACCCCGTTGTTTCCACGGGTCAAAATACACCCGTGCCCATCTACAACCGGATCACTGGTTCCGAAGCTGGTAGTCGTTTATCACTGCTATGCAAACCAGGAGTGGAGGGACCGCTCTACAGGAGTAATCCACCGCCGCCACAAACAGACCCGTCTTGCCAGCGGAGTACTCAACAAAAGGACCCAGGTTAGCCCTCACACCGGAACGTACACACCGGCAGGGAAATTTAAGTAACCCCTTGTACCCGACCTTGGCACTCAAAGGCGACATCGGCAACTCACTTAGAACAAGCTTAGAATGGAGGAACACCGCGGAGCTCTGAGAAACACTGGTCATTGCTAAGTCAACACAGTCCGTTACCCGTTACCTGTATGCCATGTATCATCTGCTGGATACAGTAAAATACCCATTGCACAGACTATCAGTGTCCGTGCCTTTTCCAAAACTGTTCATCTCCACATGCAGAGAGTAACTGAGCTGCCTCACAACATCTTGTGCAGCTCCTGGCTCCGGGGACTCCCGCTCATCCTGTGGGGAGCGTCCCATCTTGCTGCATCCCATCCCCCGGAGGCCCAAGCAGCGCCGGTGAACTCACCGGAATTCTCACAGGTGGCATCACGACAAGATTTAACCCCTTATCTGTTCAGCCAACGTTTTTGATGTGGACCACCGGGCCCACACAGCCTTGGGTGCGGTACCGTGACAGGGAGCAGCGACAGCCTGAGACGTGCGCACCACGGCTACGGTGAGTCAGATAGATGCGGGGGGGCAGGATGGAGCCGGTGGGGCAGGATGGTGGCGGGGGGATCAGGATGGTGGTGGTGGGGCAGGATGTAGTCGGCGGGGCAGGATGGTGGCGGGGGGGCAGGATGGATACGGGGGGGCAGGATGGAGGCGCTCCTCCTTCACCCCTCCGCTGCTCCTGCCCCTCCTCTGCTCCCCGCCGCCCCCCCCCCACACCCACATGGTGATAATAAAAATAAAATAATCCCTCAGTGATGATACTTAGGTTGGTTTCACACTACGATTTTTTTAAATCCGAAGCTGTCCGATATAAATCGGACAGCATTGGATCCAAACTGGTCCCTGCATTCGGATGCCAGGCTGGAGAGACATGGATTTCATGTGGGGCATCAGTAGGTATGTAAACCAGGTGTTAGATGAGTGGCACAAAGGCATTTAACCTCTTAAAAATTGCTGTTACTTATTCACATGTGTGAAAATTGGTTCTCTGCCCACTTTGATGCCAGTTTTGATGCCCAGAACCCATTTGTGCCAGGCTGGATTGACATGGATTTCATGTGGGGCATCAGTGGGTATGTAAATCAGGTGTCAGATGAGTGGCACAAAGGCATTTAACCCCTTAAAAATAGCTGTTACTTATTCAAATCTGTGAAAATGTGCAATTTGCCCACTTTGATGCCAGTTTTGATGCCCAGAACCCTTTTGTGCCAGGCTGGATTGACATGGATTTCATGCGGGGTATCAGTGGGTATGTAAAGCAGGTGTTAGATGAGTGGCACAAAGGCATTTAACCCCTTAAAAATAGCTGTTACTTATTCAAATCTGTGAAAATGTGCAATTTGCCCACTTTGATGCCAGTTTTGATGCCCAGAACCCTTTTGTGCCAGGCTGGATTGACATGGATTTCATGTGGGTCATCAGTGAGTATGTAAATCAGGTCTTAGATCAGTGGCACAAAGCCATTTAACCCCTTAAAAATAGCTGTTACTTATTCAAATCAGTGAAAATGGGCAATTTGCCCACTTTGATGCCAGTTTTGATGCCCAGAACCCATTTGTGCCAGGCTGGAGACACATGGATTTCATGTGGGGCATCAGTAGGTATGTAAATCAGGTGTTAGATGAGTGGCACAAAGCCATTTAACCCCTTAAAAATAGCTGTTACTTATTCAAATCTGTGAAAATGGGCAATTTGCCCACTTTGATGCCAGTTTTGATGCCCAGAACCCTTTTGTGCCAGGCTGGAGAGACATGGATTTCATGTGGGGCATCAGTAGGTATGTAAACCAGGTGTTAGATGAGTGGCACAAAGGCATTTAACCTCTTAAAAATTGCTGTTACTTATTCACATGTGTGAAAATTGGTTCTCTGCCCACTTTGATGCCAGTTTTGATGCCCAGAACCCATTTGTGCCAGGCTGGAGAGACATGGATTTCATGTGGGGCATCAGTAGGTATGTAAACCAGGTGTTAGATGAGTGGCACAAAGGCATTTAACCCCTTAAAAATAGCTGTTACTTATTCAAATCTGTGAAAATGTGCAATTTGCCCACTTTGATGCCAGTTTTGATGCCCAGAACCCTTTTGTGCCAGGCTGGATTGACATGGATTTCATGCGGGGTATCAGTGGGTATGTAAAGCAGGTGTTAGATGAGTGGCACAAAGGCATTTAACCCCTTAAAAATAGCTGTTACTTATTCAAATCTGTGAAAATGTGCAATTTGCCCACTTTGATGCCAGTTTTGATGCCCAGAACCCTTTTGTGCCAGGCTGGATTGACATGGATTTCATGTGGGTCATCAGTGAGTATGTAAATCAGGTCTTAGATCAGTGGCACAAAGCCATTTAACCCCTTAAAAATAGCTGTTACTTATTCAAATCAGTGAAAATGGGCAATTTGCCCACTTTGATGCCAGTTTTGATGCCCAGAACCCATTTGTGCCAGGCTGGAGACACATGGATTTCATGTGGGGCATCAGTAGGTATGTAAATCAGGTGTTAGATGAGTGGCACAAAGGCATTTAACCCCTTAAAAATAGCTGTTACTTATTCAAATCTGTGAAAATGGGCAATTTGCCCACTTTGATGCCAGTTTTGATGCCCAGAACCCATTTGTGCCAGGCTGGAGAGACATGGATTTCATGTGGGGCATCAGTGGGTATGTAAATCAGGTGTTAGATGAGTGGCACAAAGGCATTTAACCCCTTAAAAATAGCTGTTACTTATTCAAATCTGTGAAAATGGGCAATTTGCCCACTTTGATGCCAGTTTTGATGCCCAGAACCCATTTGTGCCAGGCTGGATTGACATGGATTTCATGTGGGTCATCAGTGGGTATGTAAATCAGGTGTTAGATGAGTGGCACAAAGGCATTTAACCCCTTAAAAATAGCTGTTACTTATTCAAATCTGTGAAAATGTGCAATTTGCCCACTTTGATGCCAGTTTTGATGCCCAGAACCCATTTGTGCCAGGCTGGAGACACATGGATTTCATGTGGGGCATCAGTGGGTATGTAAATCAGGTGTCAGATGAGTGGCACAAAGGCATTTAACCCCTTAAAAATAGCTGTTACTTATTCAAATCTGTGAAAATGGGCAATTTGCCCACTTTGATGCCAGTTTTGATGCCCAGAACCCATTTGTGCCAGGCTGGAGAGACATGGATTTCATGTGGGGCATCAGTGGGTATGTAAATCAGGTGTTAGATCAGTGGCACAAAGGCATTTAACCCCTTAAAAATAGCTGTTACTTATTCAAATCTGTGAAAATGGGCAATTTGCCCACTTTGATGCCAGTTTTGATGCCCAGAACCCATTTGTGCCAGGCTGGATTGACATGGATTTCATGTGGGTCATCAGTGGGTATGTAAATCAGGTGTTAGATGAGTGGCACAAAGGCATTTAACCCCTTAAAAATAGCTGTTACTTATTCAAATCTGTGAAAATGTGCAATTTGCCCACTTTGATGCCAGTTTTGATGCCCAGAACCCATTTGTGCCAGGCTGGAGAGACATGGATTTCATGTGGGGCATCAGTGGGTATGTAAATCAGGTGTCAGATGAGTGGCACAAAGGCATTTAACCCCTTAAAAATAGCTGTTACTTATTCAAATCTGTGAAAATTGGTGATTTGCCCACTTTGATGCCAGTTTTGATGCCCAGAACCCATTTGTGCCAGGCTGGAGAGACATGGATTTCATGTGGGGCATCAGTGGGTATGTAAATCAGGTGTCAGATGAGTGGCACAAAGCCATTTAACCCCTTAAAAATTGCTGTTACTTATTCACATGTGTGAAAATTGGTTCTCTGCCCACTTTGATGCCAGTTTTGATGCCCAGAACCAATTTGTGCCAGGCTGGATTGACATGAACTTGATGTGTGGCATCACAAAGTATGTAAATCAGGTGTCAGATTAGTGGCACAAAGCCATTTAACCCTTTCCATACCATACCTCAGTGCCCACTTTGATGCCCATTTTTATGCCAGTTTTCTATTTTTTTTATCTGTTTTTAACTGTATTCATAAAAGGGCACATGACTGCATATTATTATATACTTAGAATGGTTAATTTTTATTGAAAAAGCTGAAAAAAGCAGAAAATAAAAAATAGCCGAATAAGAAACTGCTGAATAAGAAACCAACTTCAGCCCGAATAAGAAACTGAACGAATAAGAAACCAACTTCAGCATCGTGCTTTCTGTTCAATTTTTTACTCCAGGCTATTTGCAAGGCTGCTTCATTTTTATCTTAGATTGAACAAGTAAATAAAAATAGTAGCAAGATTATACTCTTAAATCTTTTGAAACGTTGTCTTGTGCAATGTTTTGTTATATGAAATGCCTCATGACAATAGCCAATTACGTACATGTTGACTGAAGAGCAGAAGTTCTAATTGGGACTCTTTAAAAATGTAATTGGTAGGATCACAGAAGAGCATATACCCACAGTGAATTCCTTCACATGCCCAAAATAATGACCTTATATTACCCCTGTTCAGTGGTGTAACTTGAAGCTCAAGGGCCCCGATGCAAAAGCTCCAACGTGGCCCCCAATTATTGCAAATCTTTAATGGCATTAGTCTTTTTCTATAGGCCAAAGACACTTTTTGCACCCCTTAGGCTCAAGGGCCCAGATGCGATTGCAACCCCTGCACCTATTGTAGTTATGCCCCTGCAATGTATGATGACTATGTAATGAGGTGTGCAATTCAGACTGTATCATAGAAATGGATATAGAAATGAGCTGTGCACAGTCCGCCACTGCCCCCTTGTGGACAATTGCTGAAATGACTGCAGAGAGAAAAAAAAAACAGCATTGATTGCTGCTCCCCTCCCCCAACAGCCATGTGCTGAGGAGGAGAGAGGGCGGGAGATTAGTACAGACACAGAGTTGAACAAGAGAACATCTGCTTGTGGATGTCTGTTGAAAGAGGGCTACTTTGCAACACCTTGCCGGAAAAATCACCCCGCAGAAGCCCCTGTGACTGATCCTGGGCCACTGGACTTTGGTGCTGTGACTCTGGCCGCTCTGCAAAACCTTGCCCGCCGAGCACCCAGAGTGCATGTGCTGGGGCCGTGACCGACATAAGGGAGCCATTTTTGCTGCTGTGATCTCCCTTCTGCTGCTGCTCTGTGTGCCCTGAGACTGGGAGAGACAGACTGTTACCTGCAGAAGGAGACCAAAGAAGAAGAGTGAGGAGATCCCCAGGCCTGCGACGTGGGAGCGACATCTTCTTCTGTGAAAGACTGGTACGTGAGTTTAGGGAAAGTTAGGGAAAGATACCTTTATTGTTGTGTTTTTCTTTTCTTGCTGCGTACCTGGAAGAAGTGAAGATCCAGAGACTCTAATATATACAAGTGCGCATATAGTTCGGTTGACTGTGAGATAAATATGTTTTACAGTAAAGAAATGTTACTACCGGTTAAACCTGAGTATGGGGATTCTGTTGAGAAAGATCATACACACACACCCGCGGCCTTACCACCGGTCGCTACAACTAACACAACTCTCTATGCAGTCTGGTGTTCAAAACAGTGTACTGACCACCATATAGCCCTGCTAACTGTATAATCTGCCTCATTCAGATAAAAAGACCTCCCTTTGTAGTAGTTTGCAGCTCTGCACTACTCTGTAGAGTGAGTATGATGTCACAAGACTGTACACCCTGTGTGCCGAGATGTCAGAGCTCAGGTGCACGGAGAGTGATGGAGTAGGAATTGAACTATTTCCGCATTGGCAATACAGTTTGAAAGTGTGATGCCTAGTGCTGGGACCAGACTGAACCCCCATCCTCCCCCCGACTCCTTAGTGCTATAGTGGTCGCATTGTCTACCGCTATTTGGCAGTACATCACTTGGCAATAGCGTGACTTCAGATCTAGATAGATTCATTATGTGTCCAGGTATGTTATGGCCACGGTCACGAGTGATTTCTCACTTTTTGAGAGAATCTGATAGCTTATGGTAATGACACTCTGATCAACACCCATAGACTTGAACAGTATGCCATGCCATCTGATATGCCCTGTTTTTTTTTTTTTTTTTTTTTTTTTTTTTTTTTTTTTTTTTGTCCTGCCGAATGCTATAAGAAAAAAGCACTGGTCAGCACTGGCCCCTTAGAATAACCTTGGTCCAGGGGCTATCTAATTAAAACATTGGATAGCCCTCATTAGTATTATACACATCTGAGCGAGTCCTAAAGGGTACTGTCAACTGTATTTTGTTCAGTTGGCTTACAGCCTAGTTTTTAGCAATATGATCGGCTACTTGATTGAAGGCTTTGGATGAATAGTATAACTGTAGTGTTAAAATATTCAGCTGCGCTTTATTACTTCTATCAGAACGTGTGCTGTCTGTGCGCGGGCTTTTTTTTTTTTTTTTTTTTTTGTCTTTTTGATAGATCTGTATTTGTTAATGTCTTACCTTTTTTATGTATATGATGACTCACCGTTGCCAGGTACTCGGCTCTCAGGCGTTGGTTATGGTCACGGTTCGGTGCCCAGGGCTGTGTGGGCCCAGTGGTCAATTGCACGCTTTGGTAGAAAATAAAGTTTGTTTCATGACGCCACCTGTGGGTATCCGGTGATGGCACCGGCGCTGCTTCGACCTCCGGGGGATGTGCGGCAGCTAGATGGACCCGCTCCACACAGGATGAGCTATAGTCCCCGGGTCAGGGGCTGCACTGGTGGAATACGGCAGCTCAGTTGAAGTATTAGGTGAATGATGTAGCAACAGTTCAAAAGGAATACTCGGACACAGTGCTCCTCTGCATGGGTCTTTACTGAAGTTATGCACGGTACACGGGATAAGTCACTTGTAGGTAACTGACCGGGTGGTCCCAGTGATGTACGGTATCTTTCCAAGGCTCCAGTGTTCCCTCTTTAACTGTCCCTTGTTACTCCTCGCTGCCTTCATGCACCAGGTCAGGATACTGGGGAACCTCTGAGGACCAGAGCCGTGGCATATCGACTCCCGGGGGGTCCTCTGAACCCCAATGGTGGGTACCCCTCCCGGTACAGCTGCGAAGATGGTGATTGTTGTGATGCACTCCTGAGAAGCCCTCTATCACTCCGGTTTGTAGTACAGAGGTGAACTTCTCTACTGCCTCAGAACCGGTCTCCGGGTGGACTGGGCTCGGGTGTCTTTTAACCCATTACTTGCTTACTTGGTTACTTGGCCCCTTTCACGTCTGGGTCACTGCTCCTCAGTGCCCTCTCTGTTAGTTTCACTTTTCCTCTCTGAGCTGCACGGCACTGTGTAGCTCCTGTTCCTTTTGCTTACTTCCTGAACTAACTCTAATCTGCTCGTTCCCCACTGCTATGCATCTAACTCTCCTCCCACCAGGACCTGATTGGTCCTCTACCTCTAGATGTGGCAAGTGGTGTATGGAGCCTTGGAGTTAACCTGTTCATCACTGAGACGAAGAATACTGCACCTTCAGTCAGGTGTGTCGTACCCTCCTGTGACGCACTCGTTACGGGGCGCCACATATAAACACACGACTGTAAATACAGTGGCAGCAGCGAACTAGCTCAGCAGACCAACTGGAAAGCTGCAGTTTGTTGATATTGCAAGACTTAAGTCTTGCAAAATCAAGTCTAAAAAAGATGATGGGGATGGAGGTGAGAAGATAACATTCCAGTCAGCTCTCTCTAGTCCAATGATTTCTATAAATAAAGAAGTGCCACACCTAGAATGTAACTATTGCAAATTGTGGCCAGGATCTGGCGAATTGGCTCCTTTCAGTGGCCTAAATGGAGTGCTATGAGCAAGCAAATCTTGGACAGAGCACCCTACCAGCAAGTTAGTTAGATCTATGTGCCCCTGTATTAATGTATTCCATCCTGTAATAATTGTCCACATCCTATAATAAAGTCCCCTATCATTGCCTCTTTAATACCAGAAGGACCAGAACAGGGATATTATTGATGTTCCCCATCCTGCAGTAGCCTTCATCTTGACCCAACACATTAAAGGGATCATCCCGTGTTGTTTTTAAGGCAAATTGTTAAACAAAAAAAAAAATGAAAAACAGGCAGGTTGTTGCAAGATAATTGCATGTTGTGCATGTTGGATATGACTGCTGACTTAATGCTGACAGCTGGCTACCCACAGCCTAACTGCGAGCTGGCTGTCAATTGTCATGACCCTAATAGTCACACCCGGCTGTCATAATGGCTCAGAAGAACTGCTCTCTTGACATGGAGCAACTGAACCGCTGGAAGGAGCAGTCAGACAGCTCTGAGCCAGTGCCAGGTACAACAAGCACGTACTTGCCTCTGTTAGTAACTACCTGCCTGTTTTTAGGCTCATAATGGGGGGAAAAAGTCACTTGCCACCTTTTTAATAATATCCCTCATCCTGGCTTGCATTACTTGATAATGCACCATGTTGTGCTTGTGCCCTCCTCAGACACTTTTAACCCCCTCCCCCAAAAGATTCTCTACTTGTCCATACTCCCACGGCAAGCAGCACCATCTTTCTTCTCCATAGCCAATGCTAGGGGTGGACCAAGCATGGTAATATCGTGCGTTGTCTGCGATGGGCATTTCAATGTCAGCTACTGGCTTCTGACTGGTTGGCGGTCTCAATAGCTAAGTAATTGTGGTGCAGGAAGGAGATGCAAATTTGGCTAAGGATTGCACTGTCATCGATAGACCCCTTCCTGTACAGTTGCACTCTACTTGACTGCGATCCTATATACGGTACCTCTGACTCCATGGAAATGAGCGGTGTAGTATATAACTGCATAGACTAAAAGTAAGTTACTAGCATATTTGCTTATTTTCATATAGTGTAACAAATGGCTATTTTCAAGTTCCTAAATTGCTTTTAAAGTATGATGCTACTACATAATATTTCCAAACATACGATTCACAGCAAAGCATCTAACTTTTGGTTTTATAACTCAAAAAATATATAAATCACTTGTTCAAAGACTTGCAACATCCTAAGTTTATCCTGATTACTTGTATTTGCATGTAATTTGCTTATGAATTTGATGTGAGCTTGATTCTTTGGAGATCAGCACTTTTACTTGTTCTTGTCAAATCTGCTCCTTCTCTGGCACCCGAACACCGGTGTGTTTCTCACTGTTCTTGGAAAGGAATACTGTGACATTTCTAATTAAATCCAGCTTTTGAATTCATATTGCTTAATCATCTAATCATAGGCAGGATAAAGTGCAAACAATACTTACCATTTGGCATTTCTTTGTGATGGGTCCATAGGCTTTTCTCCCTCACTGAGGTTCCTGTGTTCATGGTTTTAGTCAGCTTAATTGGTGCTTTATCATTACTGATGGGAAGTGATAATTGTTGGAGAGCCAAGTGGTTGACATGGGTTTAATTGACCCTTTTCACATGATTCTAGTTGCCCAAACCATGGGTGAATCAGATTGGCACCTGCATTAGAAATCTGTTTTAAGGCCAGTTTACACGCCTCAATGTGTCGGCAAACCGACCAATGATCCTACTTGACCTACATCGCTGGAACTACATTCAGTGATCGCTAGTGGTGTGTCACACATACTGATATCGAATGACGCAGCAAAGATTCCGCGACAAGTGAACGATACTTGCGGTTGTTTGGTCACCTACGTCCTTCAGTTCTGAATAAGCGAAGTCGTAAACGACAGTTAACAAGGTGTCACACACACCGATGCTGCGGGTTGGACAGACTATCAACGACTGATTTATGTTCCGGTTCATAAACCTGCGATCAACGATCAGCCGACTTATCACTGGTCATATCGACGTTGTTTGACAGTCTCAAAACCTGTGATGTTTCAACGATATCGTAGTGTGACAGGCCCTTAACTCTGCATTTCAGAAACACACAGTTGAAGGTGCAACCAGATATGATCAATTTCTCTTGGACTAGTCATAGGTCTGTCAGCCTGCTTTGTGTCCCCAGGTGTGATTGCAAGTTTGTTGTGGTGTAGTTTTTTTTTGTATCGGAAAAACTGCGGCTTTTGTTAGGTATGATCTTCAAGCACCTGACGATCAAATCATAACTTTTCTAAGTTATACAGTTTAATTAACGTCAAAATTATGGCACTATGACATTTTAACACATGTGAAAGTAATCTAGATGTTAGTTCGATGTTTGAGTCCGTAAGGATCAGAAGTTCTTAAGGTTTGTTGGTTTAAGGTGGCACTAAAGTGTCTAAATCTGTGTTCTACAAGAAAATATCTAGTGAAGTTGAAGGAATCTTCAACTTTTGCTGCTGACTATTGCAGCCCAATTTCGATACAGTACAGAGGGAGAGGTTTATTGGGAGTTGAGTTCATCCTCCAGTAAGGTGAGGTTAAGGGTATGTGCACATCAGTCGTTTTGTGGGCTGCTTTTGGACGTTTTCCGTCGGCGTTTTCCGCTCAGTTTTATGTTAATTTATGTTAATCCTATCCTCCGGTTGGATTAACATGCTAGTCAATGGATTTTAGAAAACTCTGTCTTCACTAGAACGGTTTTCTTCTGGTCGTTTTCAGTCAAAACTGAGTTCTCAGTCAAAACTGAGTTTTTCCACCGGTTTTCCAAAAATAGAGCAAGTGACTTCTTTCCACCGTTTTTCCAGCGGTTTCAGCTGATCAAGTGCACAAAAAACTCAGTTTTCAAAACCGCCGAGAAAACCGCCGAGAAAAACGCTGTAAAACCGGGCGGAAAACGAGCAAAAAACGAGGGACACTGCTGAGCACAGAAAACTCAGTTTCTGCTAAAAAAACCCCCAGGTTTTTGGACGGACTGCAGAGATGCACAAACGTCAGATGTGCACATACCCTAAGTCACCCACAAAAGATGATATTGCCTCCCCCTATAGGATGTCTCAATGCTGATACCTGTGTGAAAAGGCTCCAACTACCATGTTGCTCCTTGAAAAACGCTGCCATTGTGAAGCTTGTTGTGAGTAAATTCCCAGTTTCAGAATTGCATCCTTTCTGGCTTTCTTCTCTTGCCTCATCCCTAACTGTAGAACCTACTACGGGCAAAACATCAAATCTATTTTAAAGAGATGCACCTTTCACAACTAATTTTCCTAATTCGGGTGAATTTCTAACTAAATTTGGTGTGCCCTATTAGGGTGCGTGCAATGATCAGGAATTGTAGCATTTTGCCACTGTGTTGTACAGTAACAGCATGGTGGATGGGATTTCAAGAAACCCCATGCTCGCTGTGCTTCTCCCATCTGCAGCATGTTTTCACCTGCAATGTAGGTTGCCGAACTTCAGACTCCAGCTTGAAATTAACATGCTGCGGATATGCGGAAGTGGGCACCATTGGCTACTCGCAGGGAGAAGCCACCCTACACCCACCAAAGATTGTGGACACAGGGCAGCTGTGGTCTGTATTCACCCACGGGTTCCCGCAGGTCCGGAGACACTGCGTCCAAGATGCAGCGCTTCTGGACCGTGTGCACACACCCTTACATGGCGCTGCTGTAATTCAAGTGATGTCCACATACATGGATGATTGACTTAATTGGTCTTATTGAATGACAATACGCCACTCCATAGTTGCATAACTAAGGGTAAGTGAAGCATTGCATGTGAGCGCAGCAGATTAGAATTGTGTATACTGTTTATTGTACTTTTTAGACCAAAGATACACAACCTTTTCTCGTTTAAGGGTCCTGTTGTTATAATGAATCACTCAAAACCGCTGCAAAAAAACTTAAGTCTTATGCCGGAGAGGTCTCCAATAGTATCAAAAGTATATGCCAAAATGCCTAATAGGAGCAGGTTCACCCTTCTTGACTCTTATTGGAAGAATTGTGGTTTGCTTTTCACCTACTTGGCACTCCAGTGAGAAGGTTATGGGCTCATAGTGGCTCAGCATTGTAAGTTCAGTTTCTGTGAACTACAATGGAGAAAGCCACTCATATACAGAGGGTGAAATTAGTATTAGATTTGCTAATTGGTAACATGTTGATTTCTAAAAGTGCTATTGACTTGAAATTCTCACCAGATGTTGGTAACAACCATCAAATCCCACACATTCAGAGAGCTCGTACCATAGATGTCCTTAACTTTATGTGTAATAAGAAATGACACAGGGAAAAAAGTATTGAAAGTATTGAACATGCTGAAATTGAATTAATATTTTGTACAAATCATTTTTTGGTGATGAATTTCAAGGCACCTCCTGTATGGAGAAACTAGTCGTGCATTGCTTAGGTGTAATTTTGGACCATTCTTCATCTTATCAATGATATTATTAATCTGCTTTTTGTTCGAACTCGAGCCATGGCGACTTCATGGATGATCGCTCTGTAGGAAGAACCATCTTCTGCAAGCCCAGATAGGGCAAACCAAGGTAGTCGTCTTGATGGTGTCAAGCCTTTGGGTTGCTGGTCTTCCTTTTCACCTTGTTCTTTCTAGTCTTCTTACCATCATGTCCTTCTCTAGTGCTTGTTCTTTTCAGATGATGTGTTAAATTAGGCAAATTGTAGCTTGGTAATCCTATCTTCGAGTGACATGGCTGGTTTGATTTGTTTCAAAATGTATGTTCTTCTTGCCATCATCCCTCTCCATCACCATATTTTGAAGGCGAGATTCTTTTGTCTTCTTTATTGTCCAGGTTTCACATCCATATGTCGCCACAAAAAACTCCAGACTATGTAAACTGAGGTCTTCATCACCAGTGAAAACTTCCTCAGTTTGAAGGCTTTGTCCATCTTCAGTGATCATTGATTAGAGCATGTTTAAGTCCTTAACAACTTCCAATTTTTCACGATCCATCTCAAATATGTCCCGGACATACCTGGCAGTAGTAAAAAGTAGTAGAAATCGTTGTCTTCTTTGTATTGAGTAGGACTCCCATGTTTGAGCTGTCCATGTTGACACTCCGTAATAAGTTTCTTAATTTGGTCTACGCTTGCTGCCATCAATGTTTCGTCTGTGTTTTTAAGATTGATGACACATCTAGAAGTTTTGATTTCCTCCTTTTTCAGCAAGTCCAGCCTTCTCTGACACCTCGCTCTACTTTGAACCATGCTGTGTCACTATATTCCATTCACTGTTACTACTTGGTCAATGTAAAGGTTCCTAATAAGATTGATCAGATTGTTGGGCACTCCCATATCCTTTGATTCCAAATTTTGTGGTGAACACACTACAAAGGCTTTGCTGTAGTTGATGAAACAAAAATGGAGGTTTGTTTTATTCTTTGGCCTTTTCCATTATCCATATCATGTTAGCAGTTGCATGTCTTATTCCTCTGCCTATTTTAAATCCTGCTTGTTCCTCTGGTAGCACTTTGACAAAGTAAGGCTGTAGCCGTCTTTGTAGGATCATTTGTCCTTTTCATTATAATCATCCTGGTAAATGGCAGCAGATTTTTTTATCAAGAATGTCTCAAATACACTTGGTTCATCTTTCAACCATATGTAGTTTGCTAGTGTCGTATATTGAAAAAAACAGTCCTCAGCAGGCTAGAGCGAAGTAGGCGTGTGCAGGAGCTCAGTAGAGGTGTCTGGGTGACCTAGGATATGTCACTAGCTGAACCAATAAAGAGGACTGCGTTCAGAAGAAGAAAGGATGCGCTGAACAGAGACCTGCGACACCTATCGGTAAGTATGATAAAAGCTGTTTTGTTACACTTTACAGATCGGTCTGGGGACTTGTATACGGCATTCTAGCATCCTGTATATATTGCCTTACTGATTGTGGCCACAACTTATATGCAAAAAAAAATCTGGTGACATGGGCACTCTTAAACTTCTTTTTTTTTTTTTTGCTCTGCAATGGAATTGTGTGGTGAGCATGCATATAGATTATGTAGATTGAGTGCATTACTTATTGTTTTTTTTTTTTGATGTGTGCCTCAGTAAAGATTCAAACACCTGTCCAAACTCCAGGCCAGGGAGAAGCAGGGCAGAAGAGGCTCGCCGATAGTGCAGACCCCATCTGCTAGCTGGAGAGAGAAAGTGAGTTGAGGGGGTGGGAAAAGTTAGCTACAGAGAGAGTTGTCGAAAAGAGGAAGCAAGATGGAATTCTAGGGGAAACTGGGCTGGGGGCTAGTGTGACCTTGTGCTTGGGTCTGCTGCGATCCTTCCCCCCCCCCCCCTCCCCCCTTCTCCCCAGATCCAAGGACCCTGATTCTACAACCGGGGTCCAGGTTGGGTAGAGGAACGAGCTGCAAAGGGGTACTGGCCTGAAATTGGGCTGGGATCTTCAGGGACAGCCAAGAAACCAGAGGCCACTGGACTGCACGTGGGGTGGCCACCCCCATGGACTCTCCCAAGCACAGTGCCTAGCCACATATCCCCTGGTGCCATTACAAGCAGCGCTGGTCATCCCTGACCAGACACCACAGATGGTGTCACAAAAGACTTTATTTCACCTGTAAAATACCCCTTATTATATACTGTCATGGCCACGACCCCCGGGATTGCCACAGAGACATCCATCAAACTAACCCCGGATGGTTGAGTACCCTCACCCTTACGGCCGATGCAATACTAACGCTAGAAACATGTTTACTTGTGTGAACTGATCAATAATTTAATTGTATCCACTGTATATAGCTATGTAACTCATATAAATTACTTTTAGATGGCAAAACAGGTCAAGAGAATCTCCTATCCTATACCATTGCTGCTGCTTGTAAAGAGTCAAAAGTGCTGGCAAACCACTTTCTCTTATTTTGGCTGTGTTTAAACTAGGTAATAATGTATAACTGATGGCATAGCAAATTGGTGTAAATGTGAAATCCTTTTTAAAAGTGAAGTGGTGGTGGAATTAGTGTGGTCAATGTAGGATAGAGGTAATGGTGACTGCTGGGCACACTATTCAAATTGGTCTTTTAGTTGAATGAAGCTCTGCCCCTTCTGAATCGAGCACTTGTCTCACGATGCCTTACAGCTTACTGTAAAGGAAGAACTGTGTGTAGGAATTGATGCACAATGCTATGAGCAATCAACTAGAGCACAACCAACTATACCAAGGGAAAATATTCTGGTAATTATAGTAAGGCATAAGACAGTCATCTCTATTGATATTTCTTGGGGTAGTTTTCCACAGTAGTACAGGGCTGCCTATGATTACTTGTAAAATTACAGCAACACTGTGACTCATGGGCTTCAGAGTTTCTGGGAAAGAACATTACATGTTCCCTTTATATTAACAAAATTAAAAAGATTCTGCCATGGTCACAGGCTTCTTTTAGGCTGCCTTGGACTATGAATCTGTATGTTCTAAATACTGTTCATTACCACAAGCCGAAGAATTAGACTTTTTAGGCTGGCTTCACACCACGGTGTGATCCGGTCCAGGGCTGTTCAGGATGACCCTGACAGCCCCGGACCGGATCAGCACACAGCCCGGTCCTGAATGAACAGCAGCATGCAGACGCCAGTGTCTGGTTCCCGGAACTACCGGCCCCATAGGCTCCCATGTTAGGGAGCGCCGGATTGCCCCGGATCCGGGCGAATCCGGGATCTGGCAAATTGGGGAGATTTTTCTCCCCGGACACACAAATGTTGCAAGCAACATTTTTGTGACCGGAGAGAATAATCCGAATTCTCCCGGATTCCACCGCAGAGATGTAACCGGATGGCAGAGAGCTGCCATCCGGCCCCATAGGCTATTATGGGGCCAAAAAACCGGTCCGGGGCTTTCTGGTTTACACCGGACAACCCCGGACCGGATGACACCACCGTGGTGTGAAGCCAGCCTTAAAAGAAATTGGGCTGGGGGCACCTACGTATTTTAGTATACCCAGCCAAGCACTGTAGATGATATGAACACTGTCTGCCACAGTTTAGTGCTTTAGCAGTAATTTTTTAAATTCTTTTTTTCCTTGACTCTTTTTAAAGTATCACTCAAGTGATTATTTATTTTTTTAAATTGTCTTACACCGCTGGAAGTGGTGCTGTCAAAGGGAACCAACCACCTCAGATCACCCTTATACACAGTTAGTACATGTCCCTGCACCCTAAGGATACCTTTCAAGCACTGTTTTTGTGTAAAATCTTGCATTAGTATAACTGATATAAAGAGTTTATAAAGTTACTAGCCTGGAGACATCTGGGCGTATCCCTCCTTCTGTTATACTTCAGGGCTGTGCATTGCATGGCTGTGCTCCCCCTCCCTCTGTGCCTGCTGCCCTGCCCTGATGGGCGTGATCGTTATCTCCTCTGCACAGAGGGAGGGGGAGCACAGCCATGCAATGAATGCACAGCCCTGAAGTATAACAGAAGGAGGGATACGCCCAGATGTCTCCAGGCTAGTAACTTTATAAACTCTTTATATCAGTTATACTAATGCAAGATTTTACACACAAACAGTGCTGGAAAGGTATCCTTAGGGTGCAGGGACATGTTCTAACTGTGTATTAGGGTGATCTGAGGTGGTTGGTTCCCTTGAAGGTTACATTCAGACACAACATTTTTTAGCTTTTTTTTTTGCAGTGTATTGCAGAAAGCTGATCACTCAAAGGGAATCCCAGCAAACTCCATGGATTTTCACTTTTTGCCATTCAGACAGGGATTTTGTTGAGTGATCATTTTTTTTTTTTTTTTTTTTCCCCTGGAAAAGTGATCCATCAAAGAAAAAGGCCATGTTCATCATGTTCATTTCTGTGGCATTTTTCTCCTGCGTCTTTCCCATAGGGAACCATCCTAAATGGGGTGTTTATGATGGTGTGATAGTTTTCTGGAAATCAGATCTGTTTTGCAGCTGGAAAATGGAACAAAAAATTTGCAAAAAAATGTGGTCTGAATGTAGCCTTAATGTGTTGTTGTTAAATACCTCTATACCGCTATATGTGTATAATTATCATCAAGTGCGAATTATTGAGAAAAGACGAAAAAGTATATAAAAAATATCTTGCTGGCTTTTATTGGTCAAAATGACCCAATAATAAAAGTATGACAGTAAAGTAACCTATTCAGGTAGTTATAGGAAAATAGTCCGTTTATCTTTCAGTATCATACTTGCTTCAGTCAATTGGTCTTGGGATGTCCATCTCTCCAAGCCTGTATGGTTTCTTGTCCGGCATGATGGTTCTGTTCCGTCCTTCCGATGGACAGCAAGCAATGGAGAAGCCCCCGTCCCCTGCAGGGCGGCTCCCAGCAGAAGATGTCCTCCTCTCTCATGGTATGGGTCATTTTTATAGAGTGACAGCGACATACACTATACTATACATGGATACTTCTAGACACTTCTGGAATGATGCAATCTTGATGTATATATAGTCTGGCCGTGTTACAACTATGTATGGTGATCATATACTTCTACTTGCTTGTATACAATTCTCCTTGTCAGCACTATGTAATGTATCAGCATATCAATAAATAAATTAATATTTAATCATTATACCCAATATTTGAAGTAAATATTAATGAAAATATTTATGTTCCTACATTTCCCCCTATTTCGAGGAATTCAAACATTAATTGATTGGATACCTCAAAATTAATTCATTAATATCATAATAGTAATTTAGTGTTCATAATCTTAATATAAAAAATTAATGATAATATAGTCAAATTAATAGTAAAGATAATATAACAATAACAATGATTATTGACATTTCAATAATTATCTTACTTCCGTAATATAATCAGTAATATAATGTGGAGTCATGTTATGGTAAGCCATGAACTGTAAAACCATTATTGTAATTATACTTTCCTGTTCTACTTGAAGCAATCAGATCTGTGGTCACTGGGCGTCTTCTCATCTTCATCTGATGATTCTCTCCGATATAAACAAAGTCTCTTTGATAATAACATTGTCCTTTATTGTTTATTCCTTTATTGTAAAGTCTTTATTTTTATTAGCGTTTATTTGGTAGGAAAGCAATGTCTGTGATGTGACCTGTGCAGTGTTGGCTGGACTTACTCTGGTCACTTCCGGAATTCTCCGCGCTGCCTCTTATCACTTCTGGATCAGGTGACGTCTTTGGTCAGCATAGCAAGAGTTAATGTTGATAGCCGGTAACCATACACAGAACAGTCCTTAATGCACAGAATAGGTCACACAATAGATCAGTGTAGTGAAGCTTTACACTGGATCACAACAAACCTTGGAATTGGCACAACCCCTTTGGCATTGTGGGGTCATCATCATCCCTGCAATCCTGGATTGTGATTTTCTTCTTGCAACTTTTAAAAGTCAATTGTTATAGAAATAATGTAAAGTCTTTCTTTATTAAAATGGTACAGTCTCTACTATTATTCTGGAATCTTGATTGAAGTCTTCTTTCCCTATTCTATACCAAAAATTGGCAATTTTCCTAACCTATGATATCATAGCGTACCATAACAATCAATAATTCTCATATAATTATTATCAAAATATGAGTCTATCATATAATTATTACCAAAATATGAATATCTCATATCATAATCAAAATATAAATATAGTTGATGTTCAGAATAATAGCACAATACTATATAATAATACATTATTAATCATATGTTTCATTTACTATGACTTATGTAATGGGTGTAATTCCCCTTGCAACCTGTAGGTGTCAGTATGTTTTGATATGTCAAATTTACATTTTATTTAATCATTACCCATTTAAACATGTATATATATATTTTCTCATTTAAACATATATATGTATATGTGTATTTTAGAATTTTTGTTATTACCCAAATTTTATAATTTAACATATATAAATATAAATATATTTTTCTATATATATATATTCTTCCTATATTAAACTAACAATACCAATAATGTAAGACCATGAATTAAAATAAATTAATAGATTAAACCATTAAATGAAATAATTTCCATAATGAAATGAAACTTTCCTTTTTTGTATATATGAATAACCTTCTCATTTCAAATAATATAATATTGTTATAATAAACATTACTCTCTTAAAATGTTCATATGTTCTTCTTAATTGAAAAATATTATGAAATTTTGATTTAAATGTCAAAACTTAATAAAAATCTAATTAAAATTCATAATAAAAAATATTCATAATGACAAAAACGGAAGTTTTCAAAATAAAAATGAAAATAAGTCAAAATGTAAAATGATAAAAATATTAATATTAAAAATAGGCATATTCAGAAAAATGAATAAAATGGAAAAATAAAACCAACAATTAAAAATAATAAAATGAAAACCTGAAATTGTGATCAATAAAAATTGATAAAAAGAATGATAAAAATCAGAAGTCAAAATAAAATAGAATTAAAATAAGATAGGGCCTTTGATTGTATGTTTGACAGATTTATAGTACTGATAATATATACCCTTAATATGTTTATACATTTCTGATCACTCATCTGCCCCATTATTGAATTTATCAAAATAATTTAATAATTTCCCTAATACCTTTTATTTAAAATATATATCTCTATAAATTATTATTATTATAATTAATAATATAATTTCACTTTATTATCTCTAATAACTGATCATTGTATCTTGTTGCTGTTTCTCATTTGTCAAATCTGTGGGAAATACATTGAAAATGTATTACTCAGATATAATAATGTCATTATTCATAAACATCTATTTTTTTCACTTCATGAAAACATTCTTATATAAAACCAAATTAAAGATAATTATTTGTTAAACCTTTGGGTCCATTTCCAGTATCGGCTTTATATCATGTATCTGTGAGAAATAACATATTCACCTACTCGTGTTTAATTTAAACCATAGGTTAAAAAAGAAAATGTTTATCTATGACTGGATCCATTATCTATAAAAAAATATACAATCTTATAAATTTAAGAAATATCAAATAATTATTCTAATAATGTGAATGAATTATCTTAATGTGTTTACTTAATTATTTCAAACGTGAAAATGTATTTACTGTAAGTCCTTTTTGAGTTTTCTTAAAAAACCACTTTCCATCTGCGCTCATCAATCACTCGAGAGGCCTCACACTCACACACACACTTCCAACTGTGACAGCTGGTTTGCTCACATACATTCCTGTGTTTCTAAAAAAGACACTTTTCACTAAACATTACAAAACTATTTTTTTCACTGAGAGCTATCAACTAATTTTTGATGCATCTTAAACAAATTGTTGCTTCTGAATTTTCCTTTAAAAACATATAACTTTAACATATACCGGTATATAGACAGACACACATGTAGAAGGTGATCCTGGCTACACGACACCTTCTGAAGATTCTATGATAAGAAATGACAGCTGTCTCCTCACTTCTATGCCTGGTACATAAGAGGTTAATTTCATGCCACACTGCACACATTAATTGAATGCACTAAATATTAATAATTTAAATATACTTATCCCTTTTTCATGTAAAAAAAAGAAAAATATTATTAATTTTTATAAGGAGGGAATACATGTTCCACCATCTTGACTTGAACTTCTTGAAAAATATAAAAATAATATTAATAACAAATAACACCATTTTTATATAATCATATATATTGATTATAATAAACTTCTAATTATTATTTTCCATGAAACAAAGGAAAAATACTTATATACATATATATATACCTATACATGAAAGTTTAACATTTTCTATCCTACTTTATTTTTATTTTAACCAGAGGGAAGCATATTCATATACATATATGTATATACCATACATATATATATATATATATATATATATATATATATATATATATATATATATATATATATATATATATATATATAATTTAACATTTTTAAACCCTAAGAGATCTCATCTTTTCCTTTTGTCCAAAAGGTTAAATGAATGAGATTCTTTTCATGGTGAACCCCCTCCCCAGTTGCTGTCCTACATCAATCCTGTCAACTTTACTTGCATTAGGGGAACAATATACTAATGAATTTACCTATAATTTTCATTATTATGTTCATGTATATATATAATTTAATAATTTCATAACTTTACTCATTATATCAAGTAATACATGTGTGAATATATATTGTATATCTCTACATTTACACATGTACACATACCCTTCTCAATATAATCAGGATTAGGACTATACTTAAAATATGTACATGGATAATGTCATATATTATCAATCAAATAGTAATTTATGCAGGCCATAGATGAGATGTCAAAGAATAACATGAACCATCTGTGAGCGTTCTAATTTTAGATCTGGCAAGCAATGGGTTAACACCAGCAGTGTTCTGAATGCCAAAATTCTTATTAATCAACTTCTCTGATGACATTCGAATCACATTATAATAATTATAAGAAATATGAATTTTCCTACGTATTTCATACATTTTGTCATGAAAACCATTTGGTTTGGACAGATTTGAAAAAGAAGAAACCATTTTGTTACTTCTTTCTGATTTGTTTGATTTTACATAATATTTCCTGTCCTGACATTTCCTGCCAGCATCCAACAATTTTGTACATTCATAGAGATTTGATCTCTGTGACGCCAGAGCACGTATTCTGGGAGATAAAAATTTAAATTTACTTATAAAGTCTTGAATGATATTTCTCTGGTTACAATCCCCGACTACAGCATGGTAGCCCCGCTTATAGATTGACATAAAATTATATGTACATTCTTTTTGCCCAATTTGTAAAGTTCTTAATATCTTCAGATCTGGACTTTCTTTTGTTTTGCAAAAGATAAGATCTCTTAATCTACAAACATCTGAGCCCTCTTGTGATTGAGAAACATGAGATGAATTCCTTAATTCAAGTCTCCTTAGAAATAAATCAGGTATCCACATTGTAAATAATTGGTTTTTCTCACTATTAGAAAGGCTATATTTTTCAGCAAAATTCTCGAATACCTCTGAATTTCTTGCTACGTGAAGGCCAGGGTCATACACGGGAATCATTTTACTCAACATCAGCAGATTCTTTCTAATTTTAAGCTGAAGTATTTTGTCTATTTTTGGTGACTGACCTTCACCACTCCCCTGAGCTACGTCTCCTTCTGTGGCTCCTCCTATCTCATTTTCTACTCCTCCTCCTTTGGCTACTCCCACTTCATTTTCTACGTCAGTTAAGCTGACTCCTCCCACTTGCCTAACTTCCTCATTTTCTCCCTTGTTTCCTCCCCCTTCTACCACGTCTGTTCCTGTCTCATCTTGAAGGTCATCTACACTGAGCACATGGTCATTAGTCAAATGGCGTCCGCCATCTTGGGGAATGACCTCTGTCATGACCTCATCACGTTCACTATCCTGTGATTTCAATGTTACAAAATCATGAAACACATTAATCATTTTTAAAATGTTACGTAACTTTCCCTTATCTTTCTTTAAAGACATTACTCGTGAATCTAATGTTACATTTGCAGATTGACATTCTGTATACAATTTTAACCATATGTTTGGTAAATCAAGACTATCTACAGAACTAAAAACTAAGTCACTATGCTTTGCATATGAAATTATTAGATCCATTGTCTTACCTTAAAAAGGATCCTGCTCGTCGCTTCTCTGTGACTTTCCCGCAGGCACGTCTTAACTTCTGGCACTTGTAGTCCGTCCTTTCCTCTCTTTCTTTAAAACACCGCACGTTTACACATATAGTCCTTACTTCAGAAGATTAAAACATCTAATGGTTCTGTGCTCTGAAGATTTATGACGGTCTTGTCACTTGTCAGATTCCTGATCACTTGTACAACAGCTGTTAGACTCAACCCAGCCCCCCTTGTACAAGAGAGAGGAATATGACAAAAATAGCAGAAAAGAGGAGAGAAAAAAAAACTAAAAAACAAGAATGTCCGTCAAAAAAAAATCATATCAGAAGCGACTGGAGGCTCGCCAATGTTAAATACCTCTATACCGCTATATGTGTATAATTATCATCAAGTGCGAATTATTGAGAAAAGACGAAAAAGTATATAAAAAATATCTTGCTGGCTTTTATTGGTCAAAATGACCCAATAATAAAAGTATGACAGTAAAGTAACCTATTCAGGTAGTTATAGGAAAATAGTCCGTTTATCTTTCAGTATCATACTTGCTTCAGTCAATTGGTCTTGGGATGTCCATCTCTCCAAGCCTGTATGGTTTCTTGTCCGGCATGATGGTTCTGTTCCGTCCTTCCGATGGACAGCAAGCAATGGAGAAGCCCCCGTCCCCTGCAGGGCGGCTCCCAGCAGAAGATGTCCTCCTCTCTCATGGTATGGGTCATTTTTATAGAGTGACAGCGACATACACTATACTATACATGGATACTTCTAGACACTTCTGGAATGATGCAATCTTGATGTATATATAGTCTGGCCGTGTTACAACTATGTATGGTGATCATATACTTCTACTTGCTTGTATACAATTCTCCTTGTCAGCACTATGTAATGTATCAGCATATCAATAAATAAATTAATATTTAATCATTATACCCAATATTTGAAGTAAATATTAATGAAAATATTTATGTTCCTACAGTTGTCTCGAGTCCTCTGGACACTTTTCTCTCAAGTTCTTTTCCTTCTCTGATGGGCATTCTTCCTCTAGCTTCTCTCCAACTCCACTCTTGCTGTTCAACTGTTCTTCTCCTCCTGCGTTTCAGCTGTTTCTCTCCTTTCTGCTGTTCAACCTTCTAGATCTTTTCCACTCTATTTATACCCTCTGTCACGTGTCCCACATCATCTACGTGTGTACTTTCTAACTTCACTCCTTCCAGGTGCTCCCTCTAACTAACTATTTCTCCCCCACGAATACCTACTACCCTGATTCCTCCTTCCAGACAGGATCAGGGACTCTGCTCTCCCTTAGGAGCAATTTCGCCCTGACCTGGACCTAGTGTAGTGCGTGACCTGGGTGTCCCAGCAACAGTCTGTGCCCCCCCTTTCCGAGAGTGGGATACTACACTCTAACATGGGTGCAGTACCTCTGTGGCGACTGGATCTGCAGGGGCGCCACATAATGCTTGCATAGTCTTATAAATAGCGAGTCCAATGTTAGTCAATTGGTGACAGGCTCCACCCACACACATGCAGCTGTAAAATGAGCTTTTCCGGAACTGGGCAGGAGGGTGAGCTTTATTGCATTCTCTATGCATAAAACACCATGCTGTATTAACCCCCCCCCAAGAGCTTAACATTCAATCTGTTCTCGATGCGGTGCCAACTTCCATTGTTGACTGAAGGGAGCTGTCAATATGTGTCAGATCTTTCACAATCGACACATCACTCACAAGTACCAGAGATACTTGCTGAGAATCACAAATGCCTATCTGTGCGAGTAGCGAATAATGTTTACTCGCTTTGCTCATCACTAGTCAGACCTCGCCTGGAATACAGAAAACATCAACAAAATGGAGTAAGCTCAGAGAAGTGGCTAGAATGGTGACCGGTATGCAAACCATGTTCTATGAGGAATAGTGACCGTGACAGGATTTGTGAATGTTTAGCTTGCCAAAAAGACTGAGAGGAGAATAAATGGCTGTATACAAATATCTCAAGGGCTGTCACACTGTAGAGGGATCAGCTTTATTCTCATTTGCATAAATAAAGACTAGAAGCAATGGGATGAAACTGAATAGGAGGAGACACAGATTAGATATTAAAAAACAAAAATATTTTGACAGTGAGGGTGATCAATGAGTGGAACAGGCGGCCATGAAAAGTGGTGAGATCTCCTTCAAACAGAGGCTGGACAGACAGCTGTCTGGGATGATTTAGTGAATCCTACATTGAGCAGAAGGTTGGACCAGATGACCCAGGAGGTTCCTTCCAACTCTACTGTTCTATGGTTCTGAGATGTGGGTGGCATGTGCAAGAATAATGTGCTTTTACTTTAATATGATTATCCTCATTGTTACAAGCACAAAATATCAATTACACTTAATATTCGTGTGCCCTTAATTTGCAACCCTTTTTTTTAAAATGTGGAATCACTGACTGTCAGGGACTTGCAATTTTTGGCCTTAGGCTGGTGCTTGGGCTTCACCCAATCATGGCACAGCCCATCTTTAGGATTCGGTCTGTTGTAGCACTTGGTTAGAAATAAATCCCAATGGTTTAATATGAATAATAGCTGCCCAATTTTCTCAATTATGCAGCCGCTAACAATAAGTTTACACTTGATTTCTAATTTTACATATAAAAAAACTGATGAGGCATCCCCCTAACAATCATAGACCCTTACAATAATAACCCTCCCATAGTATAATAACAAATCATTCCTCCAACCTCAAATTATAACTTTATACCACCTTTTATAGTGTTTTCAAGTAGCCTAATAACCCCAGTCCTGCAGTACTCAGCTGTCCCATCCTCAGATACATTCTGATGTATAATTCATCCATCCCTATAATTATAACCTTATCACCCTGCACAGCATAACCCCCTCCTCCACACACCCCATGCAATATAGTTAAAGGGTGATTTCTTCTCTTCCCCCCCTCCCTCCAAAATGCTATTCTTTATCTACAGGAGGATTATATTCTCATCACTGGGGACTCTGGAACTCTGTCTTCGATAGAATGAAGTTGCAAATATGCAGCCACTGCTCCATGCATTGTCAATGGGATTGCCAAGTACAGTATTTGACTGTGTGCCGGTCCTGTCATCTGTAACCAGGATAGTCCTATCATGCACCTCTGCTCCATTCAGGACTTTGTTACTGAGCGCCGCTCTTGAGTCCTGGGGAAAGGGGGTGGTGGCCGGACGATGGCTAGACACTTAATGATCACCAAGTTATCTCCTATCCTATGAATAGTGGATAGCTTATTTTTGGGAATAACCATTGTAAAGGGAATATGTACATACCTTTATTTAACAATAGAAAAAAGTTAATTATTAATGTTTAATTAAAATATGTAATTTTTTTTAATGTTATCAAGACTTCTTAGATATTCATATTTTATATTTTCAAGTTTTAAAATACTAGGGAGAGGAGCTGCTGAGATTTGCCATCAAAACCTAGTCTACTGCTGTGTCTCCCTCCCCTCCTGTTCATGTTTGGAAAAGGATAAGTGTGGATAATGTTTAGGATCATAGTGCAGCGACACGCAATAGGATTAGCAGCCACACAGATCAGCATTTTAGATTACGGTAGCTAAATGGATGTCGCACATGATGGGATCAGATACATGGATTAGCAGGCAAATTGATCTGTGTGGAGCCAACATATAATTGTGGTTGCTGCATGGAGATCCTAACACGACTCAACCTCCTCATTATGCAATACCATTGTGCAGTACATTGCTACTCTGCCTCTGTACACTGGCACATCTAATTTATTCAGCTGATTGCTTGTCCCATACCTTGATCTACTGTAGTTCACAATTTCTAACCGGTAGGAGGGGGTGTACTACTTTTCCTGATGCAGCAGGACATTTAAAGGTACAGCACCACTAATGCATGCCCACAGCCACCAGGTGCCTCAACAGTGCTGTACCTCGCATTAAATCACCAGTGGTTTAATCTCAGTAGCACTTTATGGATTGTGATGCAATTAAAGGTGATTCAATGCAGGAATGGTGCGATGAGGCACCCGGCAGCCCTGAACGGTTACTAGATCGGCTCTCCTTACATTAGTGGCACAGAGACAACACTACCCTTTTTCTCCATACCCAAAAGTGCATGATTAGCGTTCAGGGTTTGCTCACATCTACGAATAAACATGCTAAATGTAATCTAATAAATTCAGATTTCACTCACACCAATGTTAAACAATAAGGCAGTGATGATCTAAAAAAATAAATATATATATGTGTGGCACCCCCTATGGCAAGGTGCCACAGGGAGGTACTGCACCCCAAACAAAGTGTAGTGCCTCCGTAGCCGTGGATATGGAGGACCCTACAGAGTCTGCACCCCAACACCCATACAATAGGCCACCTTGGTACAGTGGACCATATATTCAGTAGGTCCCAGGGGGTGGAGCCTAGACGAGGAGTGACAGAAGACTACTCAGTCAGAAGGTGTAAGAACAGCGAAGACGGATGCAGGGGATCCTGCAACCGTGACAGGAGGGCACCTCTAAGGAGAGGGGTGACCCGGACGGAGAAGGGGCCACTCCAGGACTGGTCAGAGCCAGCTGGAGACCCAGGTCATCACTGGTACACTGGAACTGAGGCGGTTAGTTACGGTCTATCCCTAACCGCAGACCGGCAGGCTGTGGGCCCGACATAAGGAAGCCACAGCACCCATCAAGCAGTCCAACATCAGTCCCATAGCTGGGTTCACGACACTGAGAAGTAGAGAGACTTTAGGCAACAGACCCCGAGGACTAGAGACCAGACTCGCGAGTGGGAGAACAGAAGACCATCAGGGCACAGAAGGGAAAAGGACCAGGACAGCCATTTTAAGGACACCTCTGACAGACTCTGGAAAGCCTCCAAAATCCACAGTTAATACAGACTATACCGTGTACAGATTTCACCTGGTGCAAGTAAAGAACTGTTTGAGCTGATCTGGTGTCTGGTCTCCTTTCATCCGCCGCCCAAAGGGCCTCTACAGCATCAGAGGTGAGGACTATGTCTCCCATCTTTTACCCTGCTGCCCTGAGGTAAATTTTCGCCTGTGGGGAGCTGTACTACCGAAGCTGCAGTTCAATCACCTCAGCGGCCAGCCGCAGAGCTGGTAACCCTATTACCAGGTACCACAGGTGGCGTCACGTTAAAATTCCCCCATCATCTTCACCCCCACCCTCCATTGAGGGTCCAGGGCATGGAACCGGGAACAGACCAGCTGTGATCCCCACCGAAGAAACAACCTGTCCCGGTATAATATATATATTTATGATCAGGGAAGAGGGGTGCGGGATGGTGCCTCAATGGAATCCAGGCTGAACACAGGTGCCAGGAAAAGTGGCTGGAAACCACTCAATTAACGTAGAGGTAATGAAGAAAGTTTTCAGGCACCAGGCTTCTTGTCTTTAAAATTATTTTTTTTTTCATGTCCCCCACATGATGATCTTATTATTGACACAATAAAACTTTAAAGATAAGATGTCTGGTGCTGGAAAACTTTCTTCACATATATTACACATTTATTGTTTTTAATTTCTTCCCCAGCTATTTGATAAAAAAATCTCTGCGTGTGTCTGGTCCTGTAAAAAGGCAGCATGTGTATGGTCCTGTAAAACGGTGGAGATGCCAATGCAAGTGTATTGGTGTGAGGAGATGGAAGAGCCGCACTTGTGGATGTTAAGCCTTTGTACCACCCTCAGGGAGTCTTGTTTCTGACAGTTTTAGTAGACACGTACATATTAGTGGAGGCCATTTTGCAAGGCTCTGGCACTGTTCCTCCTTGCACAATGGAGGTAGCAGCCCTGCTGCTAGGTTGTTTCCCTCCTTCAGACTCCTCCAGGTCTCCTGGTGTACTGGCCTGTCTCCTGGTATCTGCTAGATACTCTGGACACGATGCTAACAGACACAGCTACCCTATTTACTCTGCTTGCATTGATGTGCCATACTGGATGAGCTGCACAACCAGAACAATGTCTGTGGGTTGTAGCTCTCCATGTGCCTCCATGTACCTCTAGGGGTGAGAGCAATGAGGAAAGGCAAAAGTGACCAAATCAACAGCCAAAAAGTAAGGAACAGAGAAATGGTCTGTGGTCTCCACCTATTCCCCAATATAATCTGTCAGGGCACAACTGGGGGCCCTCACTCTCATTAGAAAGGTTCCAGATGTGTCAAAATGGGAGGGGGGGGGGGGGGGGACAGGTTCAACCAGATTTAATTGAATGTAGGAAACTCCCCTAGCCCCTATACACAGTCATTATTCTGAAACCTTATTCTAGCTAACACCAGTTATAACTTAACCAATGGATAGCTAACAAATGTATGATTGTCATAGGTCCAAAGGATGACCAGAACGAGGGGTTTCTGTCTGTAAACCAATGTGGTCAGGATATGAATGAAGTGATGGGAGGTAAATGTGCTTTGCTTATGGATTATTGTCTATAACACTGATTAAGTGCAGCGTGTTGATGTTTTCGGGTTTCTGTGCAGATATGGGGCCATCTAGGCATAAGACCCTGATTGTGGCTGCTTCCATTGCACACTTGATAGTGTCTGCAAAGTTTCTTAACTTTTGTGTATAATTTGTCATATCTAGTAAATCAAGAAAATTGCATTCTAGGCAGGAGATATATTTTTGCGGCCACACATAATATAAGGGTTTTTGACTTGAAGCTTTCCTGGGCTTTGATGTATGGTGTGTGTGTTTATAAAGCAAAAGAAAATGTCCTTTTTCTTTCGTAGAGAAAATCAGGAGGGAATTTGTGTAGTTGGGGAGGTGTTTTATTCGTCAGATCCATAAACATCCTGTTCTACTGATGGTAAAACATATTTGTGGGTCCAAACCCACGACTGAACTTGTATTGGTTTTGCAGTGATTTAACAACTGTGAGGTTTCCTATGGCCATAGAAATAAATAACTTATAAGACGTGTAAACAGATAGTAAGTGTAGATTCATATTCGGTTTTGAGTCTTATAATATGCATTAAAACCTCATCTGTAGTAGTACCTATAAGATATGTACACTTTTCTTCAATGTATCGATATATCTACTTCTACTATATAATCTCCTAATTGTCTGACGCCGAAAACACGCACCAGCGCTCATTGGCTGCCGCTAGCAGCGGCAACCAATGAGCGCCGCGTATGCGAAAAGCCGCGCGTATTCAAAATTAGAAGATTATACAGTAGCTGTAACCTGTAACCCCCGGCACCGGTACCCACTGCCTTCCCTGCCTCACTCCTCGCCTTCCCTGCCTCACTCCTCGCCTTCCCTGCCTCACTCCTCGTCTTCCCTGCCTCACTCCTCGTCTTCCCTGCCTCACTCCTCGTCTTCCCTGCCTCACTCCTCGTCTTCCCTGCCTCACTCCTCGCCTTCCCTGCCTCACTCCTCGCCTTCCCTGCCTCACTCCTCGCCTTCCCTGCCTCACTCCTCGCCTTCCCTGCCTCACTCCTCGTCTTCCCTGCCTCACTCCTCGTCTTCCCTGCCTCACTCCTCGTCTTCCCTGCCTCACTCCTCGTCTTCCCTGCCTCACTCCTCGTCTTCCCTGCCTCACTCCTCGCCTTCCCTGCCTCACTCCTTGCCTCCCGCTGTTCTCACCCGTCTTGTCAGTGTACAGCGGTCATGTGACAGGGCACGCTGATGCGACGTCACACAGCCCGCCCTGTCACATGTTGATGTACACAGTGCAACGCTGCAGGTGAGTACAGAGGGGGGCGAGGGGGGTCCTGCCCGCCCCTGCATTCGTCCTGCCCGCCCCTGCATTCGTCCTGCCCGCCCCTGCATTCGTCCTGCCCGCCCCTGCATTCGTCCTGCCCGCCCCTGCGTTCGTCCTGCCCGCCCCTGCATTCGTCCTGCCCGCCCCTGCATTCGTCCTGCCCGCCCCTTCTTCCCGGCTCCGTCCTGCCCCTGATCAGCTGGTCGGTTTCCCAGGCAACAACAGGTCCTAAAGTACCGTATCCTCACTGAGTATTTTTTTTACTTTTACTGTGGAGGAGTGGGGAGCGGAGTATCGTCATATACCATAGTGCTGCTATATATATATATATTTCACTCGCGTTGACTGAACAAGTTCCGTCAGTCACAGTATGTCAGCTACATACATATTCTACAATACTCGATGCGTTAGAATTGGCCCACCATCTAGTGTGTGTTTGTATGTATATATATATATATATATATATATATATATATATATATATATATATATATATATATATATATATATATATATATATATATATAAATTTTATAGTGTACATATCTTACTACTACCGATACCGATAAGGTTTTAATGCATATTATATGACTGAAAACAGAGTATGAATCTAAATTTATGATCTGCTTACACATCTTTATAATTTCTTTCTTTCTATGGCTATAGGAAACCTCACAGCTATTAAATCACTGCAGAACCAATACAAGTTCATTCGTGGATTTGGACCAATAAATGGGTTTTATCATCGGTAGAACAGGATGTTTATGGATCTGACAAATAAAACCTCCCCAACTACACAAATTCCCTCCTGATTTTCTCTATGAATGAAAAAGGACATTTTCTTTTGCTTTATAAGCACACACACCATACATCAAAGCCCAGGAAAGCTTCAAGTCAAAAACATATATTATATTATATCTATATCCTATATAATATGTCTCTGGATTGAGCTAATGGCACTTTTGGGTCCAGAGATATTCGGACTGTGACAGAACCGTCGTGATTTGGGCTCTGCGTTCCACTATTTTTCAGTTTAAATGAAACTGGCATGCAATTGAAGTGTAGACCTTCTAGTTTAATTAAAGGGGTTGTACAAATATATCCTATGAAACCTTTAGGAATTGCCACCATTTTTTTAATGTACAAAACCACTCTTCAAAGGCTAAAAAGTAAGCGAAAAAAATTACTTCAGTCTTTTTTGCAGAGAATCACTGGTGAAATCCATGGTTTCCAGACTTCAGGCAAACACTGGCTTTCCTGCTTTGCAATGTTTTGCTGCCCTTTACTGCAGCTGACTTCAGTTGTTGCTTGTTTTTAGCTTTTTTTTTTTCTGCCTTAAGTTACTTGTTAAAGGGAACCAACCAGCAGGATTTAGGGCTATAAAGTGAAACTGGTGCCTTACGGTGGGATGCAGAATGCAATCATAACTTTAACTCCATGTTTTATTGCAGGGAAAAGTGACAAACTCCTGAAAAAGGGGTAGCAGATGGCTGATTCGTTCAACACTGTCACGATTTTTTTTTTTTTTCCATCATCTGTGGGCATGCATTTTGGCTGTAAGCCACCCCCACCCCCTTTCATCTCTACTTTCAGTTTTGTTAGGCACCCTGTGGCCGTAGTATAGTGACTGTGCAGGAGACGGGACCTGAAAGTAGATGAGGCCGGGCAGAAGGTTTGGCTTTCAGCCAAGAGGCATGCCACCAGATGAGGGAAAAAGAAAAAACAACCCCTAATAGTGCTGCAGTGCTGCACACATCAATCATCTGCTGCCCTGGTTTCCACAAGTTTTGACCCTTTTCACTGCAATACAAGATGAAATCATTGAAGTAAAGGTATGATTACATTCAGCATCCCTGTGCCTGTAAGGCACTGGCTTCACTTTATAGCCCTAAATTCTGCTGGTTGTTTCCCCTTAAGCATGTGAAATGCATTCTTGATTGCCTTAAAGTCCTGTAGTGCTTTTGCTGTATGTTTTTGGGTCATTGTTCATCAGTGCGGTGAAGCACTGTCCATTCCGACCTGCTGCATTTGGATGAATCTGTGAAGAAATGTAGCCCTGTACACTTGAGAAGTCATCTGGCTGCTTCTATCTTCAGTCACATTATCAATAAACACTAGTATACCAGGGCCATTGGAAGCCATGCATTCCTGGCCATCACACCAAATCCACCACGTTTTACATGTGTGATGTTCTTTGGATCATGAGCTATTCCTAACCACCTCCACACTTTCTTATTCCATCATTCTGTGGCACCCCAGTGTCTGGATGCCACTATGTCATTATCTCCCCCGGGGGGTAATGTCATAGCTGAGAGCAACAGGGGGTATTCACACCAGGCAAGACCAAAGCACACAACACCTTTCTGCCTCCAGGCCTGAAGGGGGAGATCTAAAACAGAGTTCAGCGTAAGCTCCCCTATAAATTCTGGTCTGGAGCAAAGTTAGTTCAGTATGAAGCAGTACTGAGGAAGACATCCTGTGGGCTAGAACAGTGCTAAGCTCAATCCAGGATAGCTAAGCCTAGCTAAGGGACCTAAGGCAAGGGTCTGAGGAAGGAGAGGGGAGCCTGGGGGAGCAGAGCGGTGTCAAACTCACCCCAGAGGAGTAAGCTTCAGACAACAGACACCGGAGTCTGAGGCTGTGCAGGGCCTAACAACCCGACAGCTAATACCAGAGGGTGGGGAATTCAAACTACCCCATCCACACCAAGTGCCTGGAGGCAAAGCAGCGTGAATAGCCCAGGAGTACCTGTGAACTGGGGCTAATAAAGGATTTGAGCTGCTTGTTATACCGGCACGTGCAGGAAAGGGGGAGAGAGGGCCACATCTCAGCTTCAAGCAGCAGCAGGGACCCACAGGAGAAAAGCACAGCAGGGAGGCCTCAAAACTTTCCGGGTGTGGATGACCCTGAGTTGTTCCCTGGTTGCACAGACTCAGAACAGCATCTATGTGGAACCATTCTTAACAGTAAAGGATTTGAGGAACCAAGAAAACAAGAGTCTGTCTGTTAATGCGCACCCTTCAATATCCACTGCCTTGGAATCCGCTCGGCTCGTGGGGAGCCGCTCCATCCTAGCTGCCCGTCCATCATCCCCAGAGGTTCTGCAGCAGCGGTGGCCACTCATTGCCACAAACCACGGTTGGAGTCACAAATAACTCCCTTATAAATCACCCCTTTTCCCTTCACAAGCCAAGAACTGCCTTTTACAACTGAACCCAGGGTCACAAAAGCCGGGTTTCGACCCCCTGTGACTCCCCAGAACTGCTTAAGAGCCCGGTTCCGAGTAGCCTACGGCCCTGGGGTGCATTAATTCTGTTGCAAGTGTGGCGCCCCGCGACGAGTGCGTCACAAGAGGGTATTGCAGCCATAAATGCAGCCGCGATATTCTCTGACACAGCAGTGATCTGGTTAACTTAGAAATCCAACCCTGCATGCATCACCTAGAACAGAGGACCAATCCTAGGTCCTGGTGGGTGGAGTGTTAGGGAAGTGTAGGAGAACAGACCCTTAGTCTAGTCAGTCGTAGAAGAGAATCTAGAACTCAACCTAGAACAAGGTCTGAGGACTTGATCTTGGAGAGGAGCGGGGGCTCCGCACCCCGTGCAGCCCCCGGGCCGTCACCGGTCGGGTGTCAGCACCTGAGGCCTTAACAACCGGGATTGGGCATTATTCACACGGGTTCCCAAAAGACTCCCGTGCCCACACTTCACAGCCGGTTCACTGGTACTGAAGCTGGCAGCAGTTCACCTCTCCTACGCGAACCAGAAGCGTGGAGGAGCAGCTTCACAGGAGCACCCCACCACCAGCCAACTTCCAGTCGTCTAACCAGCGGTGTACCCACTGAGGGATCCAAGGCTCCCCAAAACATCCAGAACGTACATCATGGGTAGGGCATTGAAGCAGCCTCCCCGTACCCGACCTGGTATTCCCGGGCGACACTGGCAACTACTTTAGTTAGAATGGAGGAACACTGCAGATTTCTAAGGGACACCATCACTGCTGAGTCCACCCGGTCTACTACCCGTAAAGACCCGTTGCAGAGACTTTCTGTGTCCGTGCTTCCTTATGAACTGTCCGTCTACACTACAAGGTAACCGCAGCTGCCGCACAACATCTTAAGCAGCTCCAGCCTCCGGGGATCACTGCTCAGCCTGTGGGGAGCGTAACATCTTGCTGCTATCCATCCCCCGGAGGTTCCGCAGCGTCGGTAGTCCTTACCGAACTACTCATAGGTGGCGTCACGAATAAATTAAAACCCATTTAATCTGTTCCACCAAGACGTCTTCAACTTTTGATCTGCACTACACCGGGCCCCACTACCGGCAGGCGTGGTCCACCTGTGACAAGGAGGAAAGAAGCATCGCCTGTCTAAACCGGAGTCCCGGCCACGGTGAGTCACAAGCTGATCTTCGTTTTAGTGGATATTCTAAAGGGGCTTTTCTTCATCATGGAAAGGATTCTGCCTTCATCCACCTCTGATATGTACTCTATGCACTTAAAGCGAACCTGTCACCCCCTCCAGGCATCTAAAGATAACATAGCCACCTTCTGCAGCACTAAGGCTGCATTCTGACAAGGTGTCTATAGCATTTATGCTCCCTTGATTCACTGAAATAAAGACTTATATAAAATCTGTTTCAAACCAGACCCAAGACCGGGAGGCGGGTTTTCAAGCATCTATCTCCCTCCTCTGTGGTGTCAGTCATCCCTCTCTGCTCTCTGTGTGCCGCCTCCAGGGCCATCTCCCTGCATTACAGAGCTTTATCAGCTCTGCTACAACATAGAGCTGCTGTTATAGGAGACCCCACAGAAGTAAATCTAGCAGGAGGACCCTGAGCAGACAAAGCACTGCCTGCTACATAGCAGCCCTTGAGCTGAGCTGTCAGCAGTGCAGCAGAGTTGAGTTTGTGCTTTAGATCAGGGGCTGAGGACGGAGCAATGCTGCTGGGTACAAGAAACTGAAAGTGAAAACTGCTCAGCTCAAGGGCTGCTACGTAGCAGGCAGTGCTTTGTCTGCTGTTCTGCTATTGATTCTGCTGCTAGATTTACTACTGTGGGGTCTCCTATAACAGCAGCTCTATGTTGTAGCAGAGCTGACAAAGCTCTGTAATGCAGGGAGGTGGCCCTGGAGGAGGTGCACAGAGAGCAGAGAGGGATGACTGACACCACAGAGGAAGGAGATAGACACTTGAAAACCCGCCTCCCGGTCTTGGATCTGGTTTGAAACAGATTTTATTATTTCAGTGAATCAAGGGAGCATAAATGCTATAGACACCTTGTCAGAATGCAGCCTTAGTGCTGCAGAAGGTGGCTATGTTATCTTTAGATGCCTGGAGGGGGTGACAGGTTCGCTTTAACCGAAAAGTCACCCTGGACCGTGTAGAAGTCAATGGGGAACCAAACTTAAGTGCTATAAAAAAAAAAAAGTGGTTGTAGTAAGAGCTAGAAGACTGCAAAATGGGGGTATGAGCAGGACAATTATACAGTTTCTTAGCAGTTAACATTTTTCAGGCGTGCTCATTAACTATATGAATATTCCCAGCTTTCCCCACCCATCCTCTGTTCCAGCACCTATGGTTGATTGCAATCAACCTGCTTTACATGCTCCCCGCCCTCTGTGCCCTCGCCTGTGATTGGTTTCAGTTGGCTATATTCCTGCAATCCTCACACTGGCTGTCTGCACTCCTAACCCATGCTCTCCTCTATTTTGACAACCATGCAAGGTAATGCAGTCAGCTAGGAGAAGATATCCATAGGTCTTCCCTGCTTGATGATATAAGCATTCAGCAGTCTGCTTTACCTCAGCTGGTTAAGCAAAAATAGAGAGAAAGGGTGTGTGCCCACATAGTGGTTTAGTGTCGGTTTAGCAGCGAAAACCGCCGGTGGTTTTAGCATAGGTTTTATTTAAATTTATGTAAATCCTTAGCAGCTTTAGGACTTACAAGTAACCCTATGTAATTTAGAAAACGCTGTGCACACATAGTGGGTTTATGTGAGCAGATCCGCCAGCGGTTGAGCGGTTTCCTAGCGGTTTAGCAGCATACAGCATGTCAATTCTTCTCAGCGGTTTTTGAGCGTTTCCATG
Organism: Allobates femoralis; assembly: GCA_033576535.1. Lineage (NCBI taxonomy): Eukaryota > Metazoa > Chordata > Amphibia > Anura > Aromobatidae > Allobates > Allobates femoralis. The sequence goes on from JARQOC010000001.1 coordinate 105,808,505, forward strand.
GACAAAATCCTCGATAGAAAACCGCCGGAAAAAACGCTGGAAAAACCAACTGAAAACGTTGTGCACATGCTGAAAAAAAAACGCTGAGAAACCGCTGGAAAACCGCTGGTGACTTCTGAGCTCAGGAGTCTAGGCTCCTTGAATTTTCCAGCGGTTTACTGACTATTTGAACGTCACTAAACCACTATGTGGGCACACACCCTAATAGGAAAAAAATGAAGCCTGGCTCAACAGGACTGCATTTTCTAATACACTATTTTTATTAATTTGCACTTTTGCAATGTCATTCTAGCATTTGCTATATCGCTTGCCATGTAACAACTAATTGATAAGTGAATTTGAGAATATCAGTTATACCTTGTAAAAGAACATATAAATAACTGCATGTTATTTGACCAATAGTCATGAGTAAGACTGCTTACTGCAGTTGAAAAGTGTCGACTAGGTTATGTCGACCATGTAAATTTCTTTTGTATGCACTTTACTTTCTTTTGAAAAAGAAAAGAAAAATCCAGTCCTGTTGAGCTGGATTCCAATTCTTTTTTCTGTTATCCTTGATGTGAGGCCAGGGCGAGGCCGGTGTTTTGAGCTACAGGTGGATGGGCATAGAGCAACTGGGTGAGCTGGAATCAAGTTTCTACTAGAAGAGGGGCCACCACTTCTTACATAAACAAAAAATAAACATGGGGTTCCCCCTATTTTTCCCAACCAGTGTTGATAAAGCAGACAGCTGTGGGCTTCTATTAACAGGCTGGGATGGTACGTAATTATTGGCATGTTCTAGCCAAAATATACCAACCCACAGTTGCACCAGAATGTGGCACATCACATTAGATTTGTCAAATCTGGTTCTTTGCCCGGCTCATCCTAATTGCCTTGTGTAGGGGGAATATATGTGGTTTATTACAGCCGTAAATTGTCCAAAAATCACAGCTGCCATCAAGCCCTGGATTCGTAATGAGGAGGTGCTGTGACGAACTGCACCTTGCAGCCCTGTCCTGACCTCTCTAAAATGTCGGGGTCACACACACAATACAGTACTGTTTATTCCATTAACATGACGTTCCACACTACCTGTCCATACAGGCACAGAGAGGCATGGGGACCGAGAGAGTGTAATTCACGCAACATCCTGTGAGACTGCACTTGCTCACAACCTTAAGGCCCAGTCACACATAATGACCGCTCCAGCAATCCCGACAGCGATAACGACCTGCCGGGATCGCTGGAGCTTCGTTACCTGATCGCTTGCTGCGTTCAGCTGTCTGCTAGAAAAAGCGGAAGATTTTAAATGCAGGCACTTTTGTGACTGTTTGCAAGTGCTGGGGAATCCGCTCACTTAAATTGCTCTATGGCAGCATTACACTGCAGTAACCCTGCGCTAATGCTGCTTTATGGTGGATCTGGCCAGACTGATTCCACAACGCTCATGTGGACCTAGCCTAATCCTGTAAGTGAGAAGAAATAAACACTAATTCGGAAAGATCCTTAATTTGAAATAAAAAAACACATCTTTTTTCACCCGTTAACCACAAAAACTTAATCCACTGCAACGTCCCATGACGATACTTGGCTCTACTACATCCGGTGGCTGCATTGAGCTGTGACATTGGAAAACGTGACTGCTCACTGCGGCCTCCTAAACACACTGAGGGCAGTATATATGTGTTAAACTCTGCCCTCGGGTGGAATACGATGAATGTATTTTTAATGATTAAACATATCTGCAATTTTATATAGCAAATGACCTTTCTGTCAACAGACCTTCATCTGAAGAGTGCTGTGGTGCTTAGGCAGAGCAATATAGATTGTAAAGCCAAAAAAGTATCTGGCTATGGAAGACAATAAGTAGGGAAAATAAAATATCCGCCCAGTATTCCTTTATGCATCAAACGTGTGTTGAAGCTTACTTTTCTAAATCAAATCTACTCCGCTTCACTGCTCTATGGTCTGTCTTCTTGCTTGCCCTGCTCTATGGTCTGTTGTCTCGCTTGCCCTGCTCTATGGTCTGTTGTCTCGCTTGCCCTGCTCTATGGTCTGTTGTCTCGCTTGCCCTGCTCTATGGTCTGTTGTCTCGCTTGCCCTGCTCTATGGTCTGTTGTCTCGCTTGCCCTGCTCTATGGTCTGTTGTCTCGCTTGCCCTGCTCTATGGTCTGTTGTCTCGCTTGCCCTGCTCTATGGTCTGTTGTCTCGCTTGCCCTGCTCTATGGTCTGTTGTCTCGCTTGCCCTGCTCTATGGTCTGTTGTCTTGCTCTGCCTTCATCTACTTTTTGAGGTCATCTGACATAAGGTTTTAATATTGAGGATAGGACTGTTGTGATTGGGATACACCTTGTCGCAGTAGGATAACAGGTGGCAATGATTTTGCTCAAAACAGCACAAAAGTATCCTATGTAACATACATGTGCTATTAATTTTTACTTACAGTAGGGTGCCGTATAAGCTCATTTTGTTTTTCTCTTGGGTTTTGTCTGTTAAATGACCACAGTGTGAACATGCTCCTATAAGCTGCATGCATAACACAACTTATACTCTTGTTCATTTCTTTAGTTTTCATTATGTATTCAGCAGTATTTTTTTTCCTTCTGTTATAATATGCATAACTGGATTTTGCAGTATTTTGAGAAGCCTAACTGTTATGAAGAAATTATTAGGTGGGTTGTGAGATCTGATTCCTAATTTTAGTCTCTTGCTCATGTCCACTCAAGGTTCATAAACAACGTATGATGAAATAAGGGCTCTTTCAGGTGCTGGGAATTTTTTTTTCATTTTTAAATTTTATTGGAGTAATTTCCTGTAGTGACCGTTTTCATCGTTCCTTTTTACTTCACTTAATTGCTCATATATTCTGCTCATCTGTCCCCACTGAAATCTAGCATCCACAGTCCTAGCCGAAGGTGTTGGCTCCTTTTTGAAATTATTCCTGAACATGGAGTATTTCTCTCAGAAAATTATTGCAATACATTTTGTTATACATACCGTATGTTTATTTCCATTGTGTGTATTTGAACATAACAAAAAATAGCTAAAACTTCAAATTGGACACAATTTTCACTCGCACCCAAAAACTGTTGGCATCTACAGTAATCAAAATTTTTTGGTATACAACTTTGTTACAAGCTTGGCATGGCTTCTTCAAACTCGCCTGTGGAAGTAACAAGTGGGGGCAGTATGAAAATGACACCTGAAGATAAAGAGAAGTTGACTTAATCTTTGTATTTGTGTGTGCCATACTAAGCATGGAGAATAGAAAGGGGAGAACTGTTTGAGACCTTGTGACTTCGTGATCTTTATCGTTGCAACGTCACCATTTTAGTGACTTTGCAGTGATGTTGAAACGACATCGTTGTGTGTGACACGTATAAACGATAGGTTGTTGATCATAGATTTATGGCCAGGACCATAAATCTATCATTTGTCTCCCGCTGGATGGCCAGCATCGGTGTGTGTAACAGTGGGAGACCAATGATGAACGAGCTCCCAGCGCCGCACAGCACACGCTGGGAGGCTGGTAACCAGGCTAAACATCGGGTAACTAAGTGCCGCGCTCAGCTTTGTTACC
>JARQOC010000001.1:105812166-105909009 GCA_033576535.1 Allobates femoralis
CACCAGGTACGCAACAAATCTGCCTAATAGCATGAGTGAGAGAAGTACTCTGCCACTTTCCTCCCAGCACGGGCTTGCTATTGCCAGTTCACCCTCTCTATCGCCAAGGAGGAGCGAAGGTGCAGACCTGAGCTGCGACCCCCCCACCCCAAATGATCGTAAGGCCTGATCAATGACATCTTGTAATGCTGACAAAAATATGTCCAAACCGATGTCGTTGAAATGGGCTCCATCCTGGAGCATAAGTCGGCTAGTATCTATCTCGAGTTGGAAATGGTGGACCGAAATTCCGCCCTTAAAAACCACAAAACGGGAAATTTGGTTATTTAAGGTCCTCCGTGACCTTTCCAAGGCTGCCCCCTCCCTGGCACCCCGCCAAACAACATGGGAAACGACCTCAGACAAAACTAAACGTAGTTCCGGAAAAAACTATGGAATTTTTCAAAGTCCACTCTGATGAATGTTAAGAGCTCAGCTAAGCGAAAATTAAGGTAATTTCTCCCGGCATGAATGACTAAGACAACAGGTCCAGAGACAACCCTGGATATCCGAACCACCTCCGGTAATACCTGAGACCATGTTAAACCCCGTATACCCCTCCAGTTCACACTAAAGTAATGGAATCCCAGAGATCTTCCACCAGGACGTGTCTCAGCCTGTTGAGCGGCCCAGAATACATAAGAGTACACCAGAATCCATATACTGGGGCAGACATCATCTAAAAGAAACCAACAATCAGAATGAGAGACCACTACAAAATTAACATATACAGCATGTCAAAGTTAATCATTTTCATACTATTATTTTTGCCATCGGCTACAACCTACATCAGGTCAGTCTTATATAACGCCGAAAACAGTCCGACTTCCATGTACCACCCGCATAATTTTGTCATCCACTCAGGAGACTTCCGTCGCCGCTCCTATCCAGAAAGAATGAGTCCTGTAATCTACCGGGTGGCATCCGGCGGCCTAAAGACCTCTTAAGGACCAACTGGACCTTAAAAGCTGTTACTGGAGTACCGTCAGCGTGTGTGAAAATAATGTGTACTATCGGCTCTCACTGTCACATAACGCTGGACTAAAAGCAAAGGGCAAATCGTGCCCAGTATTGAAAAAAGGGGGAAGCAAAGTCCCCGTCCAAGTTGATCAGTCTTAGACTTCCATATCCTAACCCGCAATCCTCTTTCACAAATAGCCACATCATCGGCTTGCAGGCCACCTGTCCCAGAGACAGATTTAGTTACACGTTCGCTGACTCCCAACGCACCAAAAAAAGGCTAAACCAAAGACTGCGGAAAACAAAATAGCTTCATATGGCGTATCCCAAGTCACGGGCAAGATGTTTATTAAATGACTCAGCAATTCAAAGGAAATGGGGCATTGATGCTTCACACATCGCCGTTCTCTCTTATAACCTTTCAAAATTTGCGACACAACGAAATGTTTTGTGACGTCCTCTAAACGTCTTAATTTAAAATGGAAAGCAAGGCCGGATAGCCTGTGGCACCTGACCAAACCCATCTCCCGCAAATGGGAAAGATATCAGAGCATCTCGCTCAAACTGACATACAGTAAATGGCACCAGATTGCTTGGAGCCCCCAATCAAATCACACCATTCCCGCCAGGCCTTACCGTAGCCTCTCCACGTTGACGGGGCCACCGAGATTCTCACTAATGGAATCAGCTGTCCACTGGCACCGACCAGATGGAGTCCGGGAAGCCCCATCCTCCGGATCTGCCAAGGGAAACAATTCCTTGAATCTCTGAAATTGATAACAGGACAGAGTGTCAGCAATCTCATTATGATTAATACCAAATGACGACTGGCGACACCTCCTGTGTGAATGTTGCCAGCTAGAAAAAACATCAATAATGAAAAAAATATCTGCTGCACAAAACAGTATAATATGTGAAGTAGCTGAACGGCTAATGAATGTATGCCAAGACTATGTGCAAAGCTGTTTAAGTGTGAATAAGGCATATTGGTGCATATTCACATACCAAATGCGGACCGGCAACATCTCTTGTGTGAATGGTGCCAGCTAGCTACCCCTACCAGCAGGTTTTTAATTGTACTAAGTGGTACATATACCCATAGACGCAACGTATGCATCAGTAAGAGGCACAAAGTTAGGACCTGGTAGCATAGGACACCTTGACATTGGTTACCGGGCTCACATGCGATGGCCAATGCATTTGCCAAGTTCTCATTTTTTCCATGTATCTTTAAGCAATTTTCTGCTATGCCTCTTATGCCTTATTCACACTTGAACAGCTTTGCACATAGTCTTGCCATGCATTCATTAGCCATCCAGCTACTTCACATATTATTTTTTTCATTAGCAATCTCATTATGGATGCCCGAAACATGTTACCAAATATTCTGTTGCAAACAAGTCAGAACAAGGAAACGCAGTGACCTGATAACCGGGGAGGGGGAGACGAAGCAAGGTGGTTAATGGTGTGAACCGCACCTAAATTATCATACCAAAATCAAATGCGCTGGTTCCGAAGGGTGGACAGCCACACAGCAAACGCCTCGAGGATAGGAAAAAGGTCAAGGAGGGTCAAGTTTTTTGTCCACCCGTTAGTATGCTACGACTCAGGCCAACTGGCGGCACACAAGTGCGTGTCGAGAATGACCCCGAAACCCGAAGATCCGGCAGCATCTGAAAAAAATGAAATGTCTACGCTCGAAATCTCTGAGGACTGGAAGCTGATGTGGCCATTATACTCAGCTAAAAAGATTTTCCAGACTGCAAGGTTCTCCTTCAGCTGCTGGGTTAACCGAATCCTATGATGGGGAGCTCTAATCTCCTAGTTGTCAGACTGAGGCGTTGCGAGAAGATCCTGCCCATGGGCATAATCCTACAAGTGAAAGGGAGCATCCCGAGCAGTGATTGAATCTGGGCGAGCGTAACTTTTTGCGACTCACAAAAACCATCAATGAGTAATGATAGGTTCATGATCTTATCGGTGAGAAGTCTAAACACTATGGCCGCTGAAGCAATTTCTATACCTAAGAAGGATAACTGTGTAACTGGACCCATAGTTTTTTCCAGGGACAATGGGACCCCGAAAACTGCGCACAACTCTTCAAAATGACTGAGGGCAATTTGACAGGTATCTGATTCCGCCGGGCCGATGAATAAGAAATCATCCAGGTAATGGGTGATTGAATGCACCCTAGAGCTGACTTGAGACGCTCATTCCAGTAATGAAGTGAAAAGTTTGAAGAAATTTCACAATATAGAACACCCCATTGGGAGGCAAGTGTCGTAATAATAACCCCCATTAAAATAACAACCCAGCAAATGGTGACAGTTAGGGTGGACCGGGAGGAGACAGGAAGCCGAAGCAACATCCGAGTTTGCTAGCATGGCTCCAGGTCCCGCTTCACGTACCAATGCTACAGCTCAGTCGAACCATACGTATGACACGGAAGTGTCCTCCAGTGGAATGCCGTCATTAACCGATGGCCCCGCTGGGTAGGACAGGTCGTGTATCAACCGGTACTCGCCCGGCTCTTTTTTGGTTACGACACCCAACAGGGATACCCTCAAATTATCAAAGGGGGGTGAATCGAAAGGGTCTCTCATTCTACCAAGGGCAACTTCCTTGGCTAGTTTTGGGGCCAAAACATGGGGGAATCCCTAGCGGATTTTAAGTTTGGCACGAACGTGCCAGACCTAAAGTGGGTAAAGGGGATAAAAAACCCAAATGTGAAACTGCCCCGCAAAACAGCGGTGGCTTTCTTATTGGGGTATTGATTTAACCACAGCCCCATCGCGGACATGCTCACCAGGGTCGTTAGATTCTCCCGTGGTGAGGGGCATACCTGCCGCCATTTAGGGCTGCTGCCGAGGGCACTTGGTGACGAAATGGGGTCCGCCGCATGCTGAACGCTCATGCTTATATTTGCATGAGCTTTGAAACTGACAGTGTCCCTCATTAAACAACCAGCAACATCCTGGTTGTCGCATAACCACCGGCCCAGGGGTGGAAACTGCAGAGGGGGCCACGCCGGGAAAGGGCTGCAACACCCTTTGTGACATCATTAGTCAAAGCCAGGAGTCAGTGGCTTTGACTCCCCAACCTAACTGGGGGTTCAAGGCAAGTCGGCGGCAGAAGTACTCATCGGACTTCCACCACACTGATCTGCCATGAGCCTTGTAGCAATTATATATCGTGTCAATATAAGTAAATAGCTCAGAGCACCTCTCTGGGTGTTGTTGACCCATAACGCTACCTATCACGCAAAAGGCTTGAAACCAGTTATTCCTGGTTTTGGTTACTTTTGGTTTACGCTCGTAGGGACGATCAGCAGGTATTCGTTCCCGATCAACCGTGCCTTGTTCAGCAGACACTAGTGACCATATGTCCACGTAGTCGTTTGCCCAAATTTTTTGAGTCATTTCCTGGTCCAAGTGATAAATCAAAAGGGTACACTGCAGTAAAAAGCATGCTTATGTAAATCAGGGCATACCGGATCAGGTTTTGAAACTGGCTGCAACGCTTTAGGGTTAATTAAAACTTTACCGGTCAAAAGGTTATGCAGTACATCAACCACACCTGATTGCTAACCCACTCCATCCCACGCCCAGATACATGTATACTCACCACTCGAGACCATTGAAGGTGGGAACACTACACCTTCTTGCTGTTGTGGGATGATGGGTTGTGCACCAATTTCAACGCTCCTCTGGCCTAGAGCCCTGCTTGAGCTCTGCGTGGACTCCGAGTAAGATGATGAGCACGAAGAGATTCACCTGAAGAGGAAGAAAAAGTGCACCGCAAGATCTTCTGCTGCTCCTGCATGACCTTGACCTACTACGGCTTCTACTGGACCAGGAGCAACGCCTGTGCCTTGACCTATGCAATCCACTGCTCCTCCAACTAGTGTAGTTGCATTCTCTACTGCAGGAAGGTGATTAAGAGCCTGCAGCCCGGCTGCCTCACCCATCACGGCGGCTGTGGGCCAGAGGTCCTGGCACTACATTTAACTCACCGTGATCTTGTTGTGTTAGTGCCTTCTGGGGCATCGCCGTGTCCACTGGCACCAGCGTAGGCTGGCCCTGTAGGATAAGCACAGGTGGCTCCCAATGACAGGGTAAAGCCGTAGACAGCTGGGCATGTACATTTCTGGCCACTGAGGAGCTAGGGACCTGTTGGGATACAGGGGGAGTTAACAATGGCCTGTATCCTGACTCAACCCACCCTTGTAAATGAGCCAACTGTTCTAATAAAACCCTTTGTTCTGCACTATATACCCACTAGGATTCACCCTTGTGACCCAAGCTTGGCCGCTATTAGTGCTCTCTACTCTGAATCCTCCCACCGGGACTCCGTCACTGTATTGAAGGGGACCCACAACAACAGGCAATATGCTGCCAGGGGAACTGTTTAAAGCAGGCACCGCTGATACCGGACCGGGATGCCGCTGTACGACTGTCGCTGACATCGGGCGGGAAGAGGTGGGCAGCACCCTGCTCAAAGCAAGCTCAGTAGTTCTGCGCATGCTCCGAGCTTGAGTGACATCTGGGCTCAGATGCTGCAACAGGTGAGAAGGCCTAGAAGATCTCCGCCTGCCAGCGACGAGCGCGCTTTACCCGAAACAGAGCCGCCGATCTCGCTAATAAGTGCAGAGATCCATGTGGCTCCATCCCGGGCAATTCTGTCCCTTATCGTGGCCTCCAGCAGATCCATCTCATACCAGCAGCAATGATCGTCACTCCAGGTAATCAGAATGGGGAGAGGCAATATGGCATCTTCAGCTGGCTTATATACCCGTGGGGCGGGTCAGCACTGTGGGAGGAAGAGGGAGCATCCGGATTGGTAGCCACATCAGGGAAAGGGGTTGTTACAGCTCGGCACACAAAATTAACCCTTTAAGGGCTTGTGAGTCAGGGGGCAGCGGCAACGGCCACAATGCCCCACATTATGGCACTGACAGCCAGTTCAGTATTAGACCTTGCTGTCAGCCAGTATCGGGGACATGGTTACAGCCACCTCTCACTACGCACAGAGCAGTGACTGAAGCTGTGCCTGAGCCACCGCTATAGCTGAAAACCCAAGCCTGCTGGATGAATAAAGCTAGTTTTCATTTGGCAGCTTCAGAACTTTATTAACCTGTAGATTTACCCTATATCTGCAGGTTAAGGGTGCGTTCACACGCTGCATATTTGCTGCATATTTTTATGCGAATGCTCTTGCAGTTTTTATAACCAAAACCAGGAGTGGCTGATTAAAACCAGGAGTGGCTGATTAAAACCAGGAGTGGCTGATTAAAACCATGAGTGGCTGATTAAAACCAGGAGTGGGTGATTAAAACCAGGAGTGGGTGATAAATACAGAAGTGGAGCACTTGTTTCTATTAGGACTCGGACACACTCATCCGAGTTTGACGGACGAGACTCTGAACAGGCTGGAGCAGTGACCCTGAACGGCCTCTCCCTCTCTGGACAGGGAATGCGATGCTGCACAGAAATACAAGCAGCTGTCATTCCCCGTCCAGAGATAGAGAGGCCGTTCAGGGTCACTGCTCCAGCCTGTTCAGAGTCTCGTCCGTCAAACTCGGATGAGTGTGTCCAATCCCTTAGACGTTTCCTCTGATTGTTCCACTCCTGGTTTTGGCTACAAAAACTGCAACAACACCTCGCATAAAAATACGCAGCAAATACGCAGCGTGTGAACGCACCCTAATAGCATTTTTTTTACCAGGCAGGTAGTGAACAGCAAAATATAGCTGCAGCGACCCTGATTCTAAAGATGTGTCAATTATTAGACTTTGTGCAGTAGTTTCAATACAATCAGTGATTTATTTATTTTCTATCCAAACTACAGCAAGCAGTCAAGAAAGTGACACATTGCTGGAATCAAGGTATCTGCCCTTACATTATGCTGCTCTCAGACTACATAGCAAAAACCTGCTAAAAGATTCCCTATATATATTCAAAGCACACAGAAAGATAAAGTTTTCAGCTTAATTCTACACAATGATATTTCACATTGATATCACTGTGGTTTTACCGATTTAATTAAAATCATAGTATGAAAAACACAGTTCCCAGAATGCAATACACTAAATGGAAACTCTGAGCATGAAAAATGAAGTAATACTGTGAGATCTGGCTGAGGAGAAGTGTGAATGTAGCTGTACCTAAGATGAATAAACTACATCACATAGAAGAACTAACGATAACATACAAATTATCAAAAAATCTACTTTCCATTTTTTATTTAACTATTAAGGTAGAAATGGTAAAAAGATGAACCTCTGTTTTATTGCTTCAAAACAATCAGGTAGGAAATAACTTGCTGACTGCTAGTTAACTGAAATGTTAGACGCCTGGCAATCAGCATGTTATCCCCATTAATAACTTTTTTGTTTGTGTTATTTTTTAGGGGGGCATCAATTAAGAAGAGTAAAACAGACATCTATCAGCCTCATTAGGAACCTTTATATCGACCAAGAAGCAGCAGTCCGAACGGAATACAGTGATAGGACATAGTACAAGCTAGAGCGAGGTGTCAGACAAGGCTGCATCCTGTCACCATCTCTCTTCAATTTATATGCAGAACTTATGTTGAGAAAGGCTGGACTTGCCGAAAAAGAAGAAGAAATCAAAATTGCTGGACGTGTCATCAGCAATCTAAGACACGCATGTGGCACCCCAGGGTCCGGTTGCCACAATAGCGTTATTTTCCCCGGGAGACCATGCTGTTCTTGGAAGCAAGGGAAGGTACCCAGACCAGGTGAACTACGCACACAACACCTTTCCCACGCCAGGAAAGTCCAAGGGGAGGTCCCATGCTATAAATTCTGGCCTGGGGGTGGGGTTAGGCAGTTCAGTTCCTAGGAGAGCTGTGAAGAGGTCCTGTGGACTGGAGCAGAGTAAGGCTCATCCAGGATGGAGTCTAGCCAGCATGAGTTACCCGTAAGAGAGGGTCTGAGGAAGTGGAGAAGTAGGTCTGGAGAGTGGAGCCGGTGCCTGGCTCACCCAGTACAGAGAGCAGGAGCGGACACCGGAGTCCAAGGTTGTGAGGGACTCTAGACTCAGCAGCCAACACCGGAGGGCAGGAGATTCCAAGTCAATCGTCCACCACAAGGCCCAGGAGACATAGCAGCACCAGAGAATCCAGGGAAAGCAGCCAGGGGAGAGTAACCCAGGAAGGGCTCGAGCTGCCTGTCCTACAGGCCGGAGATAGCACACCAGAGAGGAAAGGGTCGCAGTGTAGCTACAGGCAGCCAGGACCCACCAAGAGAAGCGCAACAGGGAGGCCTCAGAACTCGCTGGGTGTGGAGTATACCAAATTGCTTTCAGGCTCCGGACCCCCAACACCTCTTGTAGCTAGTGCCCTGGATGAACCTGCTACTTCTCTCAGTAAAGGTAACGGGGACTGCAACCCTTGTGTCTGTCGGTTATTTTGCACACCAAGTCCTGCACTGGCCTACTACCCCCATAAACATTTAACGGTCACCCTGGGGATCCGCTCCACCCATGTGAAGCTACACCATAATAGCTGCAATCCCATCGTCCCCAGAGGTCCCGCATAGCAGCAGCAGACCTTACTGGCCACCTACCACAGGTGGTGTCACGATAAACCTTTGCCCCTCAAAACTACTCAGTCAGATATTCTCACTTTCAAAACCTGTCCCCCAGAGCCACGAGACCGGGCCTCGGCCACCCATGACTTCCCCGCACCAACAGCAGCAAGCAGCAGGCCCTGCCTTAAGTAAATTCCCCACGGCCTTGGGGTGCGACACGCATATGATACAACATTGATAGTAAGATGCGTAGATAGAATGAAAGACTTATTACAGAATGTCAAGATAGAAAGCTTGAACATGGGTCTCCTACTCTATACAAAGAATATAAAGATATTGACAACTGCCAGGTATGACTGGGACACTTTTGAGATGGATGGCGACAACTGTAAGTAGTAAATGACTCTAACCTACTCAGATCAATGATCACTCAAGATGCAGCGATGACTCTGGAAGTCAATAGGAGAATAGTTGTGGGAAAATCAACAATGAAGTCACTGGACAAGGTCTTCAAATCAAGGAACATTTCACTGGTGATGAAGAAACGGTTCATACATAGTCTGGTCTGTAGTAAAATTGATGCAAAATCTGGACAATAAAGGAACAAGACAGGAGAAAAATCAACACCTTTGAAATATGGTGCTAGAGAAGGATGTCAGTCAATACAAGGATCACCAACCTACATCTTGCTAAGTTTGGATACAGTCCCTGACAAAAGTTATGTCGCTTATCCATGTTATGTAAATAAAAGCTTATAACCTGACGTTAAATTCATCCATTGGTTGTATAAATTACTCTTTTGAAAACTGAAACCCTCCAAAATGTGGTTTAGGTTAAGAAAATAAATTGGCAGCAATGCTGAAATATTGATCATTTAATGACCACAGAATGGTCAGATTTTGGCAAGACAAAAGTTTTGTCGCCCACAGAAAGTAATGTGATTTTCAAACAAAAAATTAACTTAAAATACAAATATATGTTGCATAACATTAGTGAATGAAGTTGTGGTGCTATTAGAGTCATATTTAATATTTTGTGTGACTTCCATGAGCTTGAAGGACTGCATCCATGCGGTTCAACAATGATTCATACAATTTTTTAATGAAGTCATCAGGAATAGCTAAGAATGCAGTCTCACATGCCTCCCAGAGTTCGTCTAGATTCTATGATTTTGTCTTCCAAGCTTCCACTTTCATCCTACCCCAAACATGCTCAATGATGTTCATGTCTGGTGACTGGGCTGGCTAGTCCTTGAGCACTGTGATCTTTTTTGCCTGGAGGAACTTTGTTGTAGAGATGGATGTATGAGATGGAGCACCATCCTGCTGCAGAATTTGACCCCTTTTATGATTTGGAATGTAATAGGTAGCTAATGTCTTGATATTTTAGGCTATTGATATTGCCTTCCACCTTGCAAATGTTTTGCACACCCCATACTCAATGTAACCCCAGACCGTGATCTTTCCACCACCAAATTTGGATCCATACGAGCTCCAGTAGGTCTCCTGCAGTATTTGCGGCAGCTGTTCTGTAATTCTACTGAAGATTCATCAGAGAAATCCACCTTCTGCCACTTTTCCAGCGTCCATCTGTTTAGCAGGCTGTGGGACTTTGCAAATGCCACACGTTTTTTTATTTGCCTTTTGTTTAGTGTTGGCTTCTGGGCACTGATTCAACCATGGAGGCCATTTCGAGACAGAATCCTACAAACTGTTCTAGTTGACACAAAAACTTGAGGTGACCAGGCCTGATGGAGCTCTGCTGCAGTGGAAGAGGGGCTTGCTTTGAATTTTCTAACCAACAAACATTCCTCCTGAGCAGTTGTCTTGCGGGGTCTTCCAGACCTGGGCTTGTCAAACACATCTCCAGTCTCTTCAAATCTTTTTTTAATTCTTTGTACTTAATGCTGAGACACATTAAAGGTGCCAGCCACCTCTGCAGTGGATATGGTCTTCAGCCTCTTGATAATCAAGGCTTTGTCGCAGGGTGGATTTTTGGCATGTTGTCAGAGCTCATGTTGCAGTTCAAGTGAAGGTCTGGGGTACTTGGTTTCTTTTTATACATTCCTACTACCGGTAATTAACCGATCATTTACGGAGCACAGGTGAGAATATAAACTAGGATTGGGTGCATTATATGACCAGGCGACAAAACTTTTGTCTTGCCAAAATATGACCATTCTGTGTTCATCAATATTTCAGCATTGATGCAACTTTATTTTCTTAACCTAAACCACATTTGGGAGGCTTTCAGTTTTCAAAAGAGTAATTTATGCAACCAATGGATGAATTTAACATAAGGTTATAAGCTTTTATTTACATAACATGGATAAGCGACATAACTTTTGTCAGGGAATGTACATTATACGAAGAAAGCAATCACTGGAGAAGGACATCATGGTCAGAAGAATAGAAGGAACAAGGTGAAGAGGAAGACCAAGCAACCAAATGGCTTGATATAATCAAGATAATGGCTGAGAAGACCCTGGTGGACCTAGACTCGCAAAAGATCGATCTTCCTACAGTTCAAGGAAGTCCGACATCTGGGCACTGGGGTCTGGGTGGTGGAGGAGATAGAAAGAGAGGGCACAAATCTAAGTGTAGATTATAAAGTATGGTGATACCGTGTTTCCCCGAAAGTAAGACACCGTCTTATATTTTTTTTTGGTCCAAAAAGACCGCCATGTCTTACTTTCGGGGGGTGTCTTATATTAGCCAAAAAAAAATGACAAATGACAAAATGACAGCCTACCACATCTCACACACACACATCTCACACACACACATCTCACAAACACACACACACACACATCACAACGCACACATACACATCTCACACACACACACATCACACACACACACACATACACACACATTTCACACACACACATACACACACATCTCACACACACACATACACACACATCTCACACACACACACACATCTCACACACACACACACACATCTCACACACACACTTTCACTTTCTTACCTTACTTCTTTCTTTTCTTTCTCTGCTGCTTTGGTGGTGCACACGGGCCAGCTGACGTCAGTCCTGGGCTGTGATTGGCTCCTGCCCTGGGCCAATCACAGCGCCGGAGCCCTGGGCCAATTACAGCGCCGGAGCCCAGGGCCAATCACAGTGCAGGAGCCCTGGGCTAATCACAGCCCAGGACTGACGTCAGCTGGCCCATGATTCCTGCGCTGTGATTGGCGCAGGGCTCGTGGGCGGGGTGGAGAGCAGCAAAGAGTGACGGAGCGCTCCAGGGCACGGAGAATAAAGCAAACTGACGGGCACTGACAGTGGGGACAGCGGGGGCATGGGGAGCGGTGCCACAGATCCGGTGTTGTGATCGGCGAAATGCAAAAGGTACGCCTTACATTCGGGGGGGTGTCTTATATTAGCAAGTAGGGCGCCCCCCAAAGCATGCCTTACTTTCGGGGGCGCCCTACTTTCGGGGAAACACGGTAGATAATAGGTTTTGTGCTCACCCTTTTGATATCTTTATTTTCTCATGTAACAATTCCTGTGGTCACTTGGTTCATCCACTCTTTAGTGTGCTTGCCTCCTAGTTTGCAGCTACGTCCCAGAAATGACAGAGCTCCCAGCCCAGAGTCTGTTAGGTGTGTCCACAGAAAGAGATTATCTGGTGTATAGACGAGCGCTCCCAGGTCCAGAAAGACACAATCCAAATTCTTCTTATTTCGGCTTTACAGTAAGGTATCTGAGGAAGGCTTATCCTTACTGTAAAGCCGAAACGCGTTGTATGTTCTCCACTATATTACTGATGGAATAAACTACTACTTTGGAAAATAAGAAGAATTTGGATGGTGTCTTTCTGGACCTGGGAGCGCTCGTCTATACACCAGATAATCTCTTTCTGTGATCTTCCTACAGAGCATTCATCCATAAAGTCACCATGGCTTGAGATCAAGCTGAAGGCCATTTTTAATAATAAAAAATAATGGTTTTCCTTAGATCCCAACTTAGCAGCCCTGTTTTAAATGGAGTGGAGGTGGCCTTTGATTCATTAATTGTCAATTGGACTGTAGGAAGTATCGAAGCAATGTTTTCAGCCTTCTTCAGAAATCCATAGAAAATTAGTAAGAGGAAGACAAGCATGCGCACCTTAGCTCCATTTAAAACAAGGTTGCAGAACCCTGCTCTCAGGATTTGCAATATTTATATCACTGTGGGCCCCGGTGATCGAACCCCAGAGGTCAGCAAGTTACACCTTGTTTTTTGGGGGAATAATCTTTTAGAAGAGTAAACAAGACACACTTAAAATGAAACAGTGGTTTCAACTATTGAATGTTAAAGTCTCATCATTAAAACAATTGATTTTCCTTCATTAGAAAGAGAATAGATACAGCGTTGGCTGACATTAAATGAAAAATTCCTCCGTGAGCTCCTTGCTATTACTATGGAGCTGTTGAGATCTCTCAGAAAGAAATATTTCAGTTCTGTAGTCAGGTTCTTTGTTCCCTTTGACAGCCGAGGGGCAACAAGAGTCTTTTTGCCTGAAAGTTAAATCTTGAATATCTTTATACTGTGAAATATTTTGTAGATCTCTTTCCTTCTTATATACAGACAGCTGCTGGTGCCCTGGATTTCCTACTCTGTATCCAGTATCTACATTGGTCTCTGTGTCATCTATTAGGAGATCAGGTTTTGGCATAGGTTTTGGAGCAATGTCATCTGTAATACCGCACATGTTTTGTCTTTGTTCTGATGTGTTGAAGGACTTTTTATAATCTTGCTTGAGATTCAGGTTTCGTAGTGAAGTCTCTTCCGCTAAGTGTATTGTTTTTATAGACTCCGAGTATGATGATAATTGGGCAGTTACAGGATATGACTGAGGTGTTGGGTCCGATTTGTCATCACTTTGTGACACCGTGGTGCTGCCAGTCACCTAATAACCAAAATAAAGCATATTAGAATAAAGAAATGTAACAAATTCAACATTAGTATCTTAGTTTCATGGATTTGCACACATTCAAAGAAATAGAACCTCGGTGGTGCCGAGTTACTAATCTTGTCTCATATTTAGACTCTTAAGGCCCTGTCACACCAGTCGACGGGGCTGGGATGTCGGCGGCGACTGGCGGGTGCACGCATGTTTTTGGCGCCCCGCCAACGTCGCCATCCCACGTTTACACGGGGCGACACCTCCAGCCCTGAGCTGTCAGGCGGCATAGCCGCCAGGGTATCTGAAAACCCCAGCGGCGATGCAGGACAATGGGAGCCTATGGCTCCCATCGCCTGACAGGTCGCCGGCGCCCGGTTACATGGGTGATGTGTGCACATCGCCCCATGATGGTCGCCTGGTTTCAGAGCACTGCTCTGCAACCAGGCAACCACCCGGCACCGCCGACATCGCCCCATTACATGAGGCGACGCAGGGGCGATGTCGCCGCCGATAGCCCACACCCCCACATCACCTATGTAATAGCGGCGATGTCGCCCGTTGTAATGGGGGCTAGACAGTGTGACAATGCCTTTTTACATACTTCTTTTCTAACTTTAAACAATTAGAACATTGAATTAGTTTATGCCCTTTTTATTCACCACAATTATGGTACAATTTTAGTGCACTTGTGGTCAGACTTTCAGTACTCTCATGGTGCTTTGTTCTTTTTTGGCATAAATCCTTGATAACTGTATCTAAAAACAGTTGGGTCTAAATATTGGTGACAATCATGCCATGAAAGTGAGGCACATCAAATATTAAATCTGCCCCATTATTTTGTGCGTAAAATTAGAGATTTACAGAACTCTGGTATAGATTGAAATCAAGTTCAGGATGTCTTTGAGATGCAGCCATAAGAAGGCTATAATGCATAGACCTGTCTGTGTACGATGAATTAAATGGAATCTGTAAGCAGGTTTTTGCTAGGTAAACAGAGGGAAGCATGAGGTAGGTGCTGAGACACTGATTTCAGGGATGTCACGTATTAGGCTGCGTTCTGTTGTTTCTATACAAAAAAGTCATTTATTAATAGGATATTACCACAGCCAGAACTAGCTAATCTGACCACACCCTTACCAGTGATTAGCAGCTCACTGTCACTATACTATGTACATACAAGCCTTGGTGCGGGTGTGTAGCTTTCTGAGCTATTTTGTCACAACTATTAAGCCCAGTAAAATAAGTGATACATCGCTGGATTTAGGGTCTCTTTCCTTACATAATGCTGCTCTCAGATGAGGTAGCAAAAACCTGGTGACAGATTCCCTTTAAAAGGCTTTTCCACTTTCTTTAAAGTGTGTCCCAAGTTCTTCAAAATAACTAAAAAAAATAAACTCAACAGGTACAGAGAGTGGCGAAAATGTGGGTTGCTACACTCCTCAATTTTATTGGGTTCTACTTTATATCTACCTTATGTCAGTGCATATTAATCCCATATTTATTACTGTGTACTTTTACTTATCCACATTGTTTGTGGATCACTTTGGGGTGGTGTTGCATCTTGGGTGGTGTTGCATCTCATGTTTTGTATTTACCTTTGTGTTTGACTTCCTATACTTACAGTCAGTGGCGTAACTTCAGGCCTAGGGGCCCCAATTCGAAAGCTCCAATGAGGCCTTCAATTATTGCAAATCTTTAATAGTATTAGTCTTTTTCTGTATGCCAAAGGGACTTCTGGGGCCCCCCTAGGCTGCAGAGTCCAGGTGCGATCGCAACCCCTGCACCCATTGTAGTTATGCCCCTGCTTACAGTCTATTTGGTGTATATTTTGGGAGTTTTTATGCTCCCTGCTTCTTGCTGTGTCTTACTTCCCACTGCCCTTCTATAATAGACTCGTCACTGGAGATTATTTATTTACTATGTGTTATGATTTATCAATGTAGTTTGCAGCTCGTGTTTCTTTGTGGATGTGCCTCCCAAATTATTCAGGTTTTTTTTATGTGGTTTATAATATTATAATAATAAAGTGATTTTTTGTAGGTGTTTATATTTATTAAAAAGCATAGAAATCCTATATAGGGAGGTAAATGAAGCTTGAACTATGCAAATAGTTGAAACAGATATCATTACCAAAAGCAAGATTTTGTTTCCATCGTAGTCTTGGGTTTGCCATCTCATGTCACTGATTGGCACACAAGGGTAAGGCAATAAGGGAACCAACTGTCCAATTTCTTGTATTGTGAACTGCAGGGCGCAGGCATGCTTTACTTGGGCACACACCCCAGGCGGCAGCTGTTTTAGGGAGAGCTGTACACAAGTGTGCTTTGTAGAATACAAGGCAAAGAAGCAGAATCCAATTTTTTGACTTGTTGCCTCCATCCCCAGAATCATTTCATAAAGTCTTACTGAGTCCTCATAGTTATCAAAGTCACAATATAGAGTAACTCTCAAAATCTCTGTGCCGTAGTGCACGTTCCTTATTCCCCACACGGGCATGTGGACGTCAAGACAGTAAAAGTCATCGCTGGTTTGGCTTGATGTTTGTGATGGTCCTTGGTTAAAGCCTGTGTTAACATGATCCCATGGAGGTAACTGGAAAAAGCTTTGTAGAAGTGAGATCCTTTCTTCACCTAGGTCTTCACGAAGAAAGAGTATCACCGAGATCCCTGGAAATTCAAACCTTCTCTTTCGATATTCATAGCATTGGATTGGGGCTGCTCGATCAGACACCAGAATGAGTTGAATATCCAGACTGAGTCCCTGGAGAATTCGCTTGACTGCCTGTCGAAAAACTGCAGAGTCACATGGGTTGGCAAGTAGGTGAATGGTGACGGGCAGAACCATGTGTCTGCCATCCATTTAAACACTGTGATGAAGTAAAAATATTATATTATAACCTCAGTTAACTTTTTTCACTAAACCACATTATAAGTTTGTTTCTGTTCAAATCTTATGTTTTTACTTATTTTTATTGAATTAGGCCCCGTTCACACTAGCGTTTTTTACAAATTGCGGCAGATTTACCGCATCTGCCGCATAATGGCCGCACTTGTGCCACACTTCCTGCAAGCACCATGCATTGTCTATGGGGCTTGCGACAGATGTGAAAAGTGCGGTATAGCCGCAGTTCCGGCAGTTGGGGCAGTGAAAAAAAACACGGTCATCTGCGTTTTTTTCACGGCCACAACTGCCGGAACAGCGGCTATAAAGCACTTGCCGCACCTGCCGCAAGACCCATAGACAATGCATGGGGCTTGTGTGCCACAAGTGCGGCCATTATGTGGCAGATGCGGTAAATCTGCCGCATCTGCCGCAATTTATAAAAAGCGCTAGTGTGAAAGGGGCCTTATAGGGACATTGGTAACTGTATATGAGAATAGTATTGCTTGATATAGGTCATTAATAAATTCTATGTGTCATGTTAGGAGTCAAGAGGACTCAAATAGGATGGATTGGCTTTGTATTACCACTACTCGCACGATATATTGTCTTTGCTTTACTGTGGTCAAACATGAAATGATAAGTGAAGAAAAATCTTCAGCATCACTCTTATCCATAAAAAAAGAAGTTAATTGCAAAACTTTAAAAACAATGCTCAAATTGGAGCCATGGCAGTAGGGGGAGAGGGAAATAGCAGGATGCACTAAGTGCAGGAAAAATAGGGCGCTTCATGGTGCATGCACTTCTACAGGCTTTATAGGTAAGAATAAGCAAAGTCCTGGACAACCCCTTTAAGGCTAAATTATTAAAAAGTAAGAAGGAGGCTTGCGAGAACTATGCAGACCACACCCTTGTATGATCATGTGAGATGTCACAATCACAGGTTCTATTCAGACAAGTGTATATATTTTAAATTATGGATGGAAAGTGAACTTTCCTGTCTGACAGAGCAAATTATCTTACAAGCAGGAAAGGTGCCACTTCCGTGCATTGTGTTCTGACTCATTTCAAGCTGCTATGAGCTTAATTGAAATTCATTGTGCTCCTACAATGCTGACGTTACACTTGCAGTAATAGAGGCCTAAGAAGGGGTTGTCTGGGGCTCACATATTATTATCTGTGGGATATGAGATTGGTGGGGGTCCTATTAACTGTTCTGGCAGCAGCCAGATGTAATCATTGTATGGACTGGGACCAACAGCTCGGTAATATTTACCCATCACTGCAGAGTATTGTAATATATCTCCATTCACTTGAATTATATGACCAGGCGACAAAACTTTTGTCTTGCCAAAATCTAACCATTCTGTGTTCATTAAATGATCAATATTTCAGCATTGATGCCAATTTATTTTCTTAACCTAAACCACATTTCGGAGGGTTTCAGCTTTCAAAAGAGTAATTTATACAACGAATGGATGAATTTAACGTCATGTTATAAGCTTTTATTTACATAACATGGATAAGCGACATAACTTTTGTCAGGGACTGTATAGCCCCCATCCCTGCTATACAGTGCCCCCATCACTGTACACCCCCATCACTGTACATGCCCCCCATGTTGCCCCTCAGTATAAAATATAAAACCGATGTCACCTATCCGACGCTTCTCTCCGCAGGCTCCGTGCATCCTCTCTCCGCTCTTTTTGCTTCTAATCATGTAACCAGGGTTCACAGCGATGACATCACCGCGTAGAAGCAGGAATTTGGAGGGAGGACACATGGAGTCGGGAGAGAATTGTCGGATAGGTGAGATCGGTTTATTATTTTATAGTGAGTGGCGGCATTGGGGCACATACTGTGATGGGGGGGACAGTAATGTAATATGCGCTGTTCCCCCCGCCGCAGAAGGACAGGGGGACGAGGTGCATATTACTATACACTAATGAGCGGGGTCACGTGACCTCCTGCTCCTTCTGAAGACTCCACCTGCCTCCTCCAGTCCCCAGTCACTTCCCCCCACCCCACAGCAAACTAGATGACTCGAGTATAAGCCGAGGGGCCACTTTTCAGCACAATTTTTGTGCTGAAAAACCCGGCTTATAATTGAGTATATACGGTAGTTTTGAAAGTTGATTTATGCCTGGAAACAAAATGGACTTCAATACATATGACTGCATTTCAGCTGGAATTCCCCATATAACCAGTTTACAAAGCTGTCACTATTCTTTCATTCACATTGCAAGATCTCTGTCTCCTTAGTTACAGGTTACATTGCTATTCCGTAACAGGCAAACCCTTCCAACCCCTCCCCATGTGACGAAGCAATGCACCATGCGCCCAAAGCTGAATCACCTCTTATTGGAGAATGTTTAACTGAAAACTAAGCAATCATTAAACTAATTCATGGTAGTTTTCTGCTTTAGGTTAAAAAAGAAAAGCAGTGGGGTGGATGATTACCAGGCATAACAACTGCAATTTTTTTTGCTCTACTTCTCATAAATAAATATGGTGTAATGCATAGGACTACGCTAATCCAAAGACATTGTACATTGAAATCCTGAACACTATGTAGCAAGTCTCCTAAATGGGTTGTCTCATCAGGGACAAAAGCCTTTCAAAATGTAGCCCCTAACACAATCAGCGGATTGCCTGAGTTCTGAATCCACACTACTGGCAAACAGCTCATTATACCATGAGAGGGCAGCCGAATGCAGTAATTGTAGTGATACATGGCCACCATCCAGGCACACAGACAACCACAGCTTGAGTCCCCAGAATGGAAGTCATTCTTAGAGAACAGCTCTCTGGTCTGGTCATAGAGGTTAGTCATAGAAAGGGGATCGCCCTTTATGACTTCCATATGCTCTAAAAGGAAATATAGACAGAGATTGTCTCATGGTAACTCCTTGATTTAGAGTCATGGAACGGTAGAGTTGGAAGGGACCTCAAAGGCATTGGTTCCAACTCCTGTGAGTGCAGGTTTTCCTAAATTATCCCAGCTATATGTTTATCCAGCTTTTGCTTGAAGATTTCCATTGATGGAGAACTCGCCATCTCTCGTGGCAGCCTGTTCCGCTCTCTGACAGCCCTCAATGTAAGAATGGAACAACAGGACGAAGTGCTAGTGATCCGCACTGCTGAAAGGAAGTACCAGGACCTGAGATGTCTGGTGCAATGGTATCTCTTTATTCCAATGCGTTTCGGAGTAGCCTCTGCTCCTTCCTCAGGGGTTAATCCTTGAGGAAGGATCAAAGGCTGCTCCGAAACGCATTGGAATAAAGAGATACCATGGCACCAGACATCTCGGGTTCTGGTACTTCCTTTCAGCAGTGCGGATCACTAGCACTTCGTCCTGTTGTTCCAGTTGTTTGCCACGTTGCACGTGAGAGTGTGGATCCAGCGGCAGCTGTATAAGCGCAGATACTGGTTGTGGGTTTACACAACCTGATCCGGTGAGCAAATTTCAACAGGCTATTGCCCTCTCTACCACGAGATAAGATCCTATGCGCTTTTTTGTCTCTCACATTTTTAGTTACTCAATGAATGTTTTTTCAAATATCTAATCTGTATCTTCTTCTTTTTATTATCTTGCCATTGCTCCTTGTAGTTTCTTGTGCTAATGAGAATAGGGTAATTCCTTCTGCACTGTGACTACCTTTCAGATATGTATGAGTATTAGGTCTCCTTTTAATCTTCTCTTTTGCAAACTAAACATTCCTACTTCTTTTAGCGGGTCTTCACAAGACATGGTTTGCAGACCTTTTACCATCTTGGTTGCTCTTCTCTGGACTTTCTCCAATATATTGATGTCTTTCTTGAACTGAGGCACCCAGAACTGTACACAGTACTCCAGGCTGGGTCTGACCAGGGTAGAGTAAGGGAAATAATTACTTCTCTTGATTTAGATGTAATACTTGTCTTCATACATCCCAGAATTTTGTTAGCCTTTTTAGCTGTAGCACCACATTGTTGGCTCATTTTGAATCTGTGATCTATTACTATGTCCTTTTCCCCTGTGCTATCGCTTAGTTCTGTTCCTCCCATACTATATATGCTTTCTACATTTCTTTTACCCAGATATAGGACTTTGCATTTGTCCCGCCGTTCTCTTTGGCCCATTGTTTGACTGTGTCTGGACCATTTTGAATATGCTCTCACCTACAGTTAGGGCCAGAAATATTTGGACAATGACACAAGTTTTGTTATTTTAGCTGTTTACAAAAACATGTTCAGAAATACAATTATATATATAATATGGGCTGAAAGTGCACAATCCCAGCTGCAATATGAGAGTTTCCACATCCAAATCGGAGAAAGGGTTTAGGAATCATAGCTCTGTAATGCATAGCCTCCTCTTTTTCAAGGGACCAAAAGTAATTGGACAATGGACTCTAAGGGCTGCAATTAACTCTGAAGGCGTCTCCCTCGTTAACCTGTAATCAATGAAGTAGTTAAAAGGTCAGGGGTGGATTCCAGGTGTGTGGTTTTGCATTTGGAAGCTGTTGCTGTGACCAGACAACATGCGGTCAAAGGAACTCTCAATTGAGGTGAAGCAGAACATCCTGAGGCTGAAAAAAAAAGAAAAAATCCATCAGAGAGATAGCAGACATGCTTGGAGTAGCAAAATCAACAGTTGGGTACATTCTGAGAAAAAAGGAATTGACTGGTGAGCTTGGGAACTCTAAAAGGCCTGGGCGTCCACGGATGACAACAGTGGTGGATGATCGCCGCATACTTTATTTGGTGAAGAAGAACCCGTTCACAACATCAACTGAAGTCCAGAACACTCTCAGTGAAGTAGGTGTATCTGTCTCCAAGTCAACAGTAAAGAGAAGACTCCATGACAGTAAATACAAAGGGTTCACATCTAGATGCAAACCATTCATCAATTCCAAAAATAGACAGGCCAGAGTTAAATTTGCTGAAAAACACCTCAAGAAGCCAGCTCAGTTCTGGAAAAGTATTCTATGGACAGATGAGACAAAGATCAACCTGTACCAGAATGATGGGAAGAAAAAAGTTTGGAGAAGAAAGGGAACGGCACATGATCCAAGGCACACCACATCCTCTGTAAAACATGGTGGAGGCAACGTGATGGCATGGGCATGCATGGCTTTCAATGGCACTGGGTCACTTGTGTTTATTGATGACATAACAGCAGACAAGAGTAGCCGGATGAATTCTGAAGTGTACCGGGATATACTTTCAGCCCAGATTCAGCCAAATGCTGCAAAGTTGATTGGACGGCGCTTCATAGTACAGATGGACAATGACCCCAAGCATACAGCCAAAGCTACCCAGGAGTTCATGAGTGCAAAAAAGTGGAACATTCTGCAATGGCCAAGTCAATCACCAGATATTAACCCAATTGAGCATGCATTTCACTTGCTGAAATCCAGACTTAAGACGGAAAGACCCACAAACAAGCAAGACCTGAAGGCTGCGGCTGTAAAGGCCTGGCAAAGCATTAAGAAGGAGGAAACCCAGCGTTTGGTGATGTCAATGGGTTCCAGACTTAAGGCAGTGATTGCCTCCAAAGGATTCGTAACAAAATATTGAAAATAAAAATATTTTGTTTGGGTTATGTTTATTTGTCCAATTACTTTTGACCTCCTAAAATGTGGAGTGTTTGTAAAGAAATGTGTACAATTCCTACATTTTCTATCAGATATTTTTGTTCAACCCTTCAAATTAAACGTTACAATCTGCACTTGAATTCTGTTGTAGAGGTTTCATTTCAAATCCAATGTGGTGGCATGCAGAGCCCAACTCGCGAAAATTGTGTCACTGTCCAAATATTTCTGGCCCTAACTGTATATAGTGTTGGCTATTCTACCTATCATCGTATCATCTGCAAATTTTATTATTTCGTTTTTTGATTCATCAGACTTTACAAAAGTAACGATGGGAATTCAATCTCAGTTTAAACGGACAAGATAAAAATATTAAAACATCTAGCTCATGATGTCATGGTAAAGCAGATTTGTCATACGATTTCACAATGTATACTGAAATAATTTTTAATAGATCAATTAAAGATAACGAGGCTGGTGTATGTACTTTGGAAATGAACATCAAAATGACTGCAAAATCAATTCTGAAAGATTACCTGGCTGATAATAAAATGTTCATCTTAGTATCGGGATTGTACGGTCATCCTTGCATGGATTTGTAAATTTTTGAAAAATATGAACAACACGGGGATTCAATAATAGGAATTTTTACTATCTTTATACAAACATGTATGCATGCCATTTATGCCATCTTGTACTCTACAATGTCAACCAGCTCTAATCTTTAGTGGATTTGCAACATTGGACCAGGTCAGTAAGACCAAAACCAGCAATCACTGGCCTATACTTTAGCAAAAAGGTTTGTTTCAAAATATGAATTGGAAAACATAGATTCGGTCTGTTTCTCCCACCAGCTCATCTGTTAACATTTCCCTTAAGAGAACTATCCTACAGTGAAGGAAATAATTATTTGATCACTTGCTGATCGTGTAGGTTTGTCCACTGACAAAGACATGAACAGTCTATAATTTTAAGGTTGCTTAATTTTATCAGTGAGAGATAGAATAACAAAAATAAAATCCATAAAATCACATTGTCTTAACTGTAAGGGTACCATCACACCTGGCCATATCGGCGGAGATATCGCCGGCGACGCATGGGGGCGTGCACGTTTTTGGTGCCCTGCCAGCGTCACCGTCGCGTGTTCACACGCGGCGATACTTCCAGCGATGCATCGGCGATGTCACAGGCGCCATCGCCCCTGGGGTGTCCACAAACCCCAGTGGCGATCCTGTAACATGGGAGCCTATGGCTCCCATCGCCTGTAACATGGGGCGATGTGTACACATCGCCTCAGAGTGCTCACCTGGTTTCAGAGCACTGCTGAGAAACCAGGTGACCACTCTAAGGCGATTGTTAGCGCTGACATTGCCTCTTTACACTAGGCGACGCACCGCTGATGTCGGCGGCAATAGGCCACGCCCCTGCATCACCTGTGAAATCGCCACCGATATGGCCAGGTGTGACGGTACCCTAAGGTTTCTAAAGTCTTTTTTAAAGCTTACAAGGGGGAAGGAGGGCTAGAGACATGGGGGACCCCTTCCCTGAATGCAGCAGACATGCCGCATTCAGTGCTGCATTTAGTTTGCCATGCACCAGAGGGGTGACAGGTCCTCTTTAGGTTTTTGAGGCTGTCAAATGACAACTAAGAGCCTCAGTTCCCTCCATAAGTTTTCTATAGGATTAAGGTCTGGAGACTGGCTAGGCCACTCCACGACCTTCATGTGCTTCTTTTCTTTTTGAGCCACTCCTTTGTTGCCTTGGCTGTATGTTTTGAGTCATTGTTGTGCTGGAAGACCCAGCCACATACCATTTTTAATGTCCTGGTGGAGAGAAGGAGGTTGTCAATCAGGATTTTACGGTACATTGCTACAACCATTGTCCCATTAATACAGGGCTGTAGTCCTGTGCTCTTAGCAGAGAAACATCCCCAAAACATAATGTTTCCACCACCATGCTTGGCTGTGGGGATGATGTTCAATGGGTCATAGGCAGCATTTCTCTTCCTCCAAACACGGAGAGTTGAATTAATGCCAAAGAGCTTAATTATTGTCTCATTACACTATAGCTCCTTCTCTCACGCACTCTCAGAATCACCAAGGTGTTCACTGGCAAACCTGAGACATGCCTTCTTGTGCAGTGGGACTTTGCGGGCATTGTCAAATTTTAATCCACATGTAATGTGTTACTAAAGGTTTTCTTGATGGCATTGGTCCCAGCTGTCTTGAGTTCATTAACAAGTTCCCCCCATGTAGTTTCAGGCTGATCTCTCACCTTCCTCATGATCCTAGATACCCCACAAGGTGAGATTTAGTATGGAGCCCAAGATCGATGTCGATGTCATTTTGTATTTCTTCCATTTTCTTACTATTTCACCAACAGCTTTGTCCTTCTCACCCATCGTCTTACTTATGGTTTGGTAGCCCATTCCAGCCTTTTGCAGATCTAGTATATTTTCCCTGTCATCCTTAGAAAGCACTTTGGTCTTGCCCATGTTGTAGAGGTCACGCTGATTTCACATCACGATTTTGGAGCATCTGTGTGTATCCGTTTCAAAAAGGATAAACACCGATGCGATTTAGCCTCCCATGTATCCCTATGGGCAACGGATGGGCTCGGATGTGTCCCTATTGGCATCCGTTTTGAGCACCATCCGTTGCTGTCAGATTTAGTCACGGAGCCAAAATCGTAGGCTGCTGTGATTTTGGTGTCTGTGACTAAAATCGGACACCACAGATCCGTGATGGTCCGTAGGAATATACAATGGAAGCCTATGGACATCGGATCTGTGTCTAAATCGGATCCGATGTTGGCTCCGTGGTTATGTAGTGAGCATGCCCAGAAGCAGTGCCCAGTACATAAATGTCTCTCACGGCATCTTCCCTGCCTCTCCCTCCTCTATCACCTCTATCTTCTCTCCCCCTGCTCGTCTATCCTGTCCCCTGTCCTGTGCCCTATCCTGTCACCTCCTCTTTCCTCCGGTATGTTAAAAAAAAAATCTCCTCCTGGAGGATACTTCACCTTTCCGGCAGATCCAGTGATGTGACCGACTGTACTGGGTGAAGGACCTCTTGTGACGTCACCGAGCCGATCAGCTGACGTGTCATCTGATCGGCTCTGAGACGTCATGAGAGGTCCTGCACTCAGATGGAGACTGTCGCATCACCAGAGCCGCCGGAAAGGTGAGGTATCCACCAGGAGGAGATTTTTTTTTTTTTACTATAATAGAGGAAAGAGGAGGGGACAGGATAGGGCACAGGACAGAGGACAGGAGAGGGGACAGGATAAACGAGCAGGGGGAGAGGAGACAGAGGAGGGAGAGACAGGAAAAATGCAGGGAGAGACAGAGACCACAGGATCCACACAGATCCTGCATAGACACGGATACGGATGGCTATTTGCCATCCGAATGCAGGGATCTGTGTGGATCCATGGCTGTCTGGGGGATCCTGCAAAAACAAGGATCCCCATGGACAGCCAAAAAATGTGGTGTGAAACCAGCCTAATCAGTCTGACTGCTTAATTGAGTGTGTGGAAAGGAGTCTTTTGTACAGGTGACAATTTAAGACAGCAGTCCTTAATGCAGGTAATGAGTTGATTAGGAGCATTGAACTGGTCTGTAGGAGCCAGAACTCCTGATGGTTGGTAGGGGATCAAATACTTATTTCTCTCTTCAAAATGCAAATAAGTTTATATACGGTAATTTACACAATGTGATTTTTTGGATATTATTTTTAATATTCTCTCATTGTTAAAATTGACGTACCCTTAAATTTATAGAAGGTTCATGTCATTGTCAGCAGGCAAACTTATAAAATCAGCAAGGATCAAATAACTATTTCCTTCACTGTATATACTTGTAATTTACATGTCTTTGGGAATTACCAAACTAAATGAAGACATTGGGTTTGTGTATTACTATATTTATCTTATGTTCCTAAAATGGGCAATGCCAAATAAAAGTATTTGTGAAAACAAAATCATACTGCTCATTGTGCTATAAGAGAGTTGGCAGAGTCCACAGCTTTTCTTTCAATAACTCATTGAAATGCTAAACATACTGCGTTTTATGCTTTTGGCACAACACATGTATCCAGCATGTTTGTTTTTCATAGAACTACCAATATCTGCCATAAAAACACAGCAATATGTGTTCCTCTTGGATAAATGTGGCACCCCAAGGGTTAATGTGCCACAGAAACATCAACACAGGTTTACTCCCCACACAACACTACACTAGAAAGTGTGAGGAGTTTAAGTGGCACCTGCACTAGTGGGAGGAGCTAAGTTGTTTACCACAGAGACTAGTTCAGTCTAGTCTGGAGCAGGAGCAGAGCCAAGTAGAAGTGGAGGTCCTGAGAGGTCTGAGGAGAGGAGACAGAGGAACAGAGGAACATACCCGGGATAAAGAGTTACCCCAAAAATTTGACCCCGGGGAGGCGCTTAAGACGGATACCGGATCCGAGGCTGTGCCTGAGACAGACAGGACAGTAAACACCGGCATAGTGAAGGTCCACCATCTTCACAGCACCATAGCAAAGCAACACGGAGGAGTCAGTGACACAGAGGACTCAAGTTGCCCAGCATATTGGTACCCGTGAGCAGAGACAGGGCCAGCAGTACAGCTACAAGCGGCAGCAGGGCCACACACAGCGCTTAAGTAGGAAGCCAAGGACCCAGTCAGGGTGGGAGCAACCTGGTACAGACTCCGTGGACAATATTGTGATATACCATCTGCAAGTAAAGACTTGGAAAACAACAGAAACCGTGAGTGTGTGTAATCCTTATACTGAAGCCCCACTTGCCCTCATATACTTCAATTACCTCTACTCTCATCATCTCTACTGCTACCCCTACTCTCCTGCAGCATCAATAACTATCCTCACAGACTTTAACTACTACTACCACTGCCCTGGGGAACCCAGTTCTGCCCTCAGGAACTATTCTATCCAAGCTGCTATCCCATCATCCCCGGGGGTTCTGCAGCAGCGGCGGCCCCATTACTGGCCGCATATAGTGGGTGGCGTCACGAGTGACAAATCCCCTGTAAATAACCCCCATTTTATTGTGCGGGCCCAGGACACGGTCCGGACCAGGACCGCCGTGACATCCCCCAGCAGTACCCCGGTCCGGCACCGAGTACCCCGTCCCAGTAGGCTCCACAACCAGTAATGAATATGTTTAGAAAACTTGGACCAGATGATGATGGCTTGTGAGTGACCAATTAATGTTTTCTGACTAATTACAATTAACCTCATAAACTGATTAGAGAACCTCAGTTAGGCTGGCTTCATATTGCGGGTCTCATCCGATCCGTGGCTGTCAGGGTGAACCTGACAGCCCCAGACCGGATTTTGGCCCCATAGTGTCCTACAGGGCCGGATGGTTTCCATCTCTCCGGGACAATCCGGGAGAAATCTGATTTCTCTCACGGACGCAAAAACGTTGCTTGCAACGTTTTTGTGTCCGAGAGGAGAAAATCTCCCCTAATTGCCTACTCTCGGATTCTCCTGGATCCGGGGCAATCCGGCCCCATAGGCTCCCATGTTAGGGAGCACCGATCCGGGAGGATCCGAGAACCGGACACCTGCGGCTGCATAATACAGCTGCAGCAGCCTCAAAGATACAAACAATGCCTCAGTGGAGAAAAAAGGATTAGGGTGTGTACACAATCAGTGAATGCAATTATTTAGATATGCTGCGCTGTACAGTAGAAGCACAGTGCATGGGATTTCAAGAAATCCCATCCTCACTATGCTTCATCCGACTGCAGCGTTTTGACCTCTGCGGTGCGGGTTTCTGACATTCCGCTCCTCCTCCGCATGTTCATTTCATGCTGCAGAGTCGCAAACGGCTGCCATCAATTGCATGGAAGGAGAAACTGTCCTGCACCCACTGCAAATGGTACAGGGCGGCTGCGGTCTCCCTGTGGCCACCTGCAGGTTCCCACAGGTCCTGAGGAGCTGCGTCCAACAGACGGCACTTTCGGACCATAAGCACACAGCCTTAGAAGCCAACTGCCGATGAAAATAAAACTTCCCATAAAATCCTAGGTAGTGATTTTATTCTGTGTGTTTCGAAGAAAAACTCCTTCCTCACGAACAATTCTTCCTGAGTAAGTAGTTTGTCACTGAAACACGCAGAATAAAATCACTATTAATTACCCTATTTGAAGTTTTCTTTCCAATGACAGCGGGCTTCTAATCCTTCTTTCTCCACTGAATCATCTTTATACAAGTCATACAAAGTCTAAAGGTACCGTTACACGGTACGAGATCATGAACGATATCGCTCAAACATCACGCGTTTGGAGTAGTTGAAATGACATTGTTAGGACGTCGTTGCGTGTTACACCAAGATACGACTATGATAAATCGTTGGATCGTTGATCGGAGATTTGAGAACATGTTCTCAAATCAGACGAGCCACAATCAGCCAACCTGCTTCATCGTTGTGTGTGACACCACGATAACGATGTCGTTAAGACTTCCCCTATTCACAACAGTGAACAAGTATATTTCGCTGGGTTTTGCAAACGATAGCTGCTCGCCACATCGTTGGTGCGTCGTCCACGATATCTAGACATGTGACATCTCACCAACGATGTCAAAAAGATGTCCTAACGACCGAGATCGTTGGTGATATATTAACGACATTGAAGCGTGTAATGGTACCTTAAAACACATCATATGATGCAGATCATGCCCCACTGATGCCCCACTGTATTTAGTTAAAATGCTTCTGTACCCGTATGCCGAATATTTTCCATTGTATTGTACTTGTCTATGTTTACCCTTTTCACATGTAAAGCGCCACGGAATTAATGGCGCTATAATAAGAAGAAATAATAATATTGTCATCCAGTACTTTATATTGATAACCTAGCCATAGGATAGGTCATCAATATCAGATCAGTGAGGTACAATACCTGGCGTCTCCGCTGCTCAGCTGTTCACAGTGTTGGCAGTGGCTGGTTGTGCTCAGTTGCAGAATTAAAGTGAACCTGTCACCTACATTAAGCCCCCCAGGTTATCACTACCTGTCCCTGCACCTTCCTATTACTACTCTAACTATCCCTTCTCTGTCCTAAATGTGAACTGTGACTGTGTAATAAAACGTTTTTAATACTCACTCATTAGTTTGTTAATGATCCAAGGGGTATGGGCTACTGTTGCTAGCCCCACTGGGCGTCCTCTCTCTGTCCCCTTCGCCAACTCCTGTATTGTTTATCACGCTCCGATGGATGTGATATTGAAATCCTAATGTGCGCCCCCAGCTTAGCTCGCAGCCATCTGCAGAGTACCGGGTATGACGCAGAACACGTCATTTCCGGTACTCCGCAGGCCGGACTTCAAGCTGCGCAGTACGCATGCTCTATGGAGCACATTACATCAACTCATCTGTGATGAGCTAACGTAATGTGCTCCACAGAGCATGCACAATGCGCAGCTCTGTGGATGAGCTGCGGAGTACCGGAAATTATGCGTTCAGCGTCATACCCGGCACTCTACAGAGCGGAGCGAGCCAGGCTGCAGGGAGCGCATTAGGATTTCAATATCACGCCCATCGAAGTGTGATAAACAATACAGGAGTTGGCGAAGGAGACAGAGAGAGGACGCCCAGTGGGGCTAGCAACAGCAGCCCACCCCCCCCGGATCATTAACATACTAATGAGTGAAGTATTAAAAATGTTTTATTACACAGTCACAGGTCACATTTAGGACAGAAAGGGATAGTTAGAGTAGTAATAGGAAGGTGCAGGGACAGGTATTGATAGCCTGAGGGAGCTTTATGGAGGTGACAGGTTCCCATTAGCAGAGGTTCCCAACTCCAGTCCTCAAGGCACACCGACAGTGCAGGTTTTCAGGGTTTCCTTAGTATTGCACAGGTGATAATTGAATCACCTGCACTGGGGATGATTCCAATTTCTAAGGAAATCCTGAAAACCTGCATTGTTGGTGTGCCTTGAGGACTGGAGTTGGGAACCTTTAGGGTATGTGCACATCAGTCGTTTTGTGGGCTGCTTTTGGACGTTTTCCGTCGGCGTTTTCCGCTCAGTTTTATGTTCATTTATGTTAATCCTACCCTCCGGTTGGATTAACATGCTAGTCAATGGATTTTAGAAAACTCTGTCTTCACTAGAACGGTTTTCTTCTGGTCGTTTTCAGTCAAAACTGAGTTTTCTCAGTCAAAACTGAGTTTTTCCACCGGTTTTCCAAAAATAGAGCAAGTGACTTCTTTCCACCGTTTTTCCAGCGGTTTCAGCTGATCAAGTGCACAAAAAACTCAGTTTTCAAAACCGCCGAGAAAACCGCCGAGAAAAACGCTGTAAAACCGGGCGGAAAACGAGCAAAAAACGAGCAAAAAACGAGGGACACTGCTGAGCACAGAAAACTCAGTTTCTGCTAAAAAAAACCAGGTTTTTGGACGGACTGCAGAGATGCACAAACTTCAGATGTGTACATACCCTTAGGGTATGTGCACATCAGTCGTTTTGTGGGCTGTTTTTGAACGTTTTCCGTCGGCGGTTTCCGCTGAGTTTTATGTTAATTTATGTTAATCCTAGCCACTGGTTGGATTAACATGCTAGTCAATGGAGTTTAGAAAACGCTGTCTACATTAGAACGGTTTTTTTTCTGGTCGTTTTCAGTTTATTCACCGGTTTTCCACCGGTTTTCCAAGATAGAGCAAGTGACTTCTTTTCAGCGTTTTTCCAGCTCAACAAGTACACCAAAGACCAGTCTGGAACTCGCTAAGAAAAACGCCGGGGAAATCGCCAAGAACACGCTGTCCAAACGTTAATAACCCGATCGCAAATCGTTAGCAAAACGCTAACAAAACGAGGGACACTGCCGAGTTCAGAAAACTCAGTATCTGCCATTCTCCACCGGTTCTCGGTCGGTCTGCAAAGATGCAGAGACGTCAGATGTGCACATACCCTTAAGGGCCTGTCACACGCGTCAATATCGCCTGCACGATATCGGCTGCACGTGACGTTGCAGCGATATTGACGCGTGTGACATACTGCATCAACCAGCGATAAATCGCTGGTTGATGATCGCCAGGTTTTAGAATCAGTCCTAAAACCTGGCGATTGTCGCCCGGTGGACACGCAGCATCGCTGCGTGTGACACCGGGAGCGAGCGATATTCCAGCTCCCAGCGCCTGTCACAAGCGCTGGGAGCTGGTATCCAAGGTACACTGCGGGTAACTAGGCAGCGCGCGCTGCCTAGATACCCGACGTGTACCTTAGTTACCAGCCTCCTCCGCTCACCCGGTGAGCGGAGGAGGCTGGTAACTAAGGTACACGTCGGGTATCTAGGCAGCGCGCGCTGCCTAGTTACCCGCAGTGTACCTTGGAGACCAGGCTGCTCCCGCTTCCAGCAGGCTGGCAGCGGGAGCAGGACATCGTGGAAACGATATTTAAATCGTTTCCATGATGTCACTGGTCAATTGATCGCTGGTGAGTCTGTCTGTG
This sequence comes from Allobates femoralis, assembly GCA_033576535.1. Classification (NCBI taxonomy): domain Eukaryota; kingdom Metazoa; phylum Chordata; class Amphibia; order Anura; family Aromobatidae; genus Allobates; species Allobates femoralis. The sequence goes on from JARQOC010000001.1 coordinate 105,843,562, forward strand.
TGACAGCTCACCAGCGATCAGCCGTCAATGTCGTCAGCGATCAGATCGCTGACGACATTGACGCGTGTGACAGGACCTTTAAGCAACACCTTTGTGTTAACTGTAAAGTTGCTGAAGCAGGCTAGTGTACATAGCCACTTCTAATAAAATGAATAGGCATGGATGTGCAGCTCCTGGCTATGGTCACTATACAGTTGACGAAGCTGTGTATCTTCACTAAGTAACTGAGCACATCCATTCAGCAGTGACACCGAGAACAACTGATCGGCGGTGGTGTCAGGTGACACTCCCCCAATGATCTGATATTGATGACCTATTCTATGGATAGGCCATTAGTATAGAGTACTGGACAAGACATTTGATTTCCACCTAGACTTTAAAGTATCATCTGTTAATATACAAAGAAACAAGAAAAAATGTACTGTGAAAAACACCATGTGGACACTAGTCTGGGAGAAGTACACAAAAACGTTCAAGAAGAAAACAACTATATTTTTGGTCACTACACTATCCAAAATTCATTGAACTGTAGATGACCAGAAAATCCCATGATGTTTGATACAAATTTTGTTCACTGCACCTTATGGCATCACAGCCTTGTAGTTTTACTAGATAAGCCAATATGTGGGGGCCCTATGGGCATCTTAATGTTGGTTGCTGTAGGTTGATCTGCAGATAGAAGATGTATAGTGACCTCACCAACTCCTGACCTACCGTCCTTCTGAGGATCAGTAGCTCTACATGTCAATGAAACATCGTATAATCCATGTAAAACTCTTCAGAAATACTTACTGTATTATTCTACATACAATCAAAGTCATACAGAAGCATAGTAGACCCTCAAAGTGTCTATGGACACCATTTAGGGCTGTTTACATTTAGAAGGTTGTATGGGGCAGTAATCTGAAGGAGATTAGAAGTCCTATGTGATGAAATTCTGCAAAGCAATCTATATTATAGGCAGCTATGAGTAGAGAGGTATGAGGCTGGAAGGGAATTCCAAAGATTGCAATACATACTGGTGGTAGGTCATCTGGAAAATGTCATCAGTGTGTACAGAGGCCAAAATAACAAAAGGGATACCAATAATTCTACTGAAAGGCAATGAATGATCACATGTACAGTATCTTGGCCGTATGTAGAGAATATATACATATATTGCGAGAAACGGACCTCATCTCGTGGATTAAACCGTGATAAAATGTAGCGGAAAATGTTGGAAATGTAAATAGTGCTGTCCACTCACCTGTTGGTCATGGAGATGTTTTCGCCATGTTCTATGGTCCCAGTGGATTGTTTCAGATTGCTCTGCAGATTCTTTCCTCGCTCCCCTCTTATACCAACTGAGCTGGAAAAGGAAGAGTCCAGACCTTTCCTCTGTTCTTCCTTTGCTGGGGAGGAGTCCCCCCCTACATCAGCAGTAAACTCAGTCTCGGCATCTATTGTCAAGCAGTAATTTATGACACAAGTTGCTACAGTTTTATTTCCTCCCGCTGTGAAACTCTATAAAAGGCAAAACAAAGGGCGACTGAATAAGAAAATTCATAACCTAATACAGAACTGCAACATTATTAAATATTGTACCAATATTTTCGATATAGTGTAGTTAAAGGAAAGGAAATCTATCATTGATGGCTTCATCTCCATGTACATTGCACATTGTGAGCTGTGATTTTGGTTCCTTACATTGTCTGATCAGACATTAAAAAGAAATTCTCCATTTCAGAAAATTTTATTACTTACATCTTCATAACCTGACGAACAACTTTATTTTAGGCTTCATTCAGACAACCGTTTTTCATGGAAGTGTATTGTGTCTATTACAGATTGAACACAGGCCCGTTATAGCCTATAGGACTGTCCAGATATCCTTGAATGTGCAGGAGGGGGGCCCGCTGACGCCAGTGCTTGTTTCAGCTGGATGAGCCTCGAGGAGGCACATTCAGTCGGAATGTATTAGGGCACAGAGACCTGCTGGCATCCTGCATTGCAATGCATGCCTCTGGCCAATCAGAAGTTGGCAGCTGACGTAGGTGAGCCCATCACAGGTGGCACATGGCAGTGATGTCATGCGATCCCTCATGCTGGAAACACCCCAATGTCAGCTGCCAGCCATGGAAAAGGATGCTGTACATCGTGGGAGCTGGAAAGGTAAGAATAATCGCTTATATTTTTTAAATGTAAAGAGTGGCAGAACGGTGGACATTATGACATGAATGGGCCCAGTATTGATGACATTATTACTAGAAGGAAACAATATGGAGGACATTATACCAGTAAGAACCCCAGGATGAAGGACATTATTAAATGGAGCCAGGATGCAGGAAAATTACAGGATGGGGCATATTATTACAAAGGGGGCCTAAGATGGAAACATATATACATGAAGGGGCCCCAAGATGTTGTACATTATAACAGGAAGAGGCTCAGGATGGGAGCATTATTACAGGAAGGGTCCTAGGAAGGAGGACATCATTACACTAAGGGGCTAGGACAGAGAACATTATTACAAGAAGCTGCATCTGAAGGTTCATTGAGATGATTTTATAAATTGATTCGAAATCAGACTGTAATGTTTGGACTGGCCGCAGCTCTCCCAACCTGAGCATGACAACGTCATATATTTCTATGCAACTGTCATGAGCCAATTACAAGCAATTCAGTATGATCTGGACCTGTCACGTGTAGATTGCTCTGCAGTATGTGTGAACTACTCTGCAATAGTTTAAATGGAATTGATTTCCTTTCATACCTTAAGGGTTAACGTCAGTAGCTGTGGTTCTGCAGTACTAGTTTGTGGTGATGTGTATCAGGTGATGTGGTTTAACCACTCCCCCGGCATTTAAGTAGTCCAATAACCCATCACCTGATGTCACTGATTGAGTTCATTCTCTTCAAGACTGTGAGCTGTGTGGATGTGGTTAGCAGTTCCTGCTAAAGCAGTCCTGTAGCTTTCCTGGAAATTGCTATCCTGTGTGGGAGTTGCTGTACTTATTCCAGTCTCTGGTGGAGGTTAGAAATTGTTATCCTATGGCTGGTTAGGAGAAGGGCAAGGGTGACGGCCCAGACATCCTCACCTTCAGAGGTACTTTTGGGAACAGGGTCAGCTACAGACACCCAGTATAAGGGTCAAACTAGTTCCCCTGATCACTTTTGCCTATCACTGCCATCCTGCTACCTTACATCTATGTCCATTGTAACCACCCGTGTAGTAGTGATACAGTCACACATCCTTGTGAAGTGTTGTCAGTTTCTCAATAATGGATCAGAACAGGATTTGCTCTGAGTCCCGCCAATCTTCCACTCAGATCCATGGTTTTCACAGATGTGTGGAAAGATCCATGAAACTCTATAGGTCCATGTGTTGTCCGTCAAAAAATGGGGCAGCACATGGACAATTCAAACACATGTGTGAAAGTAGCATAAGGTGCACCCTGTAGTCCAAAAAATATAGTAGTTTGACAATTTATTTCAGGAATTGAAGACGTTATCACTGTGTAATTTACAGCTCACGGGGAGGCTGCATTCCCTGCATTCCCAATGCCATAAAGAAAATCACTAGACTGGTTACTGGTTGCCTTGGCACTATATGTCTGCATCACACACAGATTTATTGTTTTTTTTCTTTGTAGTGTCTCAATAGCAATGAATACATAACACACATTCAAGCCATGTCATCTGATTACAAGGCCTATGCATGTCTATATTACATTAACTTACTAAATAAATAATCTTCATTTGCACAAACAGTAAATTAATTTTTTCAAAAAAATTGTTTAAAAAAATGTATTAATTTGTTTTTTAAATATTAGTATCGAATAACAGGGGGACTATCATCAACACTTTGGCCAAACTACATTTTTTAGTGACCACTCCCTTAACTCAGGTTACTTTATCCACCATTCTTACAACTGCTGAAATGATATGCTGACTACATATCTTCTAACATTTACATGAATCGTTAACGTCCCATCACTAATATGTCTGGGAAAGCTTTCAAAATGTGCAAAATATGCAAAAGCCTCATCCACTTTGTTTAAGAGTTGGACAAAAAATCAGTGGCGTAACAACCGTGGTCACAGGGGTCGCAAGTACGACCAGGCCCGGAGGTACAGGGGCCCGGAGCCCGCCGACCCCTGTGGCTGCTTTACATGGATGTGCGTCCCTGAGGATGGATATCCATGTCACTGCATGGCGGCCTACCCGGCTGGTCCTCAGCCGGCTGATCACAGCCACCGGAGGACTGGCAGGTGCTGCAACTTTAAAACTCCCGCAGCCGCTGTGTGCAGCACTGGGACCTCATCACAGTAGGAACGCAGCTGCAGCAGGAACGGTGAGGGAGAGCTCCATTCAGGAGCCAAAGAGCCTCCACAGCTTCTAGAGAGGGAGAGAGGGGAGGGGGGAGTGTGTGTGTGTGTGTGGGGAGGACTGTACAGGGGAAGTGTGTCTGTGTGTGTGGGGGCTGTACAGGGGGCAGTGTGTCTGTGTGTGTCTGTGTGTATGGGGGGGTGCTGTATAGGGGGCAGTGTGACTGGGTGTAGGGGGGCTGTACAGTGGGCAGTGCGTCTGTGTGTGTGGGGCTGTAGAATGGGCAACAGTGTGTCTGTATGTGGGGGGGCTGTACAGTGGGCAGTGTGTCGGTGTGTGGGGGGGCTGTACAGTGGGCAGTGTGTCTGTGTGGGGGGGAGGCTGTACAGAGGGCAGTGTGACTGGGTGTGAGGGGGGTCTGTACAGAGGGCAATGTGACTGGATTTGTGGGGGGAGGGCTTTAAAGAGGGAAGTGTGACTGGGTGTGTGGGGGGGCTGTACAGTGGGCAGTGTGTCTGTGTTGGGGGAGGGCTGTACAGAGGACAGTCTGACTGGGTGAGTGGAGCAGGTTGTACAGGGGGCAGTGTGTATGTGTGGGGAGGATGTATGCTATATCGAGGGCTATGAGGCTGCATTATTGCGTTATACTATATGAAGGGCTGTGATGCTGCGTTATATTATATGAAGGGCTGTGCTGCTGCACTATATTGTATGAAGGGCTGTGATGCTGCATTATATTGTATGAAGGGCTGTGATGCTGCATTATATTATTTGGAGGGCTGTGATGCTGCATTATATTATCTGGAGGGCTATGTCACTGCATTATATTATCTGTGGACAGGGGCGTAACTACAATATGTGCAGGGGTTGCAATCGCACCCGGGCCCTGGAGTATAGGGGGCCCCAAAAGTCCCTTTGAAAGGCAGTAATTCTGGTATTATTTAGGAGCGCTCAGTAAAGAGAAGCAGATACCAATAATTAAAGTAGACCTGTTTATTCTGGCTTATCCACTACACGTTTCAACAGCGGCCTGCTGTCTTCCTCAGGTGGGGGAAAACCTGAGGAAGACAGCAGGTCACTGTTGAAACGCGTAATGGATAAGCCAGAATAAACAGGTCTACTTTAAGTATTGGTATCTGCTTCTCTTTACTGAGAACTCCTAAATAATACCAGAATTACTGCCTTTCATTACCATTATCCCTTAAGGGATCTGGCTGGCGCTGCACGGTAGTGAGGAAGGTTAGTTAGAGAACTAAAGGACCTGCCCTGACGTCAGAAAAATCCATGGTCAGCTGACCTAGGCTTAACACGTGACCGGGGGAGGCGGCTGGGAGCGGCGACGCTTGGAGCGGTACATAGGATTCAGCAGCTACACGCTGACACTGTGGTTGTGCACGGACAGCACAACCAGTCCAGGTGAGTGGTGATTACCACCACTAACAATATATCCCCACTAGACCACCGGGTATTATTCAAGATTGCGTCTCTCATTTTTGTAATTTCATCCAAAAGTCCCTTTGGCCTATAGAAAGTGACTATTGCTATTAAAGATTTACAATAAGTGAGGGCCCCATTAGAGTTGTTGCATCGGGGCCCAAGAGCTTCACATTACGCCACTATTTGTGAGACTATGAGACTGCATTATATTACATGGAGGGCTATGAGGCGGCATTATATTATCTAGAGGGCTATGAGTCTGCATTATATTATATGACAGGTTATGAGGCTATATTATATGGAGGGCTATGAGGCGGCATTATATTATCTGGAGGGCTACGAGGCGGCATTATGTTATATGACAGGTTATGAGGCTGCATTATACTATATTGATGGCTATGAGGCTGCTTTATTTTTTGTGGAAGGATATGAGGCTGCATTTTACTATATGGAGGGCTATGAGGCTGCATTATACTATATGGAGGGCCATGAGGCTGCATTATACTATATGGAGGGCTATGAGGCTGCATTATACTATATAGAGGGCTATGAGGCTGCATTATACTCTATGGAAGGCTGTGAGGCTGCATTATACTATATGGAGGGCTGTGAAGCTGCATTATAATATATGGAGGGCTATGAGGCTGCATTATACTATGAGGCTGCATTATACTATATGGAGGGCTGTTAGGCTGCATTATACTATAATGGAGGACCATATATAAAAGGATAAGGGCATATTCCAGGATGCAGCAGGATGAGGGACATTAATACATAATGAAGGGGAGAGGGGTCAATTTGTGAGTCTCTATAGGATTTAGAACATTACATGGGGCCCATACATCTGTCCAGTGTGGGCACGCAGGGGAAGTGGGGGGCCCAGGTCCAAATTTCGCACTAGGGCCCTTCAGACTCTAGTTACGCCACTGCAAAAATATAATATCAGTGGCACCATCTATAGCCAGCAAGTGATGCTCTGTCTTCTGTCTACTGAACCGGCCGAATCTTTCATACTCTGGGGCCGTCCCATCCAGGCCCGTATTTGGAGTTCCTGCTGCCCTAGGCACTGTCAGCGGTGCCGCCCCCCCCCCCCCTTCGCGCCACACCCCCCATCGTGCCACACCCCCATTGGCCACGCCCCCTGCAGACAGACTGCTTTGAAATAAATACAAAGATAATAAAATCTTTTAATGATTTTCATTCGTTTATGTGCAAAAGGCAACAATAAGGTGATAAATCATCTTTTGGATGGTTAGGGATGAGCTAGCAAGGTGCAGAGTAGTGATAGGAGGGACTAAAAGGAGCTGAGAGGTTCCCATTATGGTTGGAGTAGTGGATGGTTGCTAGATGACCACCACCATGTCCCAAAAAGGCTGTGACATCAGCAAGGAGGTGGCAGTCATGTTTTGGGTCGTAATCATGTGGAGATAGTTTTTCCCTATAGGGTCCATGAAGGCGTGAAAAGGACCACGGCAAAGTATATATACTTTTAGACTGACCACTTTTTTTTCTTTGTACAAAATCATCCCCATGCATGACAATGCACCATCTCTTGGTACAGAGCATAGCCCTGAGTAATTGGCTGCTATGGACATAAAAGTAGAGAAAAGCATGGTGTGGCTACCAGTCTCCCCTGATCTCAGCCCTATTGAGAAACTTGGAAGTACCTTTAAGCAAAAAAAATCTAAGATGCTGCAAGATATTAACCTTGAAACCAGCAGCTCTGGAGTCAATTCTGACATCCTGCAAACAAATGCAATCTTAAAACATCCAAAACCTGACAAGTTCAATAAATGCAATATTTGTGAAGGTGATAACAAAGAAAGGCGATATACAATATGAGACATTCTGGTAGGATGTTTTCATTGTGAGCCCCAATGGGGATAGTATTGATGATGTATGTAAAGTGCTGTGGAGTTCATAGTGTAACATAAATGTAAAAAAATATTTCTTCATATGTCGTCACAATACCAGGATCTGAGGATCTTCTATTTGGAGGTCAGGGGTTCTCTGATGCCATGTTGCTGCCTGTCTCGCTGTCTTCCTCTTTTGACACTGCAGTGTGGTGGACAAGAGAGCATTAACTAGTTAATAACAAGAAGTATGGAGTGTACTAACTGAGCCATAAACCCCCCATAGCATGTCCCACAGACATTGTAGGATTACTATATGGATTTTAGTATTAGAGTACGGACACATTGGCGTGAAACTTGGATGAGTGCAATGTGTGATTTTCTCACATTGCAGTCAGACCAATGTTAATCAATGTATGAGAGCAGATTGGCGAGTGTCGGACGCTTTTTTCTCATCCAGATTCTGGATGGGGAAAAAAGTCATAACATGCTGCGACAGTCTGCGATTCACATGCGAGACTCACTAATGCAAGTCTATGAGTCCGACAAAATCATGGACCGCACATGGACCATCCGTGAGGCATCCGTTTTTTTCACTGATACATTCTCATTCTGTAGCTGAGACAACTGTAAAATGTTCCTGTAAATGATTATACAGTAATAGCTGCTGAGGAAAGAACAGATTGCACATGGATGTGATCTGAGAAAAATGTCGGACACTCGCACAGCAGTTGGATGCCAAATGCACCAAAAAACGGATGACACTCATCCTACTCTCCTGGATGACAAACGGACCGATTTTAAAACGCCAGTGTGTTTCCTCCCTTATAATGTTGCCCAGTATCTGACTAAGGCCTGTTTAACATTACGTTTTTTGTGATCCGGGGCTGTCCGTTGTGAACCAGACAGCCCCGGATCTGATTTTTTGGCCCCATAGTATTCCTATGGGGCCCAGATGGACCCGGATGGCAGCTATCTGCCATCCGAGTTCCCTCCGCGGGAACATCTCTCTCTGACACGGTCTCCTCCGCCAGGGCCAGCTCCAGGTTTTTGCGGGCCCTGGGCAAAAGTCTTAGTGGGCCCCTTTAACACATGGGGTGTGTGTATATATATATATATATATATTATATATATATATATATATATATATATATATATATATATATATATACGCTGTGGGCAATATATATACACAATAGAATCTCTGTAATAATCCCTCTCCTCCACCCGGTGCGCTTTGTCTCTCCACCCCCATATGCTCTGTCTTCTCCCCGTGTGCTGACTCCCCGCGACATGCGATGTCTTCTCCACCCTAACCCCCCATGCTGTTTTCTCCCCCTGTGCACTATTCCCAACCTTTGCTTGCTTTCTCCTCATGCACTGTACTCTATCCCTTGTGCTGTGCCCGTGTGCCCTGTGTCTTTTGCCCCCACCCCTTGCTTTGTCTTGCCTGTGTGCTCTATGTCTCTTGCCCCCACCTCTTGTGCTGTTATCTATCCCAGTGTGCTTTCTTCCCCCTCTATTGTCTCTCTTGCCCCCACCCCTTGAGCCACCTTCTCCTGTGCTCTGTCCACCCCATGCATTGTCTTCTCCTGTGCGAGGTCTTCTCTCCACGTGAGCTGTGCTGCGATAAGTGCAGCTTCTGACTGCTGACGGCTTATGAATAGTAATAAGCTGGCAGCAGAGCGGTGTGACTATCCCTGGCAGAGACCTGTGATGTTACCTGCGGTGTGGCGCAGATCTTTCACTGCCAGCTTTATCAGTATTCATAAGCAACCATGAGCAGTCGCACGCTTCGTTTATCTCACACGGGGAGAAGATAGCGCAGAAGGTGGAGAACACAGAGCAGGGGGTTGGAGAAGACAGTGCAGGTGGAAAGAGAAACAGCGCAAGGAAGACATGAACTGCTGGGGACACCATCCTGCAAGTGGTGCAGATGGTGTCCCCAACAGCAAGTGGGCCCCGGCCCTGCCCTCCACACTGCCCCCACTCATAATATACCCTCTCCACACTGTCCCCCTTCTAATATATCCCCCACACTGCCCCCACTCATAATATATCCCCGACTCATAATATACCACACTGCCCCCACTCATAATATACCCCCCACACACTGCCCCCACTCATAATATACCCCCCACACACTGCCCCCACTCATAATATACCCCCCACACACTGCCCCCTCATAAATTACCCTCCACACACTGCCCCCTCATAATATACCCCCCACACACTGCCCCCTCATAATATACCCCCACACACTGCCCCCTCATAATATACCCCCCACATACTGCCCCCCTCATAATATACCCCCCACACACTGCCCCCCTCATAATATACCCCCCACACACTGCCCCCTCATAATACACCCCCCACACACTGCCCCCTCATAAATTACCCTCCACACACTGCCCCCTCGTAAATTACCCTCCACACACTTCCCCCCTCATAATATAACCCCACACACTGCCCCCACTCATAATATACCCACCCACACTGCCCCCTCATAAATTACCCTCCACACACTGCCCCCCTCATAATATACCCCCCCCCACACTGCCCCCTCATAAAATACCCTCCACACACTGCCCCCACTCATAAATTACCCTCCACACACTGCCCCCACTCATAAATTACCCTCCACACACTTCCCCCCTCATAAATTACCCTCCACACACTTCCCCCCTCATAATATACCCCCCACACACTGCCCCCTCATAATATACCCCCCACACACTGCCCCCTCATAATATACCCCCCACACACTGCCCCCTCATAATATACCCCCCACACACTGCCCCCCTCATAATATACCCCCCACACACTGCCCCCCTCATAATATACCCCCCACACACTGCCCCCCTCATAATACACCCCCACACACTGCCCCCTCATAATACACCACACACACACTGCCCCCTCATAAATTACCCTCCACACACTGCCCCCTCGTAAATTACCCTCCACACACTTCCCCCCTCATAATATAACCCCCACACACTGCCCCCACTCATAATATACCCTCCACACACTGCCCCCACTCATAAATTACCCTCCACACACTGCCCCCACTCATAAATTACCCTCCACACACTGCCCCCACTCATAAATTACCCTCCACACACTGCCCCCACTCATAAATTACCCTCCACACACTTCCCCCCTCATAAATTACCCTCCACACACTTCCCCCCTCATAATATACCCCCCACACTGCCCCCACTCATAATATACCCCCCACACACTGCCCCCACTCATAATATACCCCCCACACACTGCCCCCACTCATAATATACCCCCCACACACTGCCCCCCTCAAAATATACCCCCCTCCCACACTGCCCCCTCATAATATACCCCCCTCCCACACTGCCCCCTCATAATATACCCCCCCACACTGCCCCCTCATAATATACCCCCCCACACTGCCCCCTCATAAAATACCCTCCACACACTGCCCCCACTCAAATTACCCTCCACACACTGCCCCCACTCATAAATTACCCTCCACACACTGCCCCCACTCATAAATTACCCTCCACACACTGCCCCCACTCATAAATTACCCTCCACACACTTCCCCCCTCATAAATTACCCTCCACACACTGCCCCCTCATAAAATACCCTCCACACACTGCCCCCACTCATAAATTACCCTCCACACACTGCCCCCACTCATAAATTACCCTCCACACACTGCCCCTACTCATAAATTACCCTCCACACACTGCCCCTACTCATAAATTACCCTCCACACACTGCCCCCACTCATAATATACCCCACACACACTGCCCACACACCCTGCCTGGCTGCCCCCATTCATCGTATTCCCCACACACTGCCCATCTGTAGCAAATATCACTTATCTTCAGCTCCATTGTGGAGCCACTGACCATTGCCGCCGCAATCCTTCTGTGTCTCATGGGTGCTCCTTCTCCTCTTCTATGCGTTCCATAATGTGGAACACAAAGGAAGAGGAAATGACGGCCCGGATCTGGGGGCGGAGCGGGGGCTGGTGGCCGGGGTCTATGAATGAAAGCACCGCACCGGTAAGATAATGCCGGCGGGCGGTGGCGCAATGCGGGTGGTCGGCGGTGGGCTTCTCAGACATGCCTGGGCCCCGGGTATGCCGGGTGCTGCTGACGCCGGCCCTGTCCTCTGCGGTGGTCCCCTCCTTCCCTCTTCTGGCGGGTCTGACTGCTGCAGGCTGGGTGAGGTGGGCGGGCCTGATGAGCAGGGGGGGTGAGTGGGAGGTATGAGGGGGCGGGGCTTACGACCCGGCCGACACCGGGCAGGAGAAATAAAAAAAAAAAAGAAAAAAAGAAAACAGGCTGAGGCTCCGCCCCCCCTATGAATGGCGCCGCCCTAGGCACGTGCCTACGGGTGCCTAATGGAAAATACGGCCCTGGTCCCATCATGTCTATATCACCAACTCTATTCATCAAATATATAAAAACCGTTTGATTATATTCTTTCTTCTTTATGTTCTATCCAACTAATTCGATATTTATAACTTTCCCTAAAATTTAACCTGATCAAGGTCTATTCTTGGTCTTCTGTTGTAGCTATTCATCATGATTTGGTGGGTTGTATACTTTCACATCTTTATTTGTGTCTTTTATTTATACACTAGATGGTGGCCCGATTCTAACGCATCAGGTATTCTAGAATATGTATGTAGTTTATTTATGAAGATTTAAAGGGATCCTGTCACCCCCAAAACACCTCTAAACCTATTAAAAGCTGTCCCTAGAGCATATTAACACTTTACCTACACTCCTTTTACCTCCTAAATGCAGCAAGTGACATTGAAGAAAAACGTTTTTATAGTACCTCATTAGTGATGAAAATGAGTGACTATGCTATTCATAGTCACTCATCCAGGCTGCCCCTCTTCTTCATATCACGCCTGAATAGGCGTGATCTACATGCCAGATTCAAATTGCCGCCTCCCTGCGCGCCTCCCCTCTCTCCCATAGCGTCCGGGCTGCAGTGTGGCTGGGTGACGCGATCCGCGTCATTCCCGGCGCCGGGTGACGTATTTACACCGGCGCCGCGCTGTCAGCTTCAAAATGCGCCCTGCTCATGCGCATGGGCATGCGCAGTGCGCATTTTGAAGCTGACAGCGCGGCGCCGGTGTAAATACATCACCCTGCGCCGAGAATGACGCGGATCGCGTCACCCAGCCACACTGCAGCCCGGACGCTATGGGAGAGAGGGGAGGCGCGCAGGGAGGCGGCAATTTGAATCTGGCATGTAGATCACGCCTATTCAGGCGTGATATGAAGAAGAGGGGCAGCCTGGATGAGTGACTATGAATAGCATAGTCACTCATTATCATCACTAATGAGGTACTATAAAAACGTTTTTCTTCAATGTCACTTGCTGCATTTAGGAGGTAAAAGGAGTGTAGGGAAAGTGTTAATATGCTCTAGGGACAGCTTTTAATAGGTTTAGAGGTGTTTTGGGGGTGACAGGATCCCTTTAAGAATAATGCAATGAGCGATCAGTGAGGTCGCATCACACATGGTGATGCTCCAACGATCCCGACAACGATACGACCCTGTAGGGATCGCTCGAACATCACTACGTGGTCGCTGGTGAGATGTCAGTCAGATCTCACCAGCGATGCAGCAACGATATGGCGGTCGTCGGGACCCTGTCACTCTAGGGCATAGTATTGAGGTCGTTGGTCGTTGTCCCCCGTGGCTTGGCGGGGGATTTGAATCCCGGCTGCCATATCAGAATACCCATAACTTAAGTGCTCCAATATGGCGGTCGGGGTACTTCCTCTGTGAGCAGCTGGGAGATTACCGGCTAGCGCCGTAGCGGTGGCATGCGTGGTTCAAATCCCGCGCCAATTTGCAGCCGGATTGCACCTGTCATTGATTGGTCACCGCGCTCCGCGGGATTTCCGTTACAGAGAGACAGACACGATAAGGCGATTATATTATAGGATTTTATTTCTCCCAATTAGCTACTAAGGAGCAACAGCTAAGGAAATTTGGGTTTCAATAAAGAGCTGTCACCAGGTTAAAAAGTGATTTGTTTTTACACACTTTCACTGGCCCTCTGAGTATTCAGCATTTAGATTTTTTATAAATCTGCCATATAGTTCCAGAGACATGGGCCTTTTTATTTAGTGCTACTTTTATAGTCTTTACCATACACCGAGTGACAAGTATACCTGGAAGAAAGCAGACATTTTTTAATTGCCCTGTGCAACAATTTTAAATGGAACCTACAATTAGATTCATGCTGTCCAATCCACGAGCAACGTGGAGATTGCAGCTGGTTGTGAGATTGCAGCTGTAGCATCTCAGAGTAACAATACTTTGAGAAGACATCCGGGGACTATATGGGGACCTGACTAATCCAATGTGATCTCCATCTGAATTCTCCCTGCTCTTCTTCAGTTCATTGACTGGTCTCTCCATACAGACAGGCAGAGTTTTCCAGGTCCCTCTATAGGCCACTCATGACTTCTCAATATATGTTTAAAATGCATACTTACTTGACTGCTCACGCAGGTAGCCACATACTTCCCTAATGCACAGCAGGGTTTCCACAGCAGGTACCCACTACATGCAACATCTGCCACCCCGGCACAGTAGGGGGAGCTAGACTACCACTAGTGAATCCCTTAAATCTGCGCTGGGAGGAGTTAGAAGTGTCAGCGCTAGGAGAGCTGCAAAGCGTCTGGGTCGGTGCCGTTAGGCCCGAGGCAGTGACCAGAGTGCCCTTCTGAATCCCGCAAGCCTGAGTGGGACAGAAGCAAGGCGATCAAAGGAGTGAGGAACTTGAGTCGCCAAAGACGTACGACATGGGTCGCACTTAGGTACTCAGACACAGAACCCTGCGCACTGGGAGACTTCAGTCCCGGCCCCCTGTGATCCAGAGAAGTGACAGACACCGCATGTAGACATCACAAGGCTGATCAAGAGGTAACCCGGGACGCACAGGAGGAAGAGCAGAGACAAAAGAGGAGTGAGGCCGTCTGCTGCTGAACTGGCTTCAGCTACCACAGAGGAACAGGAGCCATATACCCACTTGCTGTGGGACCCACTGTGCACCTGGAACCTGCATGCCTGGACTTCTTTACCTGCGTACCACCATGTGAGTCCAGAGAGGGTACAAGAGACTTCTGCAGTGTGAGATAAAAGGTGTGATTCCTTACGGAGGGTACCCGTGCCCCAAGTGAGACAGGACTCCATAAAGGAGAGGCAGTCCCAGGTCCTGGCCTGAGAAGGCCTGCCAGGCCTTACAGCTACCATCAGAGGAACAGAGGACCTGTAAGACCCACTCTCGCTGTAGGGGAGCCCTGTGCCCTTACTTCAGCTCGCCCTGGACCATCTTACCTCGCAGTACCACCAGTAAAAGGTAAAAGAGACTTCTGCAGTGTGAGTGGTTATTCCTTTCTGCTCCGGTGCCCTTATAGACTGCTCATCACTCCCATCCCGACCTAAAATCCCACTCCAAGCTGCCCTTACACACCAGCTGCCCCGGAAGACCCACTCCACCTGTAGGGAGCCTTGCTAACTAGCCGCACTACATCTACCTCCGGCAGACTGTAGCAGTGCTGGTGACCATTACCAGGTACTACAGTGCGTCACATGACAACTCTTATCCCCTGTAAATACACCCTTTTTGAAGTGTCACCCAGGCCACGGGATCAGGCACTGCCACCCGTGACATTCCTAAACACCCTTCAAGCCTGGTACACGAGTGCCCCAGGGCCTGGGGCTCGACACAATCACATAGATAGATTCATGCTGCCCATGGTTCAAGCAGTTTTAATTTAATGACAGGTTCCCTTTAAAATTCTTTGCTCATTGAGTACACTACTAATGTAAGAAATTTAGAAAGAGATGACTTCCTGGGTAGAAATTGTTATGGCGCAACAACAATGAACTCTTTGAACATGGCCATATTATGGATCTTGCATTAGTTACATACAGTATGTAGAGCAAGGGAAACACTTACATGATCTAGCAGCATGAGATCCATGATACAATCGTGCACACGTTTTACATCTTATTTATGAATATCCTAAGTGTAAAGTTTATCTTTAAAAAAAAATACACAACTACTCAGTTCAAGATCTCAAGGATAAAGCATGACTCTATACATACAGCAACCCCATAAAGCTTGTATTGCAGTGAATACAGGACATGCACTTCCATTTTAAAGCATCACTCCAGCATTTTTTTATTTTACCACTGGGGTGATGCTTCTAATCTAAGTTCCCTGACAATCAGTTTCCAGCAGTGTGTGACCTGCCTGCTCAATCCAGTGTTTAATTGTGTGAGCCAGAGATCACTCTTCAATGCAAGTCTATGAGAGCATTGATCTGTCCTCATGCTGCCTCTCATAGACTTGTATTGAGAGTGTGACGCCCCTGCGGACTAGTCGCCACTATATGGCGCTGCAGCCGGGATTGGTAGGTCGGTCTCCCCACATAAACACCCAACACACTCCCGATCCTAAGTCTAGATACTCTATGTCCAGCAACGGGATAGCGGGAGGAGCCAGGTGGTGGGTGGAAAGTTAGAGAAGAACCCGGGTGAGGGAGATAATAGAAAGGGCCAAAAAAAATAACAAGTGGAGGAATTAGAGGTGAAGTTGAGAAAAGGAGTGGAGGAGCAGTAGTAAGTAGCAGAAGAGCAGTAGCAGACCAACCCAAACAAAGCTAGACCAGTCGGAAGGAGAGGCGAGACCATCAGAAAGGATTGAGAGAATACAGACCCGGTGGCCGGTGCCACAATGGGACTTGCCTGGGTCCAAGGCTGCTAAAACCACATCGGAGCCCCTGTTGAACTGTGTAACCTGTACCATCTGTCAAGAAAGGAAAGTAAAACCCGGTTAAGGCTTGATACTGTTTGAGACTGTGATTCTTGCGCCTGAGAGGAGACAGACTGATTTGGTGTTCTGGCAGCAGGAAGCTGCCTGTGATGGTAAGCGCTGCACCCCGCCATACCCACAGACTTCACAGTTGCCCTGGGGACTAGCCCTACCCGTGGAGGGCTCAACATCCTAGCCCCATCATCCCCAGAGATCCTGACTGCAGCGGCGGCTACCCATAGCCGCGTACAACGAGTGGCATCATGTAAAATCCCTAAAACTGTTTTCCCCTTTTATTGACCACCTGAGACCACGGACCCAGGTCACGACACAGTGACATCCCGCAGCCCCCAGACGATGACAAGAGAGGGCACAGTTCCGAGTATCCCACAGCCCCGATGGGTGGATCAACTTGGCATCATGAACAGGATCTACCGACCCGGTAGAACCGGGTCTTGTGTGCCTAAGAGACTGTTTTTGGGCCTAAGCAATGGCAGTCCTGAGAGACTGAGACCATATGCTGGCAGAGGGGCATGCCGCCGCCCCTCATCGTGGGCCAGGACAGCACTAGGCACGAAAAGTTGCCCACACCCCTCCCATTCTCCAACAATCGTAATAAGTGTACCGGTCTATTGGTACAGTGCTTCCACAGGAGACCCAGAGTTCAAATAGATTTTCCTTTATTCTTAAAATGTACTGTATATTACAGTGGGCAGTATAACGCGTTTCGACCCTTTTAATGGGTCTTCCTCAGGTACAGTTATATTATTATATATTATATATTATATAACTGTACCTGAGGAAGACCCATTAAAAGGGTCGAAACGCATTGTACTGCCCACTGTAATATACATTTTAAGAATAAAGGAAAATCTATTTTAACTCTGGGTCTCCTGTGGAAGCGCTGTACCAATAGACCGGTATACTTATTACTATATGTGACGAACCAGGTTTCCTAAATCTGATCCATCCGGAGTGGGAGAGCTGCACACCAAAGGAGATCTTATATGCAATATAACCAAGACACCTAAAAGGTGAGCAATACCAAAGTATAACATCTTTATGTTGAATTTTAATTACTGCACTTAGAGACTTCCAGCGAAGTTAATCTAAGTACTACTATTCTCCAACAATCGGGAGGGCAACTCCAGAGACTGTGTAAACCCGCCCGGGGGTGTGGAAGTCAATGACGATGAAGAACGGAGACACCCATGAAGGGAGGAAGAAGGGAGAACAACACCAGGAGCCGAGAAGGTGGCAGGAGACCTCAAGAGACAGAGATCTTGGCAATGGCGGAGCGCGGGGTGCGATGTGCGGACTCCCCAAGTTCCCCAGAGGCCAACCAACTGTTGGAAGTGGATTTTGACTCCCTGGAAAAGGAGGTGGATGAGCTGGGCCACCGGCTGGAGCATGCCCTCCTGAGTATCGGAGAGGAAGAGATGGAGCCCAGTACCGGAGCAGGTACGCCAGCCGCCCCGCTACACCAAGAACATCTCCTAGACCCAGGAGACTTTCCCTGCCCCCTTAGCCCTGGACCGGCAAACTCCAGCCCGACTTGGGAGGACTCCCTAGACCCCGTTCAGGGTTTGGCCGAGCCCCTCACCCCAGAGCCACCGGATCAAGAGGCCCACAGGGAGGAGATGCGATGTTGGTGGGAGAGCCCCGGGGAGGATATGATGGGCTTTCCGGGGGAGGTGGTGGCGGCTGGGAGCAAGTGAAGGTCCTCACTCGGGAGGAGTTCCGGCACAGATGGATCATCAGGTGGGTGTCACGCTGGGGGGGTAGGGGGTACCCAGAAGTAGGACGGAGCGAGGCATAGGGAGTCAGGGGAGCCTGCTCTGGCCCTGATACTGGGGTCCCTGACTCGCCCTGTACTCGGAGGTACCTCTGAAGGTGAGGAGGTTCGAGCCCCTTCATCAGGGAGCCCAGAGCCGGTCAAGAAGTGTTTGTGTCCTGGACGGACATCGAGGCCAACCTGCCCTTAGGTCACCTGGGAAGGTATTTGAAACCCAGGGATAGGGTCACCTTTGTCATACAGGAGGGAGAGCGGGGACTCTACGCCCTCTATGTTCATCGAGTGCGGCCAGGTGAAGAACCAACGCTAGCCCCCTTTCCGGAGCCACCAGCGGCACATGATCGAGAAACTCAGACCCCGATGCTTGAATACTTCGCACTGGCCCTTCACGCGACCAGAGGGAGGCGAGCTGCGCTGCCGTGGCAACGGTAATGTCCAGACAGGTAAAAAACTTGTTATTGAACATTGCTTACCCTTTGTTTCCCCTAGCTTTCCCTATAGTGTTTTCCCCCTCATTAATAACGAACATTGCGGTTATGGGCTATGATTAACCCGGACTAGAATGGTATATAGTTTAGCCCACTACGGTGTGCTCCCTATTGGTTTTGTGGTACGCTTTTATAATATGTATGTGAGTTGTGTGAACATTTTGCACTTGAAAGAACAAAAGCACTTGTGACCGCAACGCTCAAAAACCCACCAGCATGGCCGAAGAACTGGTCAGCTGAGTCCCTGTCGCCACGCCCAGGGCTAGTAAAAGGGTTTTTCTTGTGGTGGGTTCCCGAAGACCAAGAGACAATGGACAATCAGTGAACTGTTTGAACTCTTTTTTTTCTACTTTTGATACCCCATCCCATAGATTTAATAAGCTGATTTTTGTTACGTAACATTAAAGAAACGAGCCTCCCATTTCGGGAAGAAAGAGAATGCTTGTAAATTGTTGTTGTTATTGTTAAATACATAAAAAAATGTTTGAGCTTTGCATACAACCGAACCAGGTCCTAGCACGCGGACGTGCTATCCTTTGCTCAGGGGGAGTGTGGCGCCCCTGCGGACCGGTCGCCACTAGATGGCACAGCAACCAGGATTGGTAAGTTCTCCCCACACAAACACCCAACACACTCCCGACCCCAAGTCTAAGTAGTCTATGTCCAGCAACGGGATAGCGGGAAGAGCCAGGTGGTGGGTGGAAAGTTAGAGAAGAACCCGGGTAGGGGAGGTTATAGAAAGGACAGACACACAACACCAAGTGGAGGAAGTAGAGGTGAAGTTAAGGAGGAGTGGAGGAGCTGAAGTGAGTAGCAGAAGAGCAGTAGCAGACCACCCCAGACAAAGCCAGAACAGTCGGAAGGAGAGGTGAGACCATCAGAAAGGACTGAGAGAACACGGACCCAACGGCCTGTGCCACAATGGGGCTTGCCTGGGTCCAAGGCTGCTGAAACCACACCGGAGCTGCTGCTGAACTATGTAAGCTGTACCATCTGTCAAGAAAGGAATGTAAAACTCGGTTAAGGCTTGATACTGTTTGAGACGGTGTTTCTTGCACCTGAAAGGAGACAGACTGATTGGGTGTTTCGGCAGCAGAAGGCTGCCTGTGACGGTAAACACTGCACCCCACTATACCCACTGACTTCACGGTTGCCCTGGGGACTAGCCCTACCCGTAGAGGTCTCAACATCCTTGCTGCTATCCTCCAATGTCCCCAGAGGTCCCGACTGCAGCGGCGGCTACCCATAGCCGCGTACAACGGGTGGTGTCTTGTAAAATCCCTTAAACTGTTTTCCCTTTTATTGACTGCCTGGGACCACGGATCCGGGTCACAGCACTGTAACATTCCGCAGCCCCCAGACGACAAGAGAGGGCCCGGTTCCGTGTACCGCATGGCCCCGGTGGACAGATCAAGGGCTTGTAACTTTTGATTTCCGCCCAGTCAGATGTTGCGTTCACAAGATGGCGCTGCGTGAGTGGAGTCAAAAAAGTTTAAGAACCCGGCAGATGAGTTATAAGACAGGGACCTTAGATTAGAAGCACTACTCCTTCACTGCAAAAAACAAACAAAACAAGAACGCTGGAGTGGTCCTTTAAGGTCGCTGTGTGCTGGCGCCGACCAATGAGAATAGCACCTCACTTCCCATTGAGATATAATGGAGGACTTTGAGTTTCAAATTTAGCGCTGTAAGTGAGGCGCTATTCTCATTGGTCGGCGCCAGCACACAGCGACCAATGAAAATAGCGCCTCACTTCCCATTGAGATACATGGAGGACTTTGAGTTTCAAATTTACTCAAAGTCAAACTCAAAGTCCTCCATGTATCTCAATGGCCAGTGAGGCGCTTCTCTCATTGTACTCATGACAGTAGCAACATTAACAGCTTACATTCCGTTTTATCTGTAATTTCTATAACACAGTGTGTAGTTGTACTGCCACTGCGAAGTTAACCCCTTATATACCATTTCTGCCTTAACCCCATACTTTGTAGTCTCTATTACTACTGCCAGTAGGAACATTAACCCCTTATATTCCATTATTGTTGTTATTTCTATTACACAGTGTATAGTTGTAATGACACTGCGAAATTAACCCATTATATACCAGTTAAGCATTAACTGCATATTTGGTAGTGTTTATAACTCCTGCCACTGGTACATTAACCCCTTGAACACCATTTTGGATATAATTTACAGCGCTGAGTCTGTTGTGGGAGTGCCTGTGGGACATTACCTCCTTCAATAACATTTTTGATATCATTAGAAGCTCCTACTCTGTTATAGTCCTGTTAGTCGGACATTAACTCTTTCTACACCTCCACTATATTGCTACCCTCACAGTTCTGCCTACATCGCCTACTTAGTCATATATCTGGTGTTTAAGTCTATTATTTAAAACTCTTAATAAAATTATATACAGATTCTAGACTCCCGATTCTTTAGAATCGGGCTCACAGCTAGTGTAAATATAAAATCAATTGATCTGATTGGTAAAGTGTGTAATGGAAAAAAAAGTCAAAACACCAAATTAAATTTCTGGCTGGTTACTGCAACATTGCAATATAATGCAATAACAGGCGATCAAAACATCACATCTGCCCAAAAGTGGTATCATTAAAATGTTAGCGGATTACACAAAAAATAAGCCGTCACACAGATCCCGAAAAAAAGAGAACACTAGGGGTCTCAGAAATTGGCAACTAAAGTGAAATTCTTCTTTTTGACAAACTTCTGAATTTTTCTTCACCTCTTAGATAAAATGTATATATGTTTGGTGTCTTTGAACTTGTACCCACTTGAGATATCATACTGATATATCAGTTTTACAATATAGAGAACAGAGTAAATAAAAATTTAAAAAAAACCTTTGTGGAATTTCACTTTTTTTGCAATTTCACTGCACTTGGAATTTTTTCCAGTACACTATATGGTAAAATGAATTATGTCATTCAAGAGCAAAAGTCGTCCTGCAAAAAAACAAGCCCTTATATCTATATTGACAAAAAAAAAAAACAAGTTATCGCTTTTGGAAGAAGAGGAGGAAAATGAAAAATCGTGAAGTTAATACTGTAATGGCAGCACTTAGCAACCAATCAGCACTTAGCTGTCATTTCTTAATCTGCTATGGAAAAATGAGTGTGATTGGTTGCTGTGAACAATGAAGACCGATTTACTAGCTTTCACATATAGGAGCTGATTGTCTTAGGGTACCTTTACACGCCGCAACTGCGGTGAGAAATCTGAGAGGCAATCAGGAGCCCCGTCGCCGTGAAATTGCTATGAAATTGCGGAGTGTAATTGGTGAATCCAGCGGTGATCAAAAAAGTTGCGCCTGGTTCCGATTTCACAGCACTGCTCCAAAACCAGAGGCAACCATGAAGGGGAAATTCCCTGCTTTTGGCGTGTGAAGGGGCGATAGGGATGGAATCAGCGTCGCCTACTGATTTCCCAGAGGCGTGCCACAGCGTGCTGGAGACCGCACCCCGTCAGCGATGATTGGTGGGGGCTACTGTGTTACCATTGGCTGTCCCTTCACAGGGCGCCATATTTGAACAGCTGTCCATTCACACTACATAATGGCAATGGCGTCATGTATTAGCCAGCCTTCCTGCGCAGGCTGGCCAATCATAACGCTATTGCGTTGTCTAATCAGCGTGTTTGGGGCACAGAATACACCAGTCTGTCACGCCTATGTTCTTGCGGCGCTAACCATGTGCGCCCACATTCCTTTGGGGATTGCGGCGACGGGAGTCTACCGGATGTTTCCCGCAGTTTGTGTGGTAACTTCTGGGCAGACACGTCGCATTAGGTTGAGGGCGCAATTGCGTTCAGAGGCAACCATGAAAAACGTGCACGTTAGGTTGCCTCCGATCGCTGCCAAAAGTTGCGGCATGTAAAGGTACCCTTAGGGTGTAAAAGTACAGAAGACGGTGACTACAATACAATTTTAATAGCCTATGATTTAGTAATATGCTTTTATTTTCCACGTCATTTTCAGTTTTTACATTTGCCCCTTTGACACCCAATATTCCACTTTTATGTATGACTGTCTGTCTCACTGTTATCTCTAAGTAGGTTACAGACAGCCCTACTTTCCCTCTTTGGGAACAGGAGAGAGCTGACATGTAACGTGATCTGATTCACACATAGCGTTACACTAAAGATTAAATATCTTCACAGAAATGGACGCCGCCGCGTACTGTACAAACAATTCAGAACAGAAATTCTCAGAGGTTAAGTTTTACATTTTGACTATTTTTTCTAATAATTGTAACACAAGTCTGAACTGAGCTTACAATAGATAAACACGATCTACTACAAAGGGACACAACATGCTAAAGAATGAAAAGCCCAATGTATAATATAGTGAGATAATAAATGGTAATCTGTCTGACACCCATCCCATCCAACTCAAAATCCAGACCAGAAAACACTTTGTGACCATATACGTCCAGACCATCTCCATTAAACTGTATGCTAAAAGAAAGTCTTATAGACCTTAGAGAGATGCTTGCCTTGGCCACCTCTGGCATGAGCAGGGTGTACAGACATAGAAAAGTTTAACTTGACAAAACACACCAACACACCCAGCCTAATTCATAAAAGGGAACCTGTCACCTGGTTTATGGCCCCAAACCTATCACTACCTGTCCCTGCAGCTTCCTAGTACATCCCTAAACATCCTTGTCTGATCTAAATGTGTACTCTAATCGTTGTGAAAAATGATTTGATCACTTACATTCTCCTATTGTAATTATCATGGGTCAGCCAGACTGTAGACACTGTGAGCGTTCTCTCATCCTCCATCTCCCCCCTCACTCCACGTCTCATGCCCCAATGGGTGTGATATCCTGCTTCCAAAGTGCGTTACCAGTGTTCGTAATCTGTGCACTTCTTCCGGGTATTAAGCGATGGCAGGGTCATTTACGGTCCTGCGCATTCTTGTTATCTATGTGGTGTACTTAACAGCTTCAGAGTGTGCACTGTGCATTCCCTAACACCCTCACTCTGCGCGCTTCCAGATGGAGGCCTTCAGACCATGCACAGTGCACACTCTAAAGCTACTAAGTACACCACATAGATAACAAGAATGCTCATGACGTGGGGTGCACGCTTGGAAAGCAGGATATCACGCCCATTGGGATGCTCCGGGAAGCTGCAGGGAGAGGTAATGATGGATTTGGGGCCATAAACTAGGTGACAGGTTCCTTTTAAGACTGGTGTTGTGCATGTCAGTCCTAACCACTCATTCCCGACATTTGGCCTAAGTATATGTCAGTCAGGAAGGGATTCGCTCAGATTGACGTAAATGTATGTCATGAGAACCTACAGTTAGGCTGCTTTCACATCAGCAGTAATTTAAAATCGTAGCCGTTCCGGCAGATGTCGACACATCTGCCGCATCTTCCACATAACGGATGACTTGTGACAAGCCTCATTCATTCTCTATGGGACTTGCAATCAGTTGCGGAAAGTGCGGTTTAGCCGGATCCGGCAAATCCGGCACTTGCAGTTGCGCAAACAAAAATTGCTGCTACCAGTGTTTTTTTTGCACGGCTGCAAGTGCCAGATCAGGCAAAACCACACTTGCTGCACCTGACCGCAAGTGCCATAGAGAATGAATGGAGCTTGTCACAAGTCATCCGTTATGTGGAAGATGCGGCAGATGTGTCGACATCTGCCAGAACGGCTACGATTTTAAATTACCGCTGATGTGAAAGGTCCCTTACTGTGTCTTCAGAAACAATGATCGGAGGAAGGTGCCTGCTGAATATATCAGCAGGGCACTGAGCCTCGTTGCCACCAGGGGGTATTAGACACTAAAATTATACTGTAGTAATCAGCATCTATCATAGTATGTTTTACAGACTATGATCAGGTTTAGCGTCAGATAGTTGCGGGCGCTCTATAATTTTTTTACTGACATCCATTTAATCATTGTAGCTTCAGAATTTTAGTGGGAAATTCTTGGCGTACTTATACTACAGTTTTGTATACTGCATAGAAGTGCATTTGAATAAATTTGTTGTGATTGCCCAATAATTGTTTATATTGTGAACCATTTAATAAGTTAGTTTCAATTTACAAAATCTTTACATTCTTATTTTTTTTTATCTTTTTCTTACTTGATTATTTAATTCTATTCTTTTTTTTTCTCTTTCATCTATTCTATTAAAAAGTTAACACCAAACACACACACATACGCACACATGCACACACACGCACACACACACACCTGAATAAATTTGATTATTTTAAACACACCACAAATGTGAAAAATAAAACGTCTCTCTCAAGCTAAAGGTGGTATTCAGCCAAGGAGGCACACAAAGTGCTTTCTTCCCTCAGTGAGGGATAGGATCCCACTGTCGTCTATTTTTCCTCCACCTCCTCTTCTTCCAGTGATAATGAACCCCCAAGCAGATGCCCCTGAACAGCAAATGAGCCCTTAGTTAGAGACCCTCTATGGACCTCACCTGCCAAAAATTATGAGCCTCAGATTCCTGATTTTGTGGTCCAATCAAGAAGACAATTTGACTCTGCCAGCCTCCTAGAAATCAACTTTTTCAAAGTTTTTTCTCTGAGAATTCTGTAAGTCTCATGCTGGCCCAGGCAAATTTATACACCCAACAATTTTTGTCCCCAAACCGCACTTCATTATTTAATAAATGGACTGTCATTGACACATTAGAAAAGATGAAATTTTGGGGCCTTGTTCTTCACATGGGCATAATGAAAAATCCAGAAGTTCGGTATTATTAGAGTGCTGATAGTGTGCCTCATTGGCTGAATACCATCTTTTGCATGAGAGGGACATTTTATTTTTCACATTTGTGGTGTGTTTAAAATAACTTGACTATGTCCTAAACATGCTTTGAGGCCACAAAGTTTTGAATTACAATAATGCATAGTGTCTTCCCCAATATAACACTTTTGACAGACTTTTCAAAATTTGGCCAGTCATTGATCACTACAGCAACAGTTTTTGCTGAGATGTACATTCCCAAAAGAGACATGTGTGTGGATGATTGCCTAATACATTTCAAGGTGAGGTCTAAATTCAGGCAATAACAGCCCAGTAAGAAGGCCAGGACCAGAATTATAAACTGTACAAGCTATGTGAGAGTGTGGTGCCCCTGCTGACCAGTTGCCACTAGAAGGAGCAGCAACCGGGATCGGTAAGTTCAATCACCCCAAACACACACACAACACAATCCTGATCCCAAGACTAGGGACTCTATACCCAGCAACGGAATAGCGGGAGGAGACAAGTGGAGGGTGGGAAAGTTAGACAGGACACGGTTAGGGGAGGAAACAAAAACCAGAAAACACCACAGCCAGGGAGTCAATTGAGAGAGTGAAGTCCAAGAGTCAAATTCAGTCAGGAGAGGAGGAGAGAGCACCATCTCAACACAAGAGTGAAAGGACACAGACCCGGCGGCCTGTACCACCATGGGGCTTGTCCAGGTCCCGGGCTACAGACCATAGATAGAGACAAAAGGACTCCTAGGGACAGAGATAGTGAGCAATCCATTTGTGTACCCGAGTTGGCAGGAAAACTGAAGGTCTGGGGCAAAAACCAGGGTGCTGGCTCTGAGGTGGCCAGGACGCTCCAATCTCCAACCACGAAATCCGGCGGGGTGCGGGGTCTTTATGTCCTGCGACCCAACTTCCGGTGGTGCGAAGAGAAGGGCGCCGTACTAGGGCTAGGGGACCAGGCAGGTCGCCCACCAAAAGCCTGTGGCTGCTGGATCGTAACTCGCTTCCGGAAGAAACAGACAGAGATGCCCATGAAAGGAACACGAAAGGGGGTGATTTGGGCGAGCCATCCCAGCTGCTATGAGACAACTGAAGTCGTCACTGCACTGTGTTGTAAACTGAACATCTGCTGAGAAAGCAAGTAAATCGGGTTGAAGCTCAGAACTGTCTGAGACTGTAATTTCTGCGCCTGAGGAGAGGTAGACTAATTCGCCGAGTCGGCAGCAGGAGCCTGCCCGAGAGTAACTCTGATCCCTGCCAGCAGCCAGTACAGTCCAGCTAGCCATCCACTCCCCAAATCATCTCCATAGAGTTCACGGTTGCCCTCTGGACCCACTCTTCCCATGGAGAGATAAAACATCCCAGCTGCTACTCCTATCATCCCCAGAAGTCCCGACTGCAGCAGCGGCTAGCATGGCCACATTCCAGGGGTGGCATCACGACAAAAACATTTTTGCTTTTATTTTATTTTCATCCATTTTTCAAATCCCCTTTTTAACTGATCACCCGACGAGGGGATCACGGACCGGATTACGCCACCGTGACATCCCGCAACCCCAGACGACAAGAGGGCCTGGCTCCGAGTACCCCACGGTCCCTGCGAGGGATGAGTTAAGTGTATGTCAGGGTACACCTACAAGTATAAAGTGAGAGACACTCAGATTAAACCCCCTATATGCCCCCTGTTGTGGGAGTAAGTGGAAACAGTTTGTGGGATTCAGTGCATCCACTGCCGGATAAGGGTTATCGCCTCTAGGTAAATAAATTTTTACACCAGCATTCCACTTTTCAAGTCTCTCTCTGCCATAACTATTGGAGCATGCGGTACTGTGTGCAAAAACTTGAGAGGACTCCCTAAAATGCTAATTGAACAGCTCTCCTGAAAGGGTGAGAACAGAGCCCAACGTAGCGACAACATGCTTGTAGTCAAGTATAAGAACAAAGGGGATTGTGTCCTTGGGTCCAATAAAAACAAGGGGAGATTTGATCTCTCTGATCCAGTCCTCCAGCCTTACAGTGCCATGTGGAAAGTTAAGATGTGGTAAAAGAAGCTAGCTGTGCACGTTGTATAGATGTCAATGTGTAATGCTTACATGGTATCACAATGTGCAGGCTAGACCGTCATATTCCTTGAATTCCAGGAGCTAGTAATCAAGGCCCTAATATTTGGAAGTCATGAGAGAGAAGGCCTCAGTACTTCGGTAACTGACAGTGCCCGTATAGTACTAGGGCAACATTTCTCCTGCCTTCCAGTCTGGAAGGACAGAAGGTCAAAAAAAAGGTGCAAAGTGTTACTGAATGGGGATAAGAAAGGACACCATTTTTCAGTATCAACTACACGAAGCAGTCATTGATCTCAGGGAGACCAGTCCAAGAAAACACTGCGGGCAGCCGGCTAAAGCGCTCAACACAGTCAATTCCTAGGCGCATTGCCCCCTGGGATTTCTAATATGCAAATAAAGTCTGTGGAGCCTCGTCTAGGAGTCTCAACACAAGACTAGCCATTGACCATTTTTCAGTGTGACACCTGTTCTGACAAATCTGCCATGTGTATAAAAAATGCTTCAAAGTCTACAACCTATCCATGGACTACTAAATTAATTTCTGACTTACTCCAATTTATTGCACTACAGGATGTACTCTACATAATTTACATATATGCAGAAATAACATACGCCAACATGATGCACTTTACACAACTCACATATGCCAACCTTGTGTACTCTACACAACTTACATATACCAACCTGATGTATTCTGCACAACTCACATATGATGCCAACACTTGTTTATTCTGCACAATTGACATACCCACCTTATATATTCTGCAAAACTAACATATGATGCGAATCTGATGTACTCTACAACATCTCACATATGTCAACATTATGTACTCTACACAACTAACATACCAATCTCTCTCTAAACAATTTAAGTATACCATCACTGTTTAGGCATACCAAGAGGTTTCTCAAAAGCAGCATGATGCCCACAGACCATTCCATCAGAGTTTGCACTCCAAAGTATCACTCCTTTCTTTCAGAGCTCAACAGTGTGTCCAACAGTAGTAATTTTCTACCACATAAGGGGTAAGAGCATACTCGGGAGCAATTGCACAACAAATTTTAGGGTCCATTTTCTACTTCTATTCTTGTGAAAATGAAAATATTTTGGGCTGAAACAACGTTTTTGTGGGAAAAAATATTTTTTAAATTTTTCACAGTTCAGTGTTGCAAAAGCCTGTGAAGCACCTGTGGGTTCAAGGTGCTCACCAAACATCTAGATAAATTCATTGACTCGTATAGTTTCCAAAATGGGGTCACGTGTGGGGTTTCCACTGTTTAGGGACAATCTAATGACTGTTAGGCATAATCTAATTATTCCAGTCTATTTCGCATTCAAAAAGTCAAATGGCGCTCCTTTCCTTCCAAGCCCTTCCGTGCACCCAAACAGTGGTTTTCCACCACATATGGGGTATCTGCATACTCAGAGAAATCACACAAGAAATTTTATGGTGCAATCTCTCCTGTTACCTTTGTGAAAATAAAATATTTTGGGCTAAAACAACACTGGAGGACACTGGTGTAAAAATGGCAAAAGTCATACTTTTTTTTTTTTTTTTGCTTCAGAAATCTTGGGAAAATGCTGATCAATTCTGACCATCAACTTGATAATAGCACAGGATGACTGCAAATCAAGTACAGACGCTCGGTGCATCATGGCGTGGCAAATATTTACATATAGCTTTCCACATTCTGAAAGCGAAATTGTCTGGAGACATCATGTTGCAATTGAAGAGCCCCTGATGTGCCTAAACAGTTGAAACCCCACAACCGACCCTATTTTGAAAACAAGACCCCTCAATGAATTTATTTAGATGTGTGGTGAGCACTTTGAGCACATTATAGAACTTTATAATGCTGAGTTGTGAAAATAAAAAAAAATAATCACATTTTCCAACAAAAGTGTTGTTTTAGCCCAAAATATTTTTGATGCATGGGAGGCAAAAGAGGATCCTGTTCTGTCCTTTTCAAAACGGACAGAACAGGATGGCAAAAACCGTGCTGTGATGCCAAGCCTAATACTCATTTGGTTCTTCTCCTTTGTTGATGTTACAATGCAATAGCTAGAGTCTACCAGTGTGAAACTAGCAACACTTGTGCAGCCGGATTGTAAAGGAATGCTCACACAGGGTTTATTGATGCCTTTTTAGCATGAATGCCACTCTAAAATACACATTAATCAAATAAAACTTAAATACAAGAATGCACCTATAGTGCAATTCTTTGGCAGGTTTTCTGCCCATATTGCGTTTTTTGTGTGTGTGTATTTGCATCATCCCACTACTATAATACATACTTTAATTAAATATGCATCAAATGACTACATCAAAAACAATATAAAAAAACATATTTTTTACATGAATTTATCAATCAACATGAAGAATCCATGTGAAGACACTCTGTATGAACATTTTCTATATATCATGAGAACATAAGAGAATAGTATTATTTGCATTTTACAGACTTGCAAAATACTTATTACAAAAAAAATCAAATAACATCAGACACTATGGGTGTACAGAGCACATTATCTTAACACAATATCATACTGATGTACAATCTAATAGATATATTCGCTGACACACCTGCATTGTAAGGCAAAAATAGATTTGCTGAGCAACGTCTGCTTCATCTTTAAATTGAGTTTAGAAATCATGTAATGTCATCTCACATTTGTAAAAGTTTCAGAATCATCAACTCTAAAAATATGTAGATCTGTGAACTACAATGTAAATCTACATTTATGACATTCTCCATAAAGTGGTTCGTACATTAGTCATTGTATCTGGAAGGCAAGGTAGTCAGAAAGGTCTGTTCTACTGTACCTGGTCATTTTCCCCTCATGTATTTCTTAGCTTGGCTGCTATGTTTTCTCAAGTGGTTTACTTCTCCTCTTACATGCCGGAAGTTCCCTACTGTATAATGTGATCAGGGAATGAAAGAGCATCCCTTTCTCCTTGGCAGTAACGTCATACTGCTTGGCAACACCACAGACCTATCTCATGTCTTAAAGTGCAAGACAGTGGCACAAAGGGATACACTTGCTAGTGAGCTACTGTATCTTTGACGTAAACTTGTGGTTAACACCGTCTTTATTCAACAGGCAAAGCCCAAGAGAAAAATGAGCATATACCCTATCGGAAGTAAATAGTAATACATGTAAATAACATAGGGAAGTTAGTTAACACTGATCACAAAGTGTAAAAGCCATCCCACAGCGACAAGGTGTATCCAGTCAGGACGGTTGTCATGTAAGGGTGTGCCGGTAATGTAGCCTGTAATGACTTGCCCTGGCCACCAGTGGAGCTCTAGCTAAAACAGTATAAAAGTCAAGTCCAGCCTGGTTTGGGTGGGAAGCAGCAGAGGACCAGGAGTACATGGACTGGTGGCAGCTGGTTGTCTTGTCGTTGGTCCTCCTTGGTGGGGCTGTCTCATGTGTGCTGCCAGAGGAAGGTGTGCGGCGAGGAGACCATTTTCTGGGAAGAAGCTAGTAGCAGTCTAGACGTTTCTATTTTTCACTTTGTGAAGAGGTTATTTTATAGCGACTGTCACTGAAGGACGTTTTGTTTTCCTTCCTTTCTGTTTTTCTATCTGGATTGTGACTGGATCCTTGCAAACCTTTCCACCTCTAATTTCTGGAGTTGGAACAGTAACCGTAAGTCCCCGAGCTCCGGCCTGGCATACATACTGATGATTTTTAGCAGTAATAAGTCAGGACAGTTTTGGCTCTAAATGTACGTTAATGGCAACTGCCAAGGTCACAGGCCTATGTTGAACTCTGGGAGATTGCTCCTGTACTGTTAGTTAGAATCCTGGATATCAAAATTAAAGTATTGTATAGTTGTGTTGGGATGTATTAGTGAATAAGTTTGAATTGGGGTTTCGTCCCAGGGACTCACTCCATGTATATGCGCTAATTCATGCTGGTCCGGTACTGCTGAATCTATCTGGTTGCTTAAGTATCTTGTGATTGGTAAATGTGTCTGCTGTGGATCCTGTTACACTGAGTAGAGTCTTTGATATGGTTCTCTGATCCCAGCCCTTTGGACTGGGTGTCTTTATATGCATAACATGTGAATTGGTGTGTAGCAGGTGGAAGCTGTGTTGCATTAATTCCCTACTCTTAGCATCAGTCAAACTTATAACTGGCTCCATGTTTGTATGTGACCCGACTGTATCCTAATTGAACCCTTCTGGAAGTTCTGGATCCAAACCTCAGTGGAAATCACTGATTGGGAAGTTCAGTGCTCTACCCCCATAGAGCCAGCCATAAAAAAGAAACACTTCCGTGGGTTTTGTGGTACACACTACATCTGATAAAGCAGATTTTACCCCCAGTGTGAGTCAGTCCAACACTGGCAGAGGATCACTGGGCAGAGCAGAGTGTACCCAAGCAGAGTGATGCTCACTCCAGTGATTTGCACATAAAAAGCACCCAAACACATTTGTAAAGACTGTGTTCAGTACGAACACTGAACTTTAAAGTTCAGGTTGCACATCTGTGAGGAGTCACAGGTCTGTAGTCACAGAGCAACGGAAAATTTGTAGACTCGGTCACGCTAAACAAGATCACTAGTGAGATCGCTGTGGAGTCACGAATTTTGTGATGCAACAGTGATCTCGCTTTGATTGACACTTAGCAGACCATTTTTTGATCGTTGGGGTCCCGCTGGGCAGCATGCATCGCTGTGTTTGACAGGGACAACGACCAAGTATTTCAATACTACAGGTCTAGAAACAGGGTCCCAACAACCTCCGTATTATTCCGGATCGGTGCTGCATCACTGACGAGATCTGACTGACATCTCACCAGCGATTCCAACAGTGACGCACCAGCGATCCCGGCAGGTCAGATCACTGGTGCGTCACCAAGTGTGACGGAACCTTAAGGCTATGTGCCCATTCTTTGAGCTGCATTTGTATGTACACAAACACAACAAAAAACCTATCTGTATGTGTGCAAATGCAGAACAAATAAGGTGACACACAGATTAACACACACAGGCTGACACTTTCTCACTTACCGGCGAGCCCACAGTGACCGGTGATGACTTCTTTCCAGGCAGAAGGACCTGTGGATTTCATCCAGGGACTGGTCATGTGATAGGTTGAGTCACATGAACGGTCACATGGGGCAGCTCAAGTCACTTGCGCAGCTTCGCCTGATGCCCAAAATGAAGACATCACTAGGGATTGCTGTGGAGGGAGAGTAGTGCAGCATTGATGCTGTAGAAATCACTTTAAAAATGCATCACAAAAGCACTGTGGAAGTACCCATTCATTTGTGATGTTTTTTTTTTTTTTTGGATTAGGGGGGGGGGGGAAGAGAGTGGGGGTGGAATCAAGTCTATGGGGAAAACAGCCTAAAAACGGGCAAGTTAATTGCAGGGACATGAAAAAAAGAAGGCGATTTCAGGTACAAAAATGAGCACCCAGAAATGCACGTGGGCGCAGCTTTTGGAAAATCACATTGACTTTCATTACAGAATTGTGGGTGCTGCATTTTTGGTGTAGAGGCGCTGTCAAACAACGCAGCAAAAACACATAGTGGGCACAGAGCACAACGGTCCGGTCACACTTGGCGACATTCCGGCGATTCCGACAACGATACGACCTGATAAAGATCGCTGGAACGTCGCTACGTGGTCGCTGGTGAGATGTCAAACAGTCAGATCTACTGAACGACGCAGCAACGATACGGCAACCCATATAACGACTTCGGTGGTCGTTGGGACCCTGTCACACAGCAGTTAGTCTGACAACTCAGACCTATGTGGCTGAGTTCTGAGTTGCCAACAAGGTCGTTGTTAAGGCGTCAAACACACCGATGCATGCTGGCCAGAGGGAGCCTGATGATCAAAAAATGGTCCAGGCGATTTCGACACGATCGGCGATCTCACAGCAGGGGCCCGGTCACTGCTATGTGTCAATCACAGCGCGATCGCTGGCAAGGTCGCTGTTATGTCACAGAACCTGTGACGCAACAGCGATCTTGCTATGTGTGACAGGGTTTTAGGCAGGACATTCCCTTTAAAACAATGTTGTGCAAATAGAGCAATCAGTGCTCAAAGCAACATAAACAAATCTAGAGTCATGCCAGGTCTTTTGGAAATCAATGCTTTGTAATAAGGCGCAAAATTCATGTTTTTGTGCCTACAATGAAGAAAGGAGAAATACACTTGTAATCTCTGTCACAGTTCACATAGCAGGTTGCTTTATTTTCATTATATTAAGGCTATATAAAAATTGAAATCACTTGAAATGAGAAAACAGAAGAAACTAGAAATGATAACATTACAAAGCAGATCCTAAATGGCAAATAAAATGACAAGATGTGCTTTGTAAAAGTACAATACGTTCTGACAGCGCGTGTAATAACTCAGGTATTTTAATGATCCACACAGAAAAATGAATAGAATGGCAATTAAAAGGCTGGAAGAGAATCAGATCTACTCAGGGTGTCAAGAATAATAAGACAAATCCAAAGCATTAAACGTGATGGGAATTACCACCTAACAGTAAAGGTCCATCCTGGCAGAAGTAACAACATATTAAGACCTCATTCACACTGTAGCCTTGTGTAGGGGGTGTACACAATACCATACAGAGCTGTACAGCTCCTGTGCACTGCCACATGGGCACCATTCACCTTTATTCTCATTGTAAGATGTACAGGAGATTGCCTGCCATTATTTTAAATCCAATGAAATTACAATTATTTTGCTAAATCTGTCTTCAATCCAACACTATAAGACCTGTATGAAATCTGTCCATATTACAGTTGGTTGCATGAATCCTTAGGTAGACAAGCCCATATTTCCCACAGTGATGTTGCAGGAGAAATTAGCATTACATAATGTCCAACTTAGGCTGGCTTCACATTAGCGGTCCCCTCCGCAGTGTTCTGCGGAGGGGAATCGCCATGTGTGCGCAGCGGCCGCCAGCTCCTATCTTTATAATGGGAGCGCACGGTGCTGCGCTTGACAGCGCATGACCGTGCGCACCCATTCACTCCCATATGTGATCTGTGTGCAGGCGGAAGCCTGCGCACAGAACACACACTCTCGTCCGCACCAGGAATGCAACATGTCGCGTCCCTGGTGCGGACGAGACTGTGTGATTTGTGCGCAGGCATCTGCCTGCGCGCAAATCACATGTGGGAGTGAATGGGTGCGCACGGTCATGCGCAGTCAAGTGCAGCACCGTGCGCTCCCATTATAAAGGTAGGAGCTGGCGGCCGCTGCGCACACATGGCGATTCCCCTCCGCAGAACGCTGCGGAGGGGAATGCTAATGTGAACCCAGCCTAACGCTGGCATCACACTGCCTTTTTTTTTTTTAATCCGGGGGAATGCAAGTAAAACCTCCAACCCCCTAAATTCCCCTGCAATTGTAAAACATGATACAACGGAACGCACATGGACCGGTAGTATCACTGGTTCGCCTTACAGATGGGGGAGTCATTTACAACTGGGATCTGGGTATGCTCAGTCCAAACACCCAGATCCAGTGTCCAGATCCAACGGGATCCGGGCTCCATAGAGCCACATTCAATGGAACCCTTAGTGCTCCTGATCCAGGTGTTCACAGCTTTGAAACGGAGACCAAAATTGCTACAAAATGAGATTTTTGTCTCAGTGAAAAATCCATGAACGCCTGGATCAGGGGGAACCATAAAGAACTGGATACACACATAAGTTCCTGACTCTCAAGGGGGCCGAAAGCGGATGAGGGTGCATTCAGTTCAGATACCAAAAAGCAGTAGTGTGAAACCAGCCTACATTAACTGGATATTTGGCAAGGACCATTCACCTAGATTTTACCCATAGGCTCCATATAAAGAAGGGGTTCACCAGAAAGATAATACAGTGTACAAATTTAAATAAAAAAAACAAACATTTTGCATCATATACATGTAAAAAAAAATTCTTTGGGGAGGGGAGCAGTGTGTCATAGGGTGGAGGAGAATCAACGGCTTTAGACTATGTTCACACATTGCGTTTTTTGCTGCATTTTATTCTGTGGCCAAACCCTGCTCTTGGCAGTAAAAAAGCAGTTTCAGGTTTTACTGTGTTTTTAGTGTAGATGTCATTTCTGTACAATACACTTTCATAGTTTAATTCACCAAAAAAGCAATGGTTGTAATTTTTGCACCCACATTACTTTCTATTGCTACTAAAATGCTGCAATAATTGACGTGCCAACATTTCATAAACATGGGGTTCCATAATAGTCAGAAAAAAAACAGCACAATGGACAGGGCTACCGAACAGGACTCATTTATAGACCACAGAAACCCCCAAATTGAAGGATTCCTGAGCCTACGAGGTGAAACTTGTTCAAAATTACTAAGGCCTCATTCAGATATCAGTGTTTACTGACGTACGCAGGCAAAATAGTGAGTCCTCAGTGTCCTAAACCCAAAGTTTCATCAGTGTTTGGTCAATGTCGGTTTTTACCATAAGTGATTTTCAGATATGGTTAGATGACATTTCAAAGCATCTCCTGTCATAGCAAAGTTAACGGACAGCACTGCATACCGAAACTCCCTCTGTGTGCCGAACGGGATTTTCCCAGACCCATGAACTTGTATTGGTACTTTTTTACCAATAATGCAGGTAAAAAACAACAGGCGTGTTCTGCGATTTCTACGTGGACATGGGGTCTGCAAAAAGCCACATGGATATGTAAGCCGACCTTATAGACCAATTGTTTTCACATGTAGAACTCGTATGCGAAAAAATGATGTCGGAATGAGGACTTAAGGGGGGCCACTATGATGGTGGACATTAGGGTTTGTTTTTTTTGTTAAATGCAGATTCTGCAGCAAATTCTTATTTACAGTGCTGTGCAAATTAATTGGGACAAAGCATTTAGGTAAAATCGTAAGTTGGGGTTACCAGTCAGTGAGTCAAACCAGTTTTAACTGCTTTGAACAGGTGTGAGAGTACAACCTTGAGTAACAAAATGTGGTTTGACTGGTTTTAGTCAGAAAATAACAGCTAGCTGCCCCCTCAGCTTCAGTTGAGAGCTTGTTTCTGTGAGGAGTGGTTTAGTGTACTTTTTCTGTGTGTGATTCATGCCTGTAAAAATGGATGTTACTCCACAGAAGAGGTCTAGAATTATTACTCTCAATGAACATACAAGTCTGACTGTACTGGGTATGTCACACGCGTCAATATTGCGTGCAATATCTATGCTGCACATGACGTTGCAGCGATATTGACGTGTGTGACAGGGCGCATCAACCAGCAATAAATCGCTGGTTGATGGTCACCAGGTTTTAGAACCCTGCTCTAAAACCTGGCGATGGTCGCCTGGTGGACATGCAGCATCGCTGCGTGCGACACCGGGAGACAAGCGAGAAGTCAGCTCCCAGTGCCTCTCAGCAAGTGCTGGGAGCTGGTATCCATGGTAAACTGCGGCTATCTAGGCAGCGCGCACTGCCTAGATACCAGATGTATACCCTGGTTACCAGCCTTCTCCGGTTGCCGGCTGGAATCCAAGGTACACAGCGGGTAACCCGCTAGTTACCCGCTGTGTACCTTGGATACCAGCCGGTGAGCGGACAAGGCGGGTAACCAAGGTATACATCGGGTATCTATTCAGTGCGCGCTGCCTAGATACTCGCAGTTTACCTTGGAGACCAGCCTGCTCCCGCTTACCACAGCCTGGCAGCGGGAGCAAGACATCGTGGAAACAATATTTAAATCATTTCCATGATGTCACTGGTCCACTGATCACTGGTGAGTCTGGCTGTGTGACAGCTCACCAGCAATCAGCCTTCAATGTCGCCAGAGATAAGATCACTGATGACATTGACGCGTGTGACGTCCCCATAAGAGAAATCACTTCCACTGTTGATATTGGAAAATCTACAATTTCAAGAATAATTCGCACGCACAATGAAACTGGATTGTCTTCTCCAAAACAAAAAGGGAAATGTGGAAGTAAAAGGAAAATGACACCAAGAACGGATAAAACACTTATCACAAATAGTAAAACTAATGCAAGAAAAACAAGTAAAGACTTGCTTTGTCTCAATTAATTTGCACAGCACTGTATATATATAAACAACTTTAACAGAGTAAGGATTTAAGGCCAAGCATTTCAGGATACCCTCTAGCAAACATGGAGTTTTAGGGTGCTCTCACACTGGCGGATGCAAAATCAATCGGTTGTTGCTCCAGGAAACTCCTGAGAGATACAAATGACATGCAATTGTCAATTCGGACGTCACGCGAGAGCAATTTTCACACTTTGTGTCCATGTACAATTTTATTCCACTGCACGGATCAGAATTAATCGCCAGTGTTAGAGCACCCTTAGAATGGTTTCTTCTTTATGTCAAATTTACATATATTGCAATCAGCGTAAAGCTACAGCCAAGCTGCTCACTTCCATGTTGTCAGTGGCACCACTACTACACTTGCTGGAAGTAACTTTATGTAACTTAAGGTCATGTTCACCTGTGGAGTAAATGCAGTATTTTTCTACATGGTGTCTGCACCAAAATATACAATGGAAAACTTGCCCAATTATTGCTTTTTGATGTGTGGATTTAAGTTTTTAATGTGGTTTTTAGTAAAGAAATTAAACAAAACGTGACTACGCACTTAAATGCATTTGTGATTTTACATGAGTTTTTAAGACTTCCCATAGAAGTATATGAACAAAAATGCACCAAAAAGGAAGAGTTCTGCAGCATCTTTAAACATACAGCAAACCATGAATATTCATGAAGTCATATCCAATTTGCTGGGAATCTGTCAGTAGGATTCACCCGTCTAAACCATCTATATTGGCATGTAAACAGGTGTGCAAGTGTTTTCCTCCTTCCTGAATTCTTATCTTTTTTCATCTTTGTCACACTTAAATATTTCAGATCACCAATCAAATATGAATATTAGACAAAGATAACTAAAAAAAACTGCAGTGTATAAATGGAGGTCATTATCAAGGGAAAAAGAAATCCATACCTACAGGACCCTGTGTGAAAAAGTTATTGCCCCGCCTGTAAATCAAATTAACTGTGATTTAGCACATTTTTAGTAAACAGTTTAATTTCCCTAGCCACACCCAGGCCTGATTACTGCTACACCTGTTTTTAATCAAGAAATCACTTAAATAGCACCAGCCTGACAAAGTGAAGTAGACCAAAAATTTCTTAAAACCTAAACATGCCGCGATCCAATGAAATTCAGGAACAAATGAGAAGCTAAGTAATGGAGATTGATCAGTTTGAATAAGGTTATGAAGCCATTTCTAAAGCTTTGGAAAGACCACAGTTGTCAGTGCAATGATGGCTTTAATCCCTACGCATTTCAGAGCCACATCACAGGTCCTTCCTCAGGGTACTCTGAGGAAGGAGCCGAGATATGGCTCCGAAACGTGTAGGAATTAAAGCCATCATTGCACTGACAACTGTGGTCTTTCCAACTCATTTCATCATTCGGCAGCACGGATCCAGGAAGCTCTGTCCTTTCCTCCCTGCATTTGGTTTTGACACCCCTGTGTGGGTGGAGTGTGGATCCTGCAGCAGCCATCTTCACGTCTTCATACCAGTTGTGGGTCACACAACTGTCCTTGGTGAGCAGCAACAATTAAATCCATACACATATAGTGCCTTGTGAAAGTATTTGACCCCCTTGAACTTTTCAACCTTTTGCCACATTTCAGACTTCAAAGATAGAAATTCCAATTGTTTTTGTGAATAATCAACAAGTGGGACACAATAGTGATGTGGAACAAAATTATTGGATATTTGAAACTGTAGCCTCCCTGGCGGTCTGTTTAGTTCTAGAATTTGTTGCTAAAAGCGGGCTACCCGCGTTCGCGGTAGATGCGGTTAAAAAACCGCATCTGCCGCACTTGCCGCATAGCTGCCGCACTTGCGCCGCACTTGCGGCGCGGTTGCGGTAATCTGCATAGGAACCAACCACCTCGGATGACCCTCATACACTGTTAATATGTGCCCCTGCAGCCTAGTAAACCATTAGCAGCACTGTTGTTGTGTGCAAAGTGGCTGCAGTAGAAGTGAGATAATGATGTTAGACACTTACATGCCTGCGTACTTGAGGCCGTCTCCCTGTGTGTGCTGGGACTTGTGGGCTGTGCTCATCATGTCTGCTCTCCCCCTCCCTTATGCACGCCCCCTCTCAGCCTGCTATAGTGATGTGAGGTTGATCTCGTCATAAAGGGGTGGGGCTAAATCACGGCATCCCGGTAGCCCCGCCCCTTTATGACGCAATCAGCCTCACATCACTATAGCAGGCTGAGAGGGGGCGTGCATAAGGGAGGGGGAGAGCAGACATGGTGAGCACAGCCCACAAGTCCCAGCACACACAGGGAGACGGCCTCAAGTACGCAGGCATGTAAGTGTATAAAATCATTATCTCACTTCTACTGCAGCCACTTTGCACACAACAACAATGCTGCTAATGGTTTACTAGGCTGCAGGGGCACATATGAACAATGTATGAGGGTCATCAGAGGTGGTTGGTTCCTATGCAGATTACCGCAACCGCGCCGCAAGTGCGGCGCAAGTGCGGTTTTCTCACCGCATCTGCCGCGAACGCGGGTAAGCCCGAGCCTGACTCGGGGTTAACGCTTCTGGTAGTGAATGTTAACCCCGAGTCAGGCTCGGGAATAACGCTAGGAAGGTTAACAAATAAAAAACTGAAAAGTGGGGCGTGCAATATTATTCGGCCCCCTTGAGTTAATACTTTGCAGCGCCAACTTTTGCTGCGATTACAGCTGCAAGTCGCTTGGGGTCTCAAGATACAAAAATTCTTGCCCATTCCTCCTTGCAAAACAGCTGGAGCTCAGTGAGGTTGGATGGAGAGAGCGCGTTTGTGAACAGCAGTTTTCAGCTCTTTCCACAGATTCTCGATTGGATTCAGGTCTGGACTTTGACTTGGCCATTCTAACACCTAGATACGTTTATTTTTTAACCATTCCATTGTAGATTTTGCTTTATGTTTGGGATCATTGTCTTGTTGGAAGATAAATCTCCATCCCAGTCTCAGGTCTTTTGCAGACTCCAAAAGGTATTCTTCCAGAATGGTCCTGTATTTGGCTCCGTCCATCTTCCCTGTCCCTGCTGAAGAAAAGCAGGCCCAAATCATGATGCTGCCACCATCATGTTTGACAGTGAGGATGGTGTTTTGAGGACGATGAGCTGTGTTGCTTTAGGCCAAACATACTTTGCATTGGGGCCAAAAAGTTCGATTTTGGTTTCATCTGACCAGTGCACCTTCTTCCACCTGTTTGGTGTCTCTCTCATGGCTTGTGGCAAACTTCAAACGAGAATTTTTATGGATATCTTTGAGAAATGGCTTTCTTCTTGCCTCTCTTCAATAAAGGCCATATTTGTGCAGAGTACGACTGATTGTTGTCCTATGGACAGACTCTGTCCCACCTCAGCTGTAGATCTCTGCAGTTCATCCAGAGTGATCATGGGCCTTTTGGCTGCATCTCTGATCAGTATTCTCCTTGTTCGAGATGAAAGTTTAGAGGGACGGTCGGGTCTTGTTAGATTTGCAGTGGTCTGATACACCTTCCATTTCAACATGATCACTTGCACAGTGCTCCTTGAGATGTTTATAACTTGGGAAATCTTTTTGTATACAAATCCGGCTTTAAACTTTACCACAACTGTATCTCGGAACTGCCTGGTGTGTTCCTTGGTCTTCATGATGCTCTCTACACTTGAAACAGAACCCAGAGACCATCACAGAGCAGGTGCATTTATGTGGAGACTTGATTACATACAGGTGGATTATATTTATCATTACCAGTCATTTAGGACAACATTGGATCATTCAGAGATCCTCACAGAACTTCTGGAGTGAGTTTGCTGCACTGAAAGTAAAGTAAAGGGCTGAATAATATTCCACACCCCACTTTTCAGTTTATTTGTTAAAGTTTAAAAATATCCAATAAATTTCGTTCACTTCACGATTGTGTCCCACTTTTTGTTGATTCTTCACAAAAATATTAGAATTTATAGCTTTATGTTTGAAGCCTGAAATGTGGCAAAAGGTTGAAAAGTTCAAGGGGGCCGAATACTTTTACAAGACACTGTATTATTGGGATGAGACCCTATTGCGATTTTCCTACTCTCTCACAGTTTGAAGTTATTTCTAAAGCTTTGGTACTCCAGAGAACCACAGTAAGAGCCATTATCCACAAGTAGTAAATACATGGAACAGTGGTGAAACATTCCAGGAGTGGCCGGCCAACCAAAATTACCCCAAGAGATCAGTGATGGCTCATCCGAGGGGTCACAAAAGACCCCACAACAACATCCAAAGATCTGCAGACCTCACTTGACTCTGCTAAGATCAGTGTTCATGACACCACCATAAGAACTGGGTAAAAATGACCTGCATGGCAAAGTTCAAGACGAAAACTAGTGCTGAACAAAAAGAACACAAAGGGCCGGCTCACTCTTGCCAGAAAACATCTTGTTGATCAATAAGACGTTTGGGAGAATACTTTGAACTTAAAAGACAAAAGTTTAACTTTAGGAAGGCGCCCGTTCCATTACATCTGGTGCAGAAGTAACAGCATTTCAAAGAAAGATCATCATACCAACAGAAAATATGGTGGTGGTAGTGCGATGGTCTGGGGCTGTTTTGCCACTTTAGGTCCTGAATGACTCGCTGTAGTAAATGAAGCTAAGATTTCTGCCATCTACCAAAAAATCCTGAAGGAGAATGTCTGACCATCTTTTTGCGACCTCAAGCTGAAAAGCACACATTTGGGTTATGCAGCAGGACTATGATCCAAAACACACTAGCAAGTCCACCTCTGAATGGCTTAAGAAAAACAAAAGATTTTGGAGTGGCCTTGTCTAAGTCCTGACCTTAATCAGATTGAGATGCTGTGGCATGACCTTAAAAAGGCATTTCATGCTTGGAAACCCTCCAACGTGGCTGAATGAAAACAATTTTGCAAAGATGCTTGGCCAAATTTCCTCCAGAGCATTGTAAAAGACTCAATGCCAATCATCGAAAATGCTTCAATGTAGTTGGTGCAGCTAAGGGTGGCCCAACCAGTTATTAGGTTTAGGGGGCAATTTCACACAGGGCCCTGTATTTTTGGATTTCTTTTTCCCTTGATAAAGACCTTCATTTATAAACTGCATTTTGTGTTTGTTTAATCTTTGTAATATTTAAATTTGTTTGGCGATGTGAAACATGTAGTGTGACAAACAAGCAAGAGATTAAGAAATCAGGAAGGGGCAAACACTTTCACACTACTGTAGGGCATAGGAAGCTGAAAACTGAATTAGTCCTTACCGGTAATTCCTTTTCTTGGAGCCTTCCACGACAGCATTGGAGGATGTCGTCCACGCCCTATTGGGGGACAGGAACACAGAGAGGTTAAAAGCCCCTCCCCTTCCTCAGTACTCCAGTGTTTACCAAGATCACCCTTAGCCATGGATTATCTGATACAAACCGGAACCAAACACCAACAAGGGGGGGAACTGATGCTGTCGTGGAAGGCTCCAAGAAAAGGAATTACCGGTAAGGACTAATTCAGTTTTCTCCATTCGCCTTCCACGACAGCATTGGAGGAATACCACCGATACTCCTCAGGGTGGGACTATTGCCTGTAGGACTCTCCTACCAAAGGACAGATCCCGACTGAAGGACAGATCTAACCTATAGAGGCGAGAAAAAGTGAGGAGAGGCTACCATGTAGCCGCTCTGCAAATCAGCTCCGATGAAGCTCCAGCCTGCTCCGTCCAGGAAGTAGCAGCAGCCCGAGTTGAAGGAGCCTTCAACCCCACCGGAGGAGCAAGGACCGGAGCGACGTAGACCTCACAGATCACCTACGTGATCCAGGAATTGATGGTAGCCTGGGAAGTCTTCTTCCCTGTATTATTCCTAAAAGCCGAACAAACAGGGTCTGATCTAACCTCCAGGAAGCAGACTCTCGGAGATAGAGGAGGACAGTCCGACGAACATCCAAGGAGTGAAACACGGCCTCAGCCGAATTAGCAGGAGATTGACAAATTGAAGGCAGATCCACATCCTGGGACCGATGGAAAGCCGACAACTTTCAGAAGAAAAGATGAATGCAACCGAAGCGTAATGCGAACAACGGACACCACGAGGCACGGAGCCCAGACAGAGAGTGCCTGCAGTTCTCCAACTCTGGGAGCAGAAGTGATGGGCCCCCAAAAACGCCACCTTGTGAGAGAGAGACGTAAGGGATGCAGCAGACAAGGGTGCAAAGGGACTTCGAGCAAGCCCTTGGAGAACGAGCATCAAATCCCAGGGAGGGACAGAAGGCCGAATCCGGGGACGCCACCCCCAAGCAGAAGTAAAAAACTGCTTGAGCCATGGATGGGAAGCAAGATCCTGGGCAAAAACCGCCCCAAGTGCCGACCTCTGGACTTAAAGAGTGCTCGGCCGAAGCCCCAAATCCAAGCTACGCTGCAAAAATCCAAGAGTTGGGCCACATTAGGATGATGCATGGTCGGGATGGAAGGAGCACACCAGGGCAAGAACCGATTCCAGCCCTCCCGTAAATACCATGTGTCACAGGCTTCCTGCTCTGCTGAAGCGTGCGGATCACTGCCTGGGAGAGACCCTTGATCCTCAGGATCCCGGCTGCAACAGCCAGGCCGCCCGAATGAGCCACTGAGGGCCCTGGTGAACAGAGGACCCTGGGACAGTAGGTTGAGACTGGGCTAACATAATCGGTCCCTCCAGGCCCAGGTCTCGGATGGCGTCGTACCACGCCAGTTTGGGCCCTAGGGGAGCCACCAGGATAGCGTCACCCCCTCCGCCGGAATCCGTTGCAACGTCTTGGGAAGTAGTGGGATTGGAGGAAATGCATACACCAACCGAAGTCCCAGGGATGGGCAAAAAGCGTCCAGCCCCCGAGGATGATCCAACCGCGTCAGGGAGAAAAAGGTTGGCACCTTTGTATTCGAGCCCGAAGCGAACAGGTCGATCGAAAGGACACCCCACCTGTCCGTAAGAGAGCAAAATACTTCCGGATGGAAGCACCATTCTCCTGGGTGGACCTCTGTGCGGCTCAAGAATCTGCCTGTACATTGGCCATTCCCTTCAGATGTACTGCCGAGGAGGAGAGAAGATGGCGTACTGCCCACAAAAAGAACAGTCTTGCCAGCCCCTGCAAGTGTAAGCCACGAGTACCGCCTTGGTACCGCAAGAAAGCAACCGTAGTCACGTTGTCTGACAGGACCTTGACATGATGACCCCGGAGAACGTGAGCTGCAGCAAGAAGCGCT
This sequence comes from Allobates femoralis, assembly GCA_033576535.1. Classification (NCBI taxonomy): domain Eukaryota; kingdom Metazoa; phylum Chordata; class Amphibia; order Anura; family Aromobatidae; genus Allobates; species Allobates femoralis. Next base: position 105,888,379 of record JARQOC010000001.1, read on the forward strand.
TCCTCCACTGCCAGAAGTTTGAAGACTGGCGACTGACCGAGAGACTCCAAATCCCCTAGAACGGTGTGCGAACTACCATCGTGCCCCAACCGGAACCGCTGGCATCAGGGGGAACGGAGGTCACAGGAAGGTGTCTGGGATTCATCCCCAGGAAAGCGAGGATACCACCCCCCGCGAGTTTAAGGAATCCAGACGTCTGTCCCAGGAACTCAGTATGTGTTCCTGGAGCAGTCGGGAAGGAGCCTGAGCCCATGTTACTGACTGAATGCAGGCCGTCATGGCCCCTAACAGGGACATTGCTTCCCGCAAGGAGGGCGACCCCCTTGCCCGGAAGCGGGTCAGAATCACGCGGCGCAAAAGCTGATATGCCGCAGGAAGGAACGAGGTCTGTCTGGAAGAGGCCAGCAAGACTCCCAAAAATTGACGTCGGGTTGCAGGCACCCGTTCCGATTCCCGAACATTGGGTACCCAATTCCAGGGACTGAAGAATCTCCAATGTGTTGGAGACCTTTGTGCGCAGAAGCACTGCCGAAGGAGCCACCACCAACATGTCGTCTAAATAGGGAAGCATACATATCCCCTGGGTCTGGATGAATGTGATCGCTTCCCCCATGAGTTTGGTAACCTCTAGGGCCGACGAAATCCCAAAGGGCAGCACAGTAAGCTGAGAATGGACCGTCCCGCCTGCCCCGGAGATCGTGAATCGCAGAAAGCGCTTGTGGGACGGGTGAATGGGAACATGAGAATACGCGTTCTGGAGGTCCACAACAACCTGGAGTAGCGCCCCTGGCCCTCCTCTCCTGGAGGAACTGGGGACCCCACACCCGAATCCAACAGGTGTCGCAGACCCGACAAGAAAAACAGTGCGAGAGTCCCCCTGAGGAAGGGAGAGTACTCGAAGACACGGAGGGGCTGGCTCTCAAATTCCAAGCGTAGACCCTCCTAAATGGTTGAGAGGATCCAAGGGCACAAGGAGATTGCCTGCCACTGTGGCAGAAACAGCAGGAGCCGCCCCGCAATGGGGAAGGCGGCCTTGGTTAGGGGCGGCTGGTGATGCCGCTGCTGGGGGAGCAAGATATTACGTTTCTTGTCCCCGTACTGGAATGCCCAGCGACCAGACTTACCCTTCCCTTTAGACTGGGAGGGTTGGCTGCGCTCAGGCCAAAGGACTGCCTCCGAAAGGGCTCCTGTTCCGGGAGACACATTTTCCGGTCTGACACCTTTCCCAGGATGTCATCCAATGCCCTTTGCAAGGGGAGGCCACACAGCAGGAGCTTTAGACGTGACCTCCCCATTCCACATTGTAAGCCACACTGCCCTGCGAGCTGTGTTAGCCAACACTGTGCACCTGGCGCCAACGCGGAACGACTCAGCAGAGGCATCAGCCAGGAAGCCCGTAGCATGTCTCAAAAGTGGAATGGAGTCGAAAGCTCCTCCCTGGGAGTACCCTGCAGGATGAATTCTCCCAGCTGGGTGAGCCACTTAAAGAGAGACCTGCTCACATGTAGAGGAAATGTACACATTTAAAGACATAGCTGCCGCCTCCCAGGATTTTTTGAGGACACTCTCCATTTTACAAACGAGGGGGTCCTTCAACCGGGAGGAATCTTCAAAAGGCAACGCGGTCTTATATGCTAAGCTTCCCAAATGGAATACTGCCATAGACCTTCATGTTAGAAGTCCCATTGACTTTATAGAGACTTCCATAGACATTTCCATTGGGTCTCTCATTTAACTGTGTGTCAAGGGCATGCACAATGGGTTTACAATGGCAGCTGATTGCTACCCTGGCCACCTGGATGTCCACCTTCGGGACCTCCCAGACAAAGTCATCACCCTCCAATCCACTCGGATGGGGTGAGCCGCTTAGCCTTCAGGCCTTTGAACATTTAGCCCTGCACAGAAGAAGGGGATTCCACCACCTCTACTTCCATGGTACAATGGACAGTGTCCACCAATGCACCCATGGACTCCGTGGAAAAATAATAGTGTCCAGATTCTCGTGTCTGGACAGAGGCAACAGCGGCAATATCCTCGCCGTCCTCTAATGCTGAGCTCTGGCCAGCCTCCATGAGATCCACAGAGTCACAATCCTGGAGCTTCCTCTCTTACGGAGGGGAAGGCCCAGAAGCTGCAGCAAAACCCCGCAGTGCCGAGATAGAAGCCTGCACCTCTTCCCTAATGGATTGGAGCTCCTCAAGCAAGGATGGGGAGTCCATCCTGACAACCCTGTCAGTCATGGCCGACACCTTGTTGTAGGAAGAGGGAAAATTTGTGCCGCAGCCACATTGCTCCCTTTTACAGACGGCCCTCGTCTCCCTATAGACAAAAAGGGAAGAGAAGGGGGTCCCAGTGTGAGTGCAGGGCCTAAATAACTCTACCCCTTGTGACCACCCCCAGAAACACTTACATGAGCTGGGGGAACGCTGGGCTCTGCAGAAGCAGAGGTGGAAGCCTAACACCCTCCATGTTTCAGGGATCAGCCTTACCTGGGTGTAGCTTCCGGCGGGTACTTATCCAGAAGTACCGTGCCCCCAACGAGGAACACCTGTTCCCTCCCTCCTCCTGGTCACCGGCCGCGGGCAGTAGCGCGCGAAAGTCCTGCTGGGTTCCCTGGAGCCGCGCCCAGCCTGCCACAGCCCTTACAGGAGCTGCCGCCCGAAACCGGAAGTGCCACCCCGGAACCGGAAGTGCCACACCCGAAACCGGAAGTGCCACACTCGAAACCGGAAGTGCCTCCACGGCACCTCTGATGCATGCCCCAGGGACCGCAGCTGGAGGAGGGAGACGCCGGAGAGCTGAACAGGCCTCCGGCGTTGCAATACACGGCCTGCTTTGCCCCGTAGGACGCAGGAAGGCCGGATGGTCCCACCACGGGAGCCCCGAGAAGGAGGAGGAGGCCGCCCCCGACGTCCATCCCTGGCCCGGCTGTAAGTACACCCCAATGCTGCCTCTGCCGGCCTGACAGCACTGGAACCTCTCCATGCCCCAAGGGGGACAGGAAGACACTGGAGTACTGAGGAAGGGGAGGGGCTTTTAACCTCTCTGTGTTCCTGTCCCCCAATAGGGCGTGGACGACATCCTCCAATGCTGTCGTGGAAGGCGAATGGAGAAAAAAAGGACACCTTGACATCTGTGTTCTGATGTTTTATTTCAAAGAAATACAAGTCTTTCTATTACCTATGAGCCGAAATAGATGCTTTTAGCTCATTGAGAATCTGCCTCAAGAGCTTATATTAAATAGAAAGAGGAGTTACCATTGTGATATGCGATGGCCGCTCTCCTGATCTGACTGCAGAGCTGTGTATGATAACAAATTCCTCTTAGAGCTTCAGGTTTCATTTCACACAGTGTTATAATACAGCAGAGCTGTTAGCGCTGCAGCTGCAGATGTATTTGTAAGACGACGAAGTTCAGCTCTACTGTTGTGTTAGTTACATGTCTCACGCTGGTAACTCCCCCTTTTATTAATGAGCTCTGGAGGTAGACTCCATAGGCTGAACCAGAAAATTTACATACATGAAAAACAAATAGATTTGAAATAAAACATCGGATCACGGATACCAAGGTAACATTATATTTAGTTTCCTATGCCCATAAAGACAGCTAAAGAGGGTTAATCTTACTGGCCAGTTTCCTTCAAATGAGGCCAAATTTGCACACCTAAACAGTCCAGACGTTAGCAAAAATTTGACACTACATGGAAACATGGCAATAGAGCCTCATACAATTCCATCATGGCTGCTTATTTTGAAGCAATAAAGCTACGCTTTCACGATCAGTATTTGGGGCGTTTTTATTTCGCAGAATGTCTTCATCTATTATGTAAGTTAGGATACTTGCATTTTTATCGCTGTGCATGCGATAATACATGCGCTTTTGGTGAGTTTTCACTGTAGAAACACTAAAAATATATTTTATCTATCTGCGGATTTTCTGCATCCAACGCATACCCACAAGCAAAATTTGCACAGAAAATTTAGCGGCCAGGCAAGAGAAATTGACATGCCGTGGATTTGAAAAACTCTGCTTCGGTTTGCACAGAGTAAAAAAGGAGCACATTGGGGATGAGATTTCAATAAATCCCATCCACTTTGCTGAAACCAAGACACTGAAAACATGCAGCTTCAAAAGCTCACCAAATACTGATTGTGGGAACGTTACTCAACAGTTTTCAGTAGAACTGCATGATCTTTACTGGACCTTCATACGCTCCTTATTTTGCACTTAAGCACACAAGTTTTTCTATTATATTCTAATAAAAAAAAGTGGCAAAATCAATCAAACGCTTTAATGAATGTATGGGGGAATAGTAAACCACATGTAGTAGAGGGACAAGAAATTGCAAGGACTGCGCGGATAAGGCATTTGCTAAGACAACACATTGACAGCTAAGAATATACCCACATTTGTACAGTGCCTACAAGAAGTCTTCAACCCCCTGCAGATTTAGCTGGTTGACACATGCGGAATTAACTTGGCATTGTGACATTTGGACTGTAGATCAGCCTGGAAGTGGGAAATGCAGTGCAGCCAAAAAGATTTTTTTAATTTTTCTTTTTTTTTTTAAGCGTTAAAAGTTCACTCAGAGGGTCAATTATTATTCATCCCTCAAACCACCAGCATTCTGTTTGGTCCCCCTAAAGTATTAAGAAGTAGTTCATGCACAAAGAACAATGAGCTTCACATGTGTGGATTAATTATCTCTTTGGCCAGCCTTTTCTGACTATTTAAGACCCTCCCCAAACTTGTGAACAGCACTCATACATGGTCAACATGGGAAAGACAAAGGAGCATTCCAAGGCCATCAGAGACAAGATCGTGGAGGGTCACAAGGCTGGCAAGGGGTACAAAACCCTTTCCAAGGAGTTGGGCCTACCTGTCTCCACTGTTGGGAGCATCATCCGGAAGTGGAAGGCTTATGGAACTACTGTTAGCCTTCCACGGACTGGACAGCCTTTGAAAGTTTCCTCCCGTGCCGAGGCCAGGCTTGTCCGAAGAGTCAAGGCTAACCCAAGGACAACAAGGAAGGAGCTCCGGGAAGATCTCATGGCAGTGGGGACATTGGTTTCAGTCAATACCATAAGTAACATACTCCACCGCAATGGTCTCCGTTCCAGACGAGCCCGTAAGGTACCTTTACTTTCAAAGCGTCATGTCAAGGCTCGTCTACAGTTTGCTCATGATCACTTGGAGGACTCAGACATACTGGTTCAAGGTTCTATGGTCTGAGGAGACCAAGATCGAGATCTTTGGTGCCAACCACACACGTGACGTTTGGAGACTGGATGGCACTGCATACGACCCCAAGAATACCATCCCTACAGTCAAGCATGGTGTGGGGCTGTTTCTCAGCCAAGGGGCATGGCCATCTGGTCTGCATCCATGGGGAAATGGATAGCACGGCCTACCTGGAGATTTTGGCCAAGAACCTCCGCTCCTCCATCAAGGATCTTAAGATGGGTCGTAATTTCATCTTCCAACAAGACAACGACCCAAAGCACACAGCCAAGAAAACCAAGGCCTGGTTCAAGAGGGAAAAAATCAAGGTGATGGAGTGGCCTAGTCAGTCTCCTGACCTTAACCCAATTGAAAACTTGTGGAAGGAGCTCACGATTAAAGTCCACATGAGACACCCAAAGAACCTAGATAACTTGGAGAAGATCTGCATGGAGGAGTGGGCCAAGATAACTCCAGAGACCTGTGCCGGCCTGATCAGGTCTTATAAAAGACGATTATTAGCTGTAATTGCAAACAAGGGTTATTCCACAAAATATTAAACCTAGGGGTTGAATAATAATTGACCCACACTTTTATGTTTAAAATTTATTAAAATTCAACTGAGCAACATAACTTTTTGGTTTGTAAGATTTATGCTTCTGTTAATAAATCCTACTCTCGTTTGCAGTTTGAAGGCTCTAACTTATTTGCATCTTATCAAACCACCTAAATCTGCAGGGGGTTGAAGACTACTTGTAGGCACTGTAGATCTCATGAGTATACAGAAATGGGCACATTTGGAACTGGTGGACTGCTAATTATTGTCTATACTAAGTTGTTTGATTATAGACTTATCTGGTGACCAATTGTTGGAATTGTAATTAGAGGTGAGTGGAGCCGTGGAAGTTCAGGTTCTGGGAGTTCAATCTTTATATAAAGCTGTACTTTGAACCCAAACTTCATTGGAAATCACTGATTGGGCAGGTTGGTTCTTTACCACATACAACCAAGCAAAGAACGTCCGAGGGAGGGTCGGGATTCTGTCATTTTCTTTAAATTGTACACACTATATCAGATAATCATTTTAACCCCAGTGCGAGCCATTCAAACACAAAGCGGCTCGCACTGAGCCGAGCACGCAGTGTACCCCAGCACAGTGATGCTTGCTCCAGTGATTTGCATACATAAAGCATCCAAACATTGAAAATTTTTGGAAAGTCTACGTTGGTATGAACATCAAACTTAAGACCAATTCGTTCATCCCTACTTATAACAAACAGAGTAGAGATCACCGTTTAGGATTAGTGATGAGTGAGCACTAACATGGTAGGGTGGTCAGTTAATGTGAAGAGCAGATGGCGCTTGAAAGGGCGTGACCTTGAGTATTGATGTCAATTGGTAGTTCAAGCATTTTTCCAGAAGATCTTCCAGAAACATGCTCCAGTTCCCAGTTAACTTCCATTCTACCGATCCTTGAGTCGCACCCATACGAACGTCCAACTGCTCCTCTTTACGAGAACTGGGCATCGGAGCATAGAAGTGTTCACTCATCACTAGGATCCAACTTGTGCTCAGTCTTCTCTAAAAGCCATATACAAATGTGGAGGTTTATTGCATGGTTACATTTACATACAGGTATATAATGCACTTGGTACATCCGACACATTTGCTTGGGGCCAAGCAATAAGTCAATATGACTCTTCATTTTATTGAAGACCCCGCTCAATACAAACTAGGAAAACACATGCAAGTCAAGAAAAATACTACTACTCTGATAATAATCTGGAAAGCTCCAGTGCTGTTACTTACTGTTCACACGACAAGAATGATAAAACGAACAGCCACAAAATAAAGTCATTTCACCTATTTTGGTTTGGAGGCTCAGTTTCATTATTAAAGCATAAATAAAACAATAATATACATAAAATAGTACAAATAAACCCTTTAGTGCGAAACATCACCTGCTCTAAGTATAATACACTGAACCAGAAAAATTTAGACTACCTTTTTTTTTTTCTTATCTTTTTAACTTCCAAGTCTTACAAAATTATAGAAACTGCAAGTCGAAAATGTTACACCTTTTATTCCCCCAGAAATTTGCATGGCAATGTAAACATGGAAGAGTAAAAACCCTGTTTTATTGCAAATGTGCAGGCTCTTATCACCATAAATGTATAGCATAAAATGATTTTTAAAAGAATATAGTAAAGAAGTAAAATGTTATTTACAACTGCAAACACTTGATCTTGTCTGTGGCAACGTTTGTGGAGGAAAGGATTGCCGAGATTCAGTAAATTAATGCTCGATGGGCAAATTTCACACATTTATGAAGAACATAAAAACCCCAGAGGGAAAAATAATTCACATTGAGTACGAACATGGTGCAGAATAATATCCATTTCTAGCTGTAATATAAACAGAATGCTCAGGACAATGAATTTCTTCTTGCAACGTCAACAATGGCACTCAACGCTCAACATGCATATAGGTACATAGGGCTTAGTATATAGAACCAAGAGTATGGAGATTTGCCCTATATATGCTGTTGAAAGAAGAGACAAGAAGCAATGTGAGTGATAAATCATGTGGAAAAGGCATCACTTTCAGAAAATACAGTGGTTATATACAGTAGATGCATAGGTTCTACGGGGGGTGGGGTGGGGGGGTTCACTTTTTAGCAATAAGCCGTTCTCTGCATTTTAGAAGCATACTGTATCAGAAGTTCACAGCCCGTTGGAAAGTCGATGTCTTGAACAATTTGCTTGAATAAATAGGGTTAAATATACAACAAAGACACTCCTGCTTTGAAGTTGCCAATGAACTGAATATATTACTCTACAGCAGCCTCTCCTGGGTCGTGACCAAGTGGAAGCCTGAATCTTCCACCATGCTTGTTCTGGAGCGCGGATCTTCACTGAGTGCTGACGGTCCAGAGTGCAAAAGAAGAGGGGAAAAAATGTGCCGAAAGGTAAACTAAGACCTCATCTTAAGGACAAAGACCATTTGTGAGTTCATTCAAATTTATGTGTAAGGATCGAAATAAGCAGCAGCCCAACACCCAAACCTGGTCTTGTAATGACGATTCTGCCTTTAAAAACTAAAAAAAAAAATAAGTGTAATCCCCTTACCTGAACTGCAACAGAGAACTCAGCATTTCCATTTATATACCCTCAAAGAAAAGCATTAGATTCAGCAGATGAACATAAACACCACCACTAACATTTCGGGGCAGGGAGTAAGTTCCCCAAAATTTTATTAACTTGACGTGACTTCTAAATTAGTTTTTTTTTTTTTTTTGCTTTTTTAAATTCATTATTTTTTTTTTCCTTTTTGGCGTTTCCCCATTCTTTCCATACAGTATCGAGAGAAGGAGAAATCAGGATGATAACAATTCCACAAAGGAACTGTATAAATGATATCTACAAAGGCCCCCAAGGGAATCGGATGTTGTAAAATCTTGTAGGCTTGTCTTGCATGTTCTAGAACACGTACTGTAATTTAATAGATGACGCTCGTAACCGTGTAATGATTTAAAAGAACTTCCCAGTCCATGCGAAGGGGTATGAAGTCCGAGAGAAAATCAATTAACAGGACACATTTTCTATGCTACGTAGGTGTATACTTTGCGATCTTCAGGTGTTCGTGCTAGATATTCCCGTTCAATAAGTCCTTCAATACGTTTTTTAATAACAACTGGACTTGGAAGGAATCGGGCCTTCAATTGCTGTGTTACCTGAAGGTGGGAGAAAGAGAAGACGACACATTAATAGCTGTGTATATCATGACCACAACATAGAACATCTAAGAAATGTACTTGAAGAATTATCTAGGATCTAGCAATTTTCTTTTGCAGATTAAATGGGAGAGTAGAAACGAATAAAAATATAAAGAACATCCACATAAAATCTGTAGCTATGTTGCAAAACAAATGTACCCATGTTGTTCAATTCAGCAGTATAAAAAGAATAATGGCATATATTTGTTTTAACAGTAGCAGCTTTAATTAAAAAGGAAATGCCTCATACCACATAATTAGAGGTGGAAAACAGAATGCAAATTGAACATATGCAAAAAAATTAAAATAAAACTACTATTCTGTATAGGACTTCTCTTCATTCACAACATTTACTCAAATCAATTCATTTGGGACACCAACAAATGTCTCAGGCAGGCTTCACACCACGGTTTTAGGGATCCGGGTCTATCTGTTTTGAAATGGATAGTCCCGTCCTGCTCTGCCTCTCATGTATCCCTATGGTGCCGGATTGGTCATATATAACTATCAAATTCTGTCAATTCAGTCCCGGATTCGTTTCTGTTCAGTTTTTCCCGGCCCCAAAATCGGAGGCTGCACTGTTTTTGGGTTCCGGTGAAAAAAAAAAAACAAACGAATCCGGGGCGATCCGGCACACAAAAAATGGGAGTCTATAGGCACCGGATCAGGGAAAAGAACAGTTTCCCAGATCCAGTTTTCTGCACTGTGCATGCGCAGAATGAGTGCACAGCTTCACCCACCACAATTTCTGTTCTTGGGCGTGTTCTCTGCTCCAGGATCTACTCCTCCAGCCGCAGTCTCTTCCTCAGCTCCTTGCGGTCGTACTTGACAGTCACTTTCCCCGGGTGTCATCTCTCCGGCTCCTCCGCAGTCTATCCTGGAGACTGGAAGTACACCTGGGAGAGGTGGGATGTGGCCCGCAGCGGGGACTCCTAAGCGTCGCCATGGAGGAGTGAGGCTCAGGGGGACAGGAGAGGGCAAGCGACAGCTAAGACAGGCAAAAGTGACAGTCAACGGGAGAAGAGACTACTGCCACTCACTGACCGCTGCTCCACCAGTCCATAACGTGGGCAGTCAGCAGACAATGAAGGCTGTTTCCGGTGTGTCTGCACTTTCAGCCACTCTCCTCCATGCCATCCTGGCGGGAAGCACAATTGCCATTCGTTTTAAGAAATCTGTTCCTGTCCATGTGGTCCTGCAAAAAACAGGATCCACACGAACACGAAGAAACTGTGGTGTGAAGCCAGCCTTAGAAAACTAAAATTAAATCTAATGCTTAAGGTCTTCCTGAATATTTGTCAGCAAAAACATTTTCTATAAAATATTGAACAAAAAGGTTATACCTCTGCCACTAATACATTGTGCTGCATTTTCTTTCTAGATTTCATAATCCGAACTATAGCAGCTTCTATCTCATGTTTTCTATCGTCGTCAACTTTCTGTCGAGTTTCTTTTCTTTCAGGGTCAGATTCACCTTGTTTGGCCGCCACTGAAAACACAAAAGTACAGTTTTAGTTTGTTACAATTATATGAGTAAAGAAACATTTAAAGGAACTTGTCATGTCCACTGTGCACCCAGAACCATGAGCAGTTCCGGGTGCATCTCTTTATTCCCTACCTGATAGCCCCAGTATGTACTGGCGTACATAAACTGATCTTCAGAAAAAGTATTTCTAATGATGGTTTATGATATGCTAAATAGGGTTTTGATTAGATGAGAGGGCGTTCGTTGCATCGACTAGTAGGCATACTTCATGTTAGTCTGCCCCTGTGGGCGCGATAAAATGCTTTATATAGCAGCATTATCTGATTCGCAATACAGGGCCATGCATGCACGCGACTTTGTATCCCTCACCATTGAGTTTCTCTGTCGCCAGGTGTATACATCTCTGGCTTCAGAGAGGGTCAGCGCGCATGATTGGGAGTCACTGAGTTTCCGGTTATGCGCACTATGCCTCTCTGAAGCCAGGGCGCATACACTCGACTTCAGAATAGCATGACGGAAAGTATAGATGACTCCCGATTATACAGTGACTCTCTCTGAAGCTGGGGTGCATATATCCAGTGACAGAGAAACTCATTGGTGGGAGATACAAAGCCATTCAGACCTATGCACCCAGAATTGCTAGTGGTTCCAGGTACACAGGGGACGTGACAGGTTCCCTTTAATGTACAAGGAATGTATGTCACTTTAATAATATGACAAAACTTTTGCCATTATGCACTGATCCTTTGTAACACCAGTGACTATGCAAAGGTAAGTGCACATGATGAAGACACGCTATGTTCTGGATGCAGAGTGTTTTCTCTTACAGAGACACTGGCATTGTGTGCAGGAGAATGCAGAGTTTGTGCCCACAATCAGGACACTGGGGACAGCGTATATTTCCTGTGTTCTCCTGCTGAGAACACTCGCGTCTCTTCAAGCATAAATTGACACGCTCCAGCCCGAGAAACTGCGCCGCATGTCAATTCACTCTTCAGGAAAAAGACGCGCGGTGAGCAAGAGATTTCTATAAATCCCATTCACTGTGCTTGTATAGCAGAACACAGAAAACACGCTGCATCCAATACGCTGCTAAGCCCGATTGTGGGCACAGGCGCTAAATGTTCAAGACAGCACAAACAGTACCGGAGCTGGGCCACAAGCTCAAATAATAGAAAATGCCCATCAAATTTACTAAAACCATGAGCCTTTATTGAAGTGCTGGACCAGCCAATCACGCAGATTATAAATACCCCATAATAGAATATAGTAAAGTAAATCAGAAAAGTGTCATACTATGTTTTTTTTATTTAATTAAGAATAAGGCAATATACTCCCATCATATAGGTGACACATCTGACTTGTTACACATGGCCATATATTGTGCCAGCAGTGGCAATCAGAAGTGCTTAAGCTAAATGTACAATGTCTTACAACATTTTCCAGATAAGAATGATCAGCCCCTCATCAAAGAACATTAGAAGGATTTCCTTCATAGTCAGAGTTCAGGGAACATTGGTCCCTGGTATGGCCATCTTTCCAGCACTATACACTATAATGATAGGATCCTATTGTACTCACCCGTTTGGATTTTAACTCTATGAAGTTTGGAAGTGAACTGATCGTTAACGGTGAACATGTGCCCACTCTCTATTTCTTTCGATTTGGGCTCTTTTGTGAGGACTCGTTGGGTTGGTTTTCCACAGGCCAGAGACTGAAGTGCCCTCACAAGCTCCCTCTCTGGGATGTCCGTCTCTTGCTGAATTTCCTAAACAGATACAGAATAACAATGCATTACAATGTAAATCTACACACAAGTTGTACTACACAGAGATATTGGTTTTACCCACACATCACAAGAAACTAAAAATATTGGGAGGTATAAAAAGATCTGCTCAACTACATAATCCAAGGACAAAAGGTCCGGCTGAATGGATTTTTGTCGATTTTTTTTTAATCTGTTTAAATAAACATCAATGATTTATGTATTTTCATCATTACACATCATAGAAAAATTTAAAGAAAAAAATAATACAGACTGGGAACACTGACAAATGACAAGTGTCACAATGACTGGGGGATGTCCAGTCAATGAGATGCAAAAGGAGAGGAAAACCCTGATAAGGAGAAGGGGATGGGACACCTCCTGACACTAACCTGTGTCTGCCCCTGAGCTCCGCAACATCTTTAAGTGGGTCCTTTCCCCACCAGTGTTGTGTCTAGTGTCCCTAGCTAGCTGTCACCTCTACTCACCCTGGCTATTGCAAAGGCCGGTGAGTGCACTAGATGTCACCTCTGTTATAATAAAACACAGGGTGAAGGTAGACAAACTGTGGGACATACATCAAAGGGTACAACACAAACGTGATAGCTGCAGACAGCTCCAAACAGCAGGTCTCCAATAGCAGAAACACCTGCAGGCACAGGCGACCCCTGTACTCAACAATGGTCAGCATAGAATGAATCTATTATCGGCATCTGATGGGTCACCTTAAAGAGAGTGGTCACATTGACTGCAAGCTGAGATGAATAAGCCTGGAGCTACCAGCAAGGAAAATTTCATTAACCCTTCCTGGTCCAAAAGAGATTAATCACATTTAAAATCCTGGTATTTCACAAATCGCCAATGACGAGAGATGCTTGTGACATTACCCTCCTTTTCTACGAGGGGCCTTAGGACCCTCAACACTGGACAAGACCTACAGAAGGGACTCCCTTGAGGTCGCCTCCAAACTCATCTGACCTTCGAGTCATTACAAACACAAACCAAAGAAAGTTCACAAGACTTAAATTTGAGCGACAACCTGTGGAACAAATTATGTATATTCTGTACTGTGGGTAGCTCCAGCCGAAAGGTTAGAAGGTTAACGATAGCTGCCACTTGAAATGGACCAATAACCCTGGAGCCCAGAAGAACAATTCTATCTGATGTTTTTAGTGGACACCCATACATACTCATTCACACACAAGTCTGGACCTCATTATCTAATTAAACTAGTCTGATTGCCGTATGTGGAGTCAGGAAGGAATTTTTTCTCCCAATGTGGTGCTTAATGTTGCCACATGGGTTTTTGTTGCCTCCTCTGGATCAACATGTTAGGCTATGGGTTGAACTAGATGGACTTTAAGTCTTCCTTCAACCTTATGAACTATGTTACTATTACCAGCCATGTATTTGTAAGAAGGTGGTACTCCAAGGATAGACAACAGAAGCAGCCCTCGTGACTTAAAAGCCTCAGGATACCTAGTGGGAAAAACCACACTCCCTCAATGATTTCTCCCGGAAGCGAACCAAGGCCTGGATTAACAGGGTGAGGGTAGCATCACATTTCTCTTCTCAGGCTGCACCTAAGTCACTGTGGCCGGAAAAGAGGGTGTCGATTTTACAAAGACGGCAGAGAGAATTGCAACTAGGCAATTATCTTCACAAAAATGGCCCCAACTAACAACTTCTCTAGACCACCAATCAATGGGTAGTGTTTTTTCAGACAGGGAAGGTCTAAAACGATGGGTGTTGGCAGACCATCCAAGACAATAGCATGACAGGAGCACACTGTGAAAAGTCCCTACGCGCAAGGTCACATTAAGCATGATTTGGGAAAAACTTCTGGCTGAGAGGAGCAGAATTGAAGGCTAGAATGGGAATGGATTTTGCCAATGCAACATAGGAAAAGCCATAGCTGCGAGCTAAGCGAGAATCCACCATATTGGCTCCTGCTCCACAAGAACCGGGATAATGTCAGATATTTTACAAATCACCACAACAGCAGATATGGTGAACTGAGACGTATATGAGGAAATACACATCCTGGTCTACACAACCAGGACAAGGCTTATTAGATGGTGGAGTGTGTTTGAGTATGGATGTAAAAACCCCAATATAAAATGAACTTTAACCCTTCACCTCCGTTTTTTGCATTTTTTTTTTTCCCTCTCCCAAGAGCCATAATCTTTTTTATTTTTCTGTCAATATAGCCATATGAGAGCTTGTTTTTTTGCAGGACGAGTTGCATTTTTTTAATTCATTTTACCATATAGTGTACTGGAAAATGAGAAAAAAAATTCCATGCTCGGTAAAATTGCAAAAAAAAAAAAAAAAAAAACATTCACAAAAGCTTTTTTTTTTTCTCTTATTTACCATGTTCACTACATGGTAAAACTGATGTGTTTGTATAATATACCCTGGTCAGTACTGGATACGGAAGCCAAAAACCAGAGGTTGCAGTTGCCATAGCTCCAAGAGCATCTCCAGTAGCCGAAACACCAAAAGCCACAAGAGACCACCCCACTCCATGATGGTCAGCATAGAATGACTATGACTGGCATCATGTGATGGATCACGTCACTTAAAGTGACTGATCACACTGCCTGCAACCTGAGATGAACCATCTTGTAGCTACCAGCAAGAAAAAGGTCATTAACGCTTGTTGGTCCAAAAGAAATTAATCACATTTAAAATCTAGAGCCATCACAAGTCACCAAATGACAGGAGATACTTGTAGCAGTGGAAAAAGCATTAGCACATAGTGACTGAGCCAATCTTGAGCATCCTGACCAGGCCACATTTCAGTAATCTGACCAGTGTCACTTTGAGGTTCTGGAACACTAATATCCCAGTGGTTCCAAGAGGTTTCTTGTGACATATTGGACTCTGTAGGGTTGATTTATCACTTACGTTTTTGCTATCTGTGTGTATCCAACTTAAAACTGGATGCACCCGCATCAGTGTTTGGACCCAATGACTTTCAATCGGGCCAGAAGAACTTGCAGATACATCCAGTTCTTCCTGTTTCCCCTTGATCCGGGTTGTCACCGCTTTTTTCAGAGACCAAAAATGCATTTTGGTTCCTTTTTTGGTCTCCGTAACAAAACCCGGATGCACCTAGATCTGGGGCACTACAGGTTGGGGCTCTATGTAACCTGGATCCAGCAGACTCTGGATCCCGCAGACTCTGGATCCCGCCAGATCCAGGCTTTTAAACAGCGCAAGCCCAGCATGAAGTTCTGAATGACACTCATTTGTCCCCAGAACTAGTGGAAAAAGGTATGCAGCCTGGAAGCAACTGTCTGCGACAGATCAGTGATAATACCAATGCGGGTGCATTAGTTTTTACAATTCCGGGGGAAAAGGTAATTTTTACCCAAAGCCTCTTGTTATGTTGGAGTCATGAACAATCCCCTTACCGGAGGCAAGTAAGGCCTGCAAAACACTGGATGTTGTTGTGAGTTCTTATGTTACCTTTTAGATGAGTAGTCTCGACGCTCTTGGGGTAATTTTGTTCAGCCAGCCACACCTGGGAAGGTTCCCAATTTTCCATGTTTTTGCTATTTGTGGAAAATGGTTCTCCAGGTGGTTCGCTGGGGTTCCAAAGCTTTAGAAATGGCTTTTCCGGACGGATCTCTCACAATTACATAGTTTCTCATTTGTTCCTGAATTTCTTTGGATTGCAGCATTTTGTCTAGCTTTTGAGGATCTTTTGATCTACTTCACTTTGTCAGGCAGGTCCTATTTAAGTAATGTCTTGACTGAGAACAGGTGTGGCAGTAATCAGGCCTGGGTGTGGATAGAGAAATTGAACTCCGCTTCCCAAAGACGTGATAAACCAGAGTTAATTTATGTTTAAAGGTGGTGGGGGGGTGGGGATTTAGGTGCAATCAGGGCCCTGTAGTTTTGGATTTCATTTTCCCTTAATAAAAGACCTTCATTCATAAACTGCATTTTTTCTTTCCTTGTGTTATCCTGGTCTAATATTTACATTTGTTTGGCAATCTGAAACATTTAAGTGTAACACACATGCAAAAGAATAAGAAATCAGGAAGGGGTAAGTCCCTACAAAGTGTGGATCATAAGAAACCCCCGATGGGATGGATCACTCACTCAGAGTCAGATGGAGACACTTTACTCTGTCTGACATCTGTTTCTTTGGTGTCCATCTTTTCAGATGTGCACAAAAATGTGTGCATTAAACAGGCGCCTAAAATGATTGGACATTGCTGAAACAGAGACCAAATGGAGCCCAGAGTGTCTCCATCTGCCTTATTATAAATGAGCGCCTCCAACAGGGGATTTGTCCGAATTGCGTTTTTTTTGGGATTAACACAGAAACTGTGACATAAGTGCTCAGTGGAGAATGCAAGAGAAATGTGAGAGGAGCCGTATTCAGATTTTTGGGAGGTAGAACAAAGAAAAATACGGCAGTATGGGAATAGATATTTTTATCTTTGCACGGTTCATCGTGCAGTTTTAGTGATAGGACATTTATTCTGCGGGTTGGTGTTATTATAGTAATATCAGATTGATAGAGGATTTTTTCTTTTTTGCTAACTCTGTAAATGCTTTTATTTCTAATCTCGTCACCATATTTAGAGAGCTGTAACTTCATTTTTAGAAAACAGAGCTGTATAAAGGGCTTTTCTTTTCCATGACAAGTTAGAGTTTTTGGTGCCATTTTGAAACCAGACTGGTATTTTATGCTTTGCTATTTATTTTTTTTTTTGTGTCCCCGAATGATGAAAATAAATGGCATTTGGGGCATGTTTATTATTTTTCTTTTTAGAGTATTTGCTGCTATATGGAATTTAAACAGTTTTATAAACCTGGCCATTCTGAAAGTTGCAATATTAATTATGTGTATGTTTGGTTTTTTTCTTGTGCTAACAAAAAAAAAAAAAAAAAGCTGTGTTTTTAGTGGCAAAATGGGTTTTCATTATTTTTTTATTTATTGATTCAGTCTCCCACTA
Organism: Allobates femoralis; assembly: GCA_033576535.1. NCBI lineage: Eukaryota > Metazoa > Chordata > Amphibia > Anura > Aromobatidae > Allobates > Allobates femoralis. The sequence continues at coordinate 105,905,601 of JARQOC010000001.1, forward strand.
TGGGACATGAATAGTTTTTAGTTTGGGCTCATGTTATAGCAGCACATGAGACCAGTCACTGATTCTCGGGACACTGCCTGTAAAATACCACGCTTATAAGCAGGTTTTTACAGGCCACCGTACCCTGGGATTATCAGATTACCTCAGAGTACCATGGCATCGACCGTCAAAAGCAATTATACAGGGAGGGGGGTGGGGGGTTTGGGTCGATCCTGAAAGGGGGTCTTTTAATGCCTTTCTAACCACTTAAAGGGGAACTCCGGAGAGAGAAAACCTTTTAGTACAGTCCCTGCCCTCCTACATGATGGAGCAGAGCTGTACACTGCAGTTCTAGGATCTATAGATCTCTTATAAATCAATAAAATCATACCTGCTCCTCAGCACTCATCCCTCCCTCACGGGACATAGAATTTGACTTCATGCAGCAGTAGAGAGCAGGTGGTGTGTCAGGGCATGGATGCTGGGAGCTGCAGGGTCGGTCTCCATTCCAATGAGGAGTGATTATGATGATGATCCATTGAAAGTTGGAGGAATAGGAAGATATCATGTTCCTATGGGGGAGGAGAGTCCATGCAGAGCTGAATCGATCAAGGTAATGCTATGCCTGTGCTCTCAGCCTCACAATAACACTATACATTATGCATCATCTTACAGCAGAGGATCACAGCGTGGATTTCTATCTACTTGGTGACATGATTGGCATTTCACGCCTGGACCCCCCTGTCACAAAGGATGTTATATCAGGGACAGGATTGTATGTGTGAGCATAGGGCCGACAGCCAAGCCCCCCTCCCTATACAGAAATGTGAGGGGATTGGAATGTAGGATGATCTTGCAGCTCCCAGCATCCATGCCCCCAACACACCTCTTGCCACACCCCTGACACCTCTTCTCACCAGCAACATGAGACTGTCAGGCTGAAAATTCTCTGTCACAGGAGGTGGAGGTTAGAGCTGAGGAGCAGGTATGATTTTATTGGTTTATAAGAGATCTATAGATCCTAGAACTGCAGTGTACAGACCTGCTTCATCATGTAGCAGGGCAGGAAATGTACTAAAAAAATTTCTCTCACTGGATTCCTCCTTTAAGATACTGCTGTCGCAATTGACAGCAGTATTTAAGAGGTTAATTTTTACCGATTGGTTTCAGAACCATTTTGGGCTGATTCTTGTTGGCGTCAGCTGTCATCCGTTAGAATTTCACCTGTGGTGTGGCGCTATTCACTTATTCTTCAATGCTGTTAAAAAGTGGCACGGATTAAGAGTACCCTTGCCGGCTACTGTTAAAAGGTGGTTATTAAGGGGTTATTGTTGACAGAACAGTGTTCTACGTATGGACTTTTGCATATTGACCTCTAGTAAAGGACTTTCTTACAATTTGATCATATATTCTCAGCAGAGCTTTCTCAAGCTTCTTTTACTCAGGAGACAGAAAATTGTGATGCCTTATCCTGACCAGTGGTTAAGTCAATGCTAGAATTGCAAAGTTACCTCAATTCATCTTAAAATTTGTCTCTGATTACACAAAATAAAGGACTACTTTTATGCAGGTTATGATGCTCTATTGAATTTCAGAGATGGCAGCCACCATAAAAAGTACTGGGCAGCTTGTAAACATTTCCAAAACAGACTCCACACTAAAAACTAGGTGGCACCACACAGTTTGAGAAGCATTTTTGTATAAAGGGGGTCCACAACGCATGGCTCATGGGAGAAATAGTCTCAACACTATCAGCGTCCACGGTTAAAAGGAACCTGTCACCAGTTTTGGGGGGTTGTAAACCCTGCCCATCACCTTTATGATGTAATTGGGGTTCTGTAATCCCTTTACACCCCCAGACGTGCCCCTGCATACCTCAAAAAACAACTTTTAATCTGTCCAGGGCTGTATGCAAATTACCTTTTAAGGATCATATGGGGTCTGCACACTGTGGTCAGACCCGCCCTGCTGCATGGAAAACGTGCCCCTCATGTTCAAGTAAGTCAATGAAAGCAACGTCATTCACAAGTCTCGCGTCTGTGCAGTGGCGCACCTTACTATGCCCTATTGAAGAGCTAGTGTTCCACTGCGCAGGGGTGAGACTTCGGTCTCACAAAACTTCAGGCATTTAGGACACTGAAGGTTTTTTTCTTCAAAAACCTCCCAGAAGATGTCTCCACTAGAATGTTTCTAGACCTTACACATGCTGGTTGTTAGGGAGATCAGTCTTCAGTTACACACGTCACTACGGCCTTATAAGGGGGTTGGGTGGGGCGAGGCCTACACAGCGCTCTCAATGCAGCTGATCACAGTCTGCGGTTACCTCAGGCAGGACAGTGCTGAGCTCAGGCTATCAGAGAAAATTAGCTGAAATTAAGATGGATTTAAATATAAATTAAAGCAGGGAAGAAATAAAGCTGCTGGTGTTAATCCAAATGGCTGCTCTAAACCCAGTCCTGTATAGAACAAACAACAAAAAACAAACCACAATCACAGATATGTGGATTAAGTATAGTGTGTCCATGGACTGTAGTCACACAGGCATCCTAGAGCCGAAAGTCTTTTTAGCCCACATGTGTATACTAAATCTATTACCCATGATAGTCAGAACCTGTTTAAGATTTTCCATTGGGGCCAATTGTGTCCAATAGATAATATAACTTTTAGGCCACGTGCACATGTTGAGTATTTGGTGAGTTTTTTCATCTCAGGATTCGTAGCCAAAACCAGGAGACGTACAATTAGAAGACGGGTTAATAGAAAGACGTCACCACTTCTGGATTCATCACCCACTCCTGGTTTTGGCTATAAATGCAGCGGTAATAAACTCACCAAATACTCAACATGTGCACGTGGCCTTACGAGCTACAACACAATGTATTCAGTGGTCCATTGTGATCACTCCTTTTTAGATGCAGACTAACGAGCAGATCTAATTTGATGCAGGTGTTACTTTTGGGAATTAAAATTTACAGAGTGATTCCATAATTTTTCCCTCTGCTTGGTCTGAAAAAGGTACCCTTACTGACTGCCACATTTTATCTTGATTTCTTTAAGTGTTTCTTAAAGCCATAATGTTGCCATTTGAAATGATTTCAGTTTTGCGCCATGTCTGTGATCTGCTTTTTTTCTACAAAATTAAACAACTCAATGAACATCCTCCGAGCCAGGGGATTCCATAATTTTTGCCAGGAGTTGTATAAGGTGAGGGCTGTGGCTGCCGCTCATCTTGTGAACCACTTGTATGTAGAAAGGTAGGGAGATAGAAGTCGGCAGCAGTGATTGTGTGACGTCACAATTTCACACAAACCTCGGGTGAGCGACCACCTACACCACAAACAACGGCGACACAGAAGGGGTGTATAAAGCTTTGTCTATCTTAATGAGGTCAAACATGGGGAATGAGCAGTGGCTGCCCTAGTAGTAACAA